>CAUDMG010001877.1:437500-940000 GCA_958450375.1 Homarus gammarus
GGGCTCGGTGAGGTCGTTTTGGCTCCGAGGGGTCGTGTTAGTCACCCCCTGAACGACCTTACGACCTCTGGGTACTTCATTTACCTCCCCCGGCCCTCAGGTCATCTGCCTTGTGTCTGTCTCTGTGTCTGTCCTTTATGTATTGGAATATTCACACACACACACACACACACACCAACACACACACATACCAACAGTCAGTGGTATGGTAAGTTTAAAGAACTATCACTATTGTTGACGCAGTTGGCCATTCGCACAACCATTTCGCTACTATATGCCAGACGCTCCCCCGGCTTGACACAACCACTCTCCCTGCTCACCTACCAGCCCCCCTTCCCACTGATTTAGTAGAAGAATTGGAAGCAGTAAAACGTCTGGACAAACCTAAATTAAAACGCTCTACCACCCCCATTGACTTACCAATGAAACTCTTCAAGGAGTTCTCCCCGGAGCTTGCTAAACCCCTCTGCTCCATCATCAATGCTTCTCTCAGTCAAGCCAGATGCCCAGCTGACTGGAAGACCTCTTATGTATCACCAGTGCCCAAGTCAACCAGCCCACAATCCTTAAATCAGCTACGACCTATTGCAATTACCCCAATACCCAGCCTAATCTGTGAAAGTTTTGTGTTCGACTGGGCTTATGCTGATATTGCAGGAGTCGTAGACCCTCAGCAATTTGGCAATATGAAAACTTCCTCCACCACTCACTGTCTTGTGAGCTTTCTCGACTACATATATCGCCATCTAGAGAAACGAAAAACGTCTGTAGCTGTCGCCTTCATTGACTTCACTAAGGCATTTGACCTAGTCGACCACAATATAATCATCAACAAAGCTATTGACCTCGGGCTTCGGAGAAGTCTTATACCATGGCTTACAGACTTCCTCAGTGACCGACGCCAAGCTGTACGCTTCCGAGGGGCTGTCTCCACCTTTCAGTCACTCACCTGTGGCATCCCCCAAGGCACCAAAATGGGACCACTCTGCTTCCTTGTGTTTATCATGATGCCCTAAGAGAAACCACTGCTCACTGGAAATATGTGGACGACTCTACCATTGGGATCAGCGTCAACCGACTATACCGCCCTTCAGGATTTATTGAACTATCCAAAACTGGGCCACCAACAACCATGTCACCATCAACCATACCAAGACCAAGGTTATGCACATCAACCTCTCCTCCGACATTGTCCCACCTCCTTCCATTACTTTAGGCCCCAACACACTCCGGGTTGTAGACTCCACTAAGCTCCTCGGCGTCACCATAGACAACAAACTAAATTGAAAACCACACGTCGGTACAGTTGTCAAATCCTCCAGTTTCCGTCTCCACCTCCTCCGCCGACTCGAGTCCCTCGGAGTTCCTGCACCCGAGGTCCTCGGTGTTTACACAACATTCATACTTCCCAAACTCACCTATGCCTCCCCCACCTGGTCTTCCTCCCTAAATGCCACACAACGTAAACACCTAGAAAAAGTGCAAAAGAGGGCATGTAAGATTATTCTCTCCCCTTCCTACTCCACATATCAAGAAGCGCTTCCGCACCATCCTCGACACCGGCTCCTACTACCACCCTAGATCCCTCGTCCGCGAGTTGCTGTTCAACACCACAACCGCATGCAGCCCATACGAGCACGAACTAATCGCTATAAGAACAGCCCAGTCCCAACCATTGTAAACATTATCAACAACTTGTAATCAACCAGTGTATTCACTCCCAGTCAATCTTACCTTTTGTACAGTCACTATGTTGAACTGGCCTGTAGTATGACCTTCTCCCCACTACCTTTTGTACAGTCACTATGTTGAACTGGCCTGTAGTATGACCTTCTCCCCACTACCTTTTGTACTGTCACTTGTTGAACTGGCCTGTAGTATGACCTTCTCCCCACTACCTTTTGTACTGTCACTTGTTGAACTGGCCTGTAGTATGACCTTCTCCCCACTACCTTTTGTACTGTCACTTGTTGAACTGGCCTGTAGTATGACCTTCTCCCCACTACCTTTTGTACTGTCACTTGTTGAACTGGCCTGTAGTATGACCTTCTCCCCACCTAGTTATTATATTTGTATCACTTATATTATTGGTCAATCAAGTGACCCATATCACCAATTATGTAACTGTATATTGTCACCCTTCTGGCTGTCATGTTCTTTCAATAAACCTTTAATTATTATTATTATTATCACACACAGCGAGATATATCTCTCTTGAGGGAATAAAGAGAAAGAGAGAGAGAGAGCGAGAGAGAGAGAGAGAGAGAGAGAGAATGCGGAAGACCTCACGGAAATACTGTATGGTCTACGAGTCTCAGCCACGTGGTGAGCTAACCTAACCTAACCTAACCCACATCACTGAACTGAATGCGCGCATGACTATACATACATGCATACTCATACACACACACACACACACACACACACAAGGAGAGTGCCAATCCATGGTCTGGCACCTTAAAATAACCCACTTGTCTTGTCGACCACTTCTCATGGTACTACATAGCACCATATGGCACCTCATGGCACTACATAGCACCATATGGCACCTCATGGCACCATATGGCACCTCATGGCACCATATGGCACCTCATGGCACTACATAGCACCATATGGCACCTCATGGCACCATATGGCACCTCATGGCACCATATAAACTCACTGAAAGTTACAGGGATATGTTAGGTAATTACAGGTTACGTTACAGAGGCAGGTTAGTTAATTACAGGTTAAATTACAGGGTTTATACAGGTCAGTTACAGTGATTACAGAACTACAGGTATAATTATCTCTCTCTCTCTCTCTCTCTCTCTCTCTCTCTCTCTCTCTCTACGTGTTGGTGAGAGAGAGAGAGAGAGAGACTGAGGGTGTGTGGGAAGGAAGGGAAGGCCTATGTGTGTTTAGAAAGAGGGAAGAGTAGGCCTATGTGTGTTTGGAAGGCGTGAGAGGGTGTGAGGTCAGGGAGGTCAGTGAGGGAGGGTGTCTGGAGAGGTCGAGGAGGTCTGAAGAGGCCAAGATACAGTACACAAGAAGCCATATCTTAGTTGTAATATCTCATGACAACTCAAACCATCAGACAGCTCTTCCCCCCTGTCTACTGTAGAGAGAGAGAGAGACTGGACACCAAAAGATATATTAATACACATACACTCAACAAGTATCATGTGTATGTGTGTTTGTGTGTCTGTCTAAACATCC
This sequence comes from Homarus gammarus, assembly GCA_958450375.1. Lineage (NCBI taxonomy): Eukaryota > Metazoa > Arthropoda > Malacostraca > Decapoda > Nephropidae > Homarus > Homarus gammarus. The sequence continues at coordinate 440,699 of CAUDMG010001877.1, forward strand.
AGGGCCCATTATAACTATCTGAGGGAGGGGTTAGGTTAGGTTAGGTTAGGTTAGGTTACAACAGACAGTGACAGAACCTTCTAACACACACTATGTTTCTGTCCAAATATTCCTCTTCGATATATATTTATAACTGTGATATTTCTCAGTGATAAAGACTCGTGTGAAATATTTAATGAGTACTATTTTTAAGAGTACTTGTATTGAGAGTACAGGGTTAACTAGATTTAATTTTAGGTGTTAAATATTTTCTTTGTTAATTACTTAGTTTATGGGAGGAATATTTTGTTAGTTATTGTAATGTTAACAAAATCTGATGTTAAATTGATTGTGGTTATCGTAAGGAGGAGAATATTGTTAATTTATTTCTTAACAACTTAGGTTAAGTTAGTGTTAGGTTAGTGTTAAGTTGGGTTAGGCTAAGCTTAGATTTAGTTTGGTTAGATTAGGTTAGGTTAAAATTTACTGGTAGTTAGGTTAGGTTATAATTAACTGGTAATTAGCGTGATGATTAAACACCACAAGGGGAACTGTTCTGGATGAGAGAAAATAATTAAGTGTTGGTGAGAAACGTTGGCTGGTGGGAGCTGCCAGACTATTGACTTGGCTGAGTGTACGGCTGCCATGGTGGATACTTACACACATATTACTATAAAACTTACTTATACTCCTCTAAGTACCATAATAATATATAAAAAAATCACTGAATATCAATTAATAGTAAGTTATTCCCATTGAAGGTTAAAAGTAATTGGGTGGGGATTTTTTTTAAGGTAACATAACGGGATTTGAAGGTGGTAACACTGAGAGAGAGTAGTGACGTCACACATCGCGCCATTTTATCGACCAATAGCAACCGTCGTGGAGAGATTAATGACGTCACGCATGTCGAATATCCATTTTTATCTCATTCACTCAGTTACTATTATTATCACCCCTCCGGATGTGTTGACACGAGGCATAATACCATAGATAATAATCCTCTACCGAAAATGGTTCTAAGAAAGATATAATTAGTTGTTGATTATAAATTATTTAAGCCTGTAGTCCCCCGGTAAGGCGGTTAAGTGATGCCACGTCACCTCCAAAAAACGTTTCCCTTGACTACCCAGACCAAGCAGCCAGTGATCATCCATTACTCCTAAATCCTCTCCACTCATTAAAATCAAAAACATATTATATCCTATAAAATAAGGTTTTAAATACAGTAAACAGGATATTTTATGAGTATTTTTAGGTGTGGTTGAGACGCCGGCTTCCATAACATCAACAGGTGTGACGTGTATGCGGTGGTGCCGGCTTTACATCACAAACCCTTCATTAACTCACTAAACATCTTTCTAACTCGTATATAAAATTAGTAATGTGTTAAATTCATCTAATTTCATTCATAGTTTGTAATATAGGTCAGCGGGGATCATTTTAAAGATAAGAGGATAGTATTATGTAGCGAAATGTGGCATAATGGTAGTCTCCAGGGAGGGTGACTGTAAACTCATTATAAATTGTTGAAAATATTAACAATAGTAGTAATAGTAGTAATAGTAGTAGTAGTAATAATAGTAGTAATAATAATAATGTTTATATCAAAGCTCCTTAATTAATATAACAAAAATCAAATCTACACTGTAAGAGAAAGAGAGAGAGAGAGAGAGAGAGAGAGAGAGAGAGAGAGAGAGAGAGAGATGCGTCGCTTTTTCTGTCTTTTTTTTTTCACACGACCAACCGGTATGTGTATGTGTGTGTGTGTGTGTGTGTTATACGAATGATCTATATAAAAGGAATATATTTTTTTACTTTATTATATTAGAAACTCTCTCTCTCTCTCTCTCTCTCTCTCTCTCTCTCTCTCTCTCTCTCGGGCGGCCAGGGAGGGGATTATGTCATGTTATTTACAGTAATCTCTCTCACATCAATACAATGGGGGATTTATTGCCTGAGGGGAGAGAAAGATGCAATGAAACTACCACTACCAGGACAACAACCACTACCACCACTACCACAACAACCACTACCACAACAACCACTACCACAACAACCACTACCACCACCACAACAACCACTACCACAACAACTACCACTACCACCACTACCACAACAACCACTACCACCACCACTACCACCACCAGGACAACAACCACTACCACAACAACCACTACCACTACTACCACCACCACAACAACCACTACCACCACCACAACAACTACCACCAGGACAACAACCACTACTACCACTACCACAACAACCACAACCACCACCACCACACAACCACCACCAAACAACCACAACTACCACCATCAATTCTCACCAATTTGTTCTGATTTGCGGCTTTGTTAAACCTTATTTAAGCCTCAGACATTCATTCATTCACCCTCATTCACTCTCCCTCACCCTCCCTCACCCTCCCTCACTCCCCCTCACTCTCCCTTACCCTCCCTCACTCTCCCTCACTCTCCCTCACCCTCCCTCACTCTCCCTCATTCGACAAAGCTTGGGGTACAGCCTAATAATTGAGGCAGTTCTTAACACTGAGGGTGGGATCACTGCCACATAGGACAGAGGTTCATACACAGAGAAATACATTATATTAGTTAACAGTTTATAGAGAGAGAGAGAGAGGCCCATTCGCGCTCAGGGTTAGACCAAGGGCTGCCCCGCCATAGAACCAAGTGTCATTCAGATGGGCAACTCCTCCTCCTCCTCCTCCTCCTCCTCCTCCTCCCCCCCTCCCCCCCTCCCCTCCCTTCCATTTATCCTTTCTTTCTCTCTCTCTCTCCCTTCGTTCTTCCCTCTTCTTCCCTTTACAATGGCGATCACACACACACACACACACAGCAACAGGTTTTGTGTGTGTGTGTGTGTGTGTGTGTGTGTGCCATGGTTATTGTGAGTGGGAGAGGGGGAAAGAAAAACGGGAGGGAAGGAGAGGGGGGGGGAAAGAAAAACGGGAGGGAAGGAGAGGGGGGGGGAAGGAGAGGGGGGGGGGGAAGACGAGCAGATGGGTAACTCAGGATGTTGTTTGGGTGTTAATTTTCCTACTCCCTTCCTTCCCTCCCTCCCTCCCTCCCTTCTTTTCTTCCCTCCCCCTCCCTCCCCTCCCCCTCCCTCCCTCCTTCCTTCCCTTCCCTTCCCTTCCCTTCCCCCCCCTCCATCTATAACTACTTCTCAGCTTCCTGTCTCAACTTTTTGTGTCTAAGCTCTCTCTCTCTCTCTCTCTCTCTCTCTCTCTCTCTCTCTCTCTCTCTCTCTCTCTCTCTCTCTCTCTCTCAGTTACTAGGCAACAATATAAGCAGCAGTAATGCCCTTATTGTCCCGAATCAAAACTGACACGGAGCATTATCAATCACTGAGGGGTGAGGGGTGGGGGTGAGGGGAGAGGGGAGGGGGGTGAGGGGAGGTGTGGGGAGAGGGAGAGGGGTGAGGAGGAAGGTTAGGTTAGATTTTGTTTTTATAAGTGTGTACGTGATAAATGACATGCTGTAGTGGTTGGTGGGGGAGGTGAAGGTAGAATTTTCCTAGACCTTGGTAGGGACGCCGACAACTCTCTCTCTCTCTCTCTCTCTCTCTCTCTCTGACCATGGTGTAGGAAGTGGAATAATATATATCAATTATTCCTCCGTATATCATCCTATCATGTTCTACTGCCCTATAATGATAAGAAATCTGGGTTATATGAGAGGGGGAAGGGAAGGGGGTAGAGAGGGGGAAGGGAAGGGGTAGAGAGAGGGGGGGGGTGACCTGACCGCTATTGGTGTTATGACCGGATATCTGCAGAAGGCGTACGGGTTATTTATATCTGGTCGAGTATGGGTGTGTCTTCTCATCACACACACACACACACACACACACACACACAGCACCTCCTCAGCTTGTGTGGGGAGAGTAGGAAGGAGGTGGATTTCTTTAGGAGAATTATCTCATAAATTCTTCGCCTCTGGTCAACACTGCCACTACATTCATCACGTCATTTGGTTCCTGCTGGGGGCGTCATCCCTTCTGGCAGAGGCGAGGGTGGGTGAGAAGCGATCAAGACCTGCCACCCAGCCCTCATCGTACACCTCGCCTCAGTTATTCAATATCATCCATGGTACAGTAGCAGATGACTCACCCAACGTGGCAGACTATGTTGGTGTAGAAAGTTTTCTCTGGGGTCTGCAGTACACTCGTGACGCAGACGTGAGCATGGTGAGCTACAGTATATCATGTAGGCAGCGTGCGAGGCAACCATCCACATACTTAACGATGACACGGTGTTATTTGTCTACATCACAGTCTGGGGGAGGCAGCTCACGACCACCTGGAGAAACGGGACGGAAACATTCCCCATGTCAACACCACAAGCAGCTGCTCCAGGAGATAACAGCCACCAGTTGTTCGGGCTGCTTGACACAGTTCTGGGTGGGGGAAAATGTCACAGAGGCTGAGCTGGTCAGGAGTTCTTGCTGCACTATACTGTAGGGTCAGGTCAGGTCAACTACACCACAATAACTGCTGACCAACATACGTCCTCTACACGAACAAGAGCGAAAACCACCCCAGCTGAAGCCATTGATCACTCCCGGCCTCATGAACGCCCCAAGCTGCCGGTACAGAGGTGAAGGGAAGGCTTACCCCCAGGCCATCTGCAGCAGCTTCCCGGCAGACCTCTCGTGCACCGCCTTCCGCCACTTCACGGGTCCAGATGATGTCACAACCCGCTCACGACCCAAGAGGTGAAGATGGAAGTGGTGTGACGAGTGAGGTGAATGGTGAGGAAGACATGGAGTCCCACTCTTATCATCACTCAAGCTTTAACAGACGTACGGGTGAATCCTAAACACACACACACACACACACACACACAGTAAACATATCAACAGTTAAAACTATTCCTGACTCCTTCATTGGGTCCGCCCTCTTCGTAGACACTAAAATCACCCCTCTAATATGTCTATATTAATAATTATGGCTATTTTCCAATATGGCTTAGTGTTTGTATACAACTTACTGAAGGTGTTTGATCCTGGGGGAGTGTCATCAGCCTGGATCTGGTAACTGTGGACTCCTGGTACAACTAGATACTGTTGGACTTACTGCCTTCCTCACGGCAGTTCTCCCACACCCTCTCTCTCTTCCTCCTCTTGCCACACCTGAGTTCACTAATGTAATCCAAGGAGTACACGTCAGTCTGCTTAATTCTACTACTACCACTATTTCTACCACTATCTACTACTATTACTACCACTATCTACTACCACTGCCTTTTCTGTAGAGAGAGAGAGAAAGAGTAGAGGTGGATATAGGAATTTATAGTTCGGATATTGAAGAAATTTAACAGGAGGTAGGAGAGGTGGGGGGTGCCGTGGGTTATCTAAGCTAATAGTGGGTTAGGGTTGTGTCATGGGTTAGTTATTGTCCGTCGGTACAGCCAACCTAACCACCTAACCTATCCTATCCAGTATATAGGTGTTTTGGGGGGCCCTTATTTCATATTCCACTGACCCTACTGGCGGATGCTGGTCCAGGGAGATTGACTACAGCCTGGTTGATAGGTTTTATTCTCAGGTTCTTGTGGTGCTACTATAACCACCACCACTCCCCCACCACCACCGCTACCCCACTACCACCACCCCACTACCACCACTACCCCACTACCACCACTACCCCACTACCACCACTACCCCCACTACCACCACTACCCCCACTACCCCCACTACCCCCACTACCACCACTACCCCCACTACCACCACTACCCCCACTACCACCACTACCCCCACTACCACCACTACCCCACTACCACCACTACCCCACTACCCCCACTACCACCACTACCCCACTACCCCCACTACCACCACTACCCCCACCCCCCACCATACGTGTGCAAAAGTGAGCTAATCCGCTTAACAGATTTACAGGGCAGTCCATTTCACCCTTATATGTACTGTATGTATGAATGAATATATGTGTAATATGTATATGTATGTATGTGTGTGTTTATGTCTGTATATATGTATGACCGTCGACCTTGGGACACCAGATTTTACACAAGTTACATTATTATGCCATTATAAGCGTGTGTGTGTGTGTGTGTGTGGGTGTGGTGTGTGTGTGTGTGTGGGTGTGTGTGTGTGTGTGTGTGTGTGTGTGTGTGTGTGTGTGTGTGTGTGTCGTAGCCATGAAAATCTAGTCGCGTCACTAACATTTACATCACGTCAGCTTCAATAAAAACCACTTGAAACTTTCACTCAGTTACGTGGGACACCTAAAGCTTAGACACCCCAGCTTATTTTACCAGATTAGACACCCCAGCTTATTTGACACGAATAGATACTCCAGCTTATGTTACCAGATTAGACACCCCAGCTTATTTGACACGAATAGATACTCCAGCTTATGTTAGCAGATTAGACACCCCAGCTTAGTGGATGAGTGGAACAAAGAGTACTGGAAAACTTACCTTTGCACTCCAACTAATTAACACGTAATACCTGTCTCTCTGTCCCCAGGTATTCTCATCAACATCCAGCACACGTTTAGCATCAACGACTCCCAGTCTGGCCTTCTACAGACAGCCTTCGTCTTGGTCTACATGGTCATGGCTCCTATGTTTGGTTTCTTGGGCGACAGATTCTCCAGGAAATATTTAATGGCGATTGGGATCTTCTTCTGGAGTCTTTCTACCGTTGTGGGGTCTTTTATGCCGGTAAGACTCATTCATCACTGTTTTATATCATGTAAGACTCCCCTTCGTGACTAACCTAACCCAACCTAACTTTTCCCACAATGTAACCTCACCTCACTCTACTTAAACTAACCTTAACCTTACTTAACCCAACTCTAACCTAACTTAACCCAACCCAACCCTACCCTAACCTAACCCTAACCTAACCTAACCTAACCCTAACCCAACCCTAACCTAACCAAACCAACAATAGAGGCTGGGTGTAAATGGCAGGAAGGTTTCATTGTGAGCTGTCTGGTTTGTTTGGTACAGCACATGCATTACTCTCCCACTTGAGACCACTTACGTTCATCCCTACCCTGATTGATTCCCGCCAACACCACTCCATCCCTCTCTCTCCCCCTCTCTCTCTCCTTCCCTCTCTCTCTCGCTAAAGCTTACATTACCCTCGCTCAAGCTTAGTCGGTCACCCTTACGCAAATGCCCTGAGCGATCGTCTCTCTCTCTCTCTCTCTCTCTCTCTCTCTCTCTCTCTCTCTCTCTCTCTCTCTCTCTCTCTCTCTCTCTCTCTCTCTCTCTTCAATGGCCCTGCCCCGCTTGTTAGGCCTCGTTAGGGTAGCATTAGTGCCCCGCTGTGTCCAAGGGAAGTTCCTCATATGCCACCATCGACGTTTGGTGGGGTAGGATCATATGAAGATTACACACCCCAGCTTGAAATCTGACCTGACCTGACCTAACCTGACCTGACCTAACCGTGTCATGTGATGTTTACCGCCTACTGAAGAACAAAAGTGTGGATAATAATGATGGTGGTGGTGGTGGTGGTGGTGGTGGTGGTGGTGGTGATGATGGTGGTGGTGGTGATGATGGTGGTGATGGTGGTGGTGATGGTGGTGGTGATGATGGTGGTGGTGATGGTGATGGTGGTGGTGGTGGTGGTGGTGGTGGTGATGGTGGTGATGGTGGTGGTGGTGGTGGTAGTGGTGGTGATGGTGGTGGTGGTGGTGGTGATGGTAGTGGTGGTGGTGGTGGTGGTGGTGATGGTAGTGGTGGTGGTGGTGGTGATGGTGGTGGTGGTGATGGTGGTGGTGGTGATGGTGGTGGTGGTGATGGTGGTGGTGGTGGTGGTGATGGTGGTGGTGGTGGTGGTGGTGGTGGTGGTGGTGGTGGTGGTGAAGGCGGCGAGTGTCAATGCTTCAGTAGTCCATGTCGGTATCTACAGACTTATTAAGCACCAATGTAAGCAGCTGTAGTGGTGATGGACAGCTGTAGTGGTTGTAGTCAGCTGTAGTGGTGATGTAAGCAGCTGTAGTGGTGATGTAGGCAGCTGTAGTGGTGATGGACAGCTGTAGTGGTGATGTAGGCAGCTGTAGTGGTGATGGACAGCTGTAGTGGTGATGTAGGCAGCTGTAGTGGTGATGTAGGCAGCTGTAGTGGTGATGGACAGCTGTAGTGGTTGTAGTCAGCTGTAGTGGTGATGTAGGCAGCTGTAGTGGTGATGGACAGCTGTAGTGGTTGTAGTCAGTTGTAGTGGTGATGTAGGCAGCTGTAGTGGTGATGGACAGCTGTAGTGGTTGTAGTCAGCTGTAGTGGTGATGTAGGCAGCTGTAGTGGTGATGTAGGCAGCTGTAGTGGTGATGTAGTCAGCTGTAGTGGTGGTGGACAGCTGTAGTGGTTGTAGTCAGCTGTAGTGATGATGTAGGCAGCTGTAGTGGTGATGGACAGCTGTAGTGGTGATGGACAGCTGTAGTGGTGATGTAGGCAGCTGTAGTGGTGATGTAGGCAGCTGTAGTGGTGATGTAGGCAGCTGTAGTGGTGATGTAGTCAGCTGTAGTGGTGATGTAGGCAGCTGTAGTGGTGATGGACAGCTGTAGTGGTTGTAGTCAGCTGTAGTGGTGATGTAGGCAGCTGTAGTGGTGATGGACAGCTGTAGTGGTGATGTAGGCAGCTGTAGTGGTGATGGACAGCTGTAGTGGTGATGTAGGCAGCTGTAGTGGTGATGTAGGCAGCTGTAGTGGTGATGTAGGCAGCTGTAGTGGTGGTGTGTTCGTGTTACCAAGAGGCAGATGTGAAGCAGTTTTATGGCTGACCTAACCTAACCTTAATCTAATCTAACCTAACCTAACCTAACCTTAATCTAGCCTAACCTAACCTGACCTGAACTAACCTAAACTAACCTAACCATAAACAATCTAATTTTACAGTGTGGGAACTATTCATTACATAATTAGGTCATCCAAGTGACCTCTTAACTGGTAATAAGAGATTTAACTGTATTCATTTTAATCTTGTAATGGGCTTTAACTGTAGTGTATTTTGTATTTTGTATTTTTATGTATTACAAATTTAATTATGAAATGAATTTGTCGAATTTTTTTTTACAGTATAGTAACCTGTCTCTTGTTACCGTGTCCTGAGTTTAATTAGAGATTTCTTTGTCCAATAACAGGTTTAGTTTTGTCCAATAACTGGTTTAGGTTTGTCCAATTGCAGCTTTAGTTTTGTCCACTAACAGGTTTAGTTTTGTTCAATTACAGCCTTAGTTTTGTCCAGTTACAGCTTTCTTTTGTATTAGACTTGTATTTCGTATTAGACTGTTGTATTAATGACTGTCGACTGTACTTCAGAACTACGGGTTGTTCCTGATGTGTCGTTGCCTCGTTGGGGTCGGAGAGGCCAGTTACTCCACTATAGCGCCCACCATTATCTCTGATCTCTTCGTCAAGGACCTGCGCTCCAAGATGTTGGCTGTCTTCTACTTTGCCATCCCCGTCGGCAGGTGAGAGAGAGATCTTATTATCTCCGTCGGCAGGTGAGAGAGACCTTACCTGGGACTAACCACCTCCTTCCCACCCAAATTCCAGTCGACATAGGACTAACCATCTCCTCTCTCTCCTTCTAGTGGCCTTGGTTACATCATCGGCGCCGAGGTGACCAACCTAGTGTCGGCCAGCAGCGGTCACCCCGAGGCCTGGCGGTGGGGTCTAAGGGTCACTCCGGTCATGGGTCTGGTGGCTCTGTTCTTCATCTTGTTCCTCCTAGAAGAGCCGCCTCGAGGGGAGTGTGAGGGCGGGCAGCATCTACAACCTACCTCATTTGCTAGTGATCTCAAATACCTCTTTACCAAGTGAGTATTGTGGTGTGTTATAGTGTGTTTTGATCACCTGATGAATGGTGCCCCTAGTTTATTTCATCTTTAAAATAGCACCAAGAGCACCCTTAGTTTATTTCACCTGATAGATACCCCAGCTTGATTGATTGACAGGTATTCATTATGATTGTCTTGCAAGTTTACATTGATTTAGTATTTACATAAGCATTTATAACCCCATCAACAGTTGGTCTCAACAGGGGACGATTCTTGTTCCTTGTGTGACGTTATCGTGCCTATGGCAGGGGGGATTATTTAGCCACTATTTAAGGATTAAGAGAGATATTGGCACTACATAATACTACAGATATTGGCACTACATAATACTACAGATATTGGCACTACATAATACTACAGATATTGGCACTACATAATACTACAGGTAATGACGATTAATTCTTCCCCCTACAGTAAGAGTTTTGTCCTGTCGACCTTAGCCTTCACCTGCGTTACGTTCGTGGCCGGAGCTTTGGCCTGGTGGGGGCCAATCTTCACCATGCTTGGAGTGAAGGTCCAAGATCATCCCAACGTAAATAAAGACGAGTAAGTTTATCGGACGTTTTATACAGTTAAACTTTAAACTGAACTTAATACTGCATAGGTACAGGGTAAATAAGTTCATCTGATGTATTCTGAACTTAATCTTTGAACTGATGTATTCAAAAAATAATCGAAAATTTGTTTGTATTTGAAGATGGTGATGGTAATGGTGGTGGTGGTGATGGTGATGATGATGGTGATGGTGGTGATGATGGTGTTAATAGTGATAATGACCGATGAAGGTAATATAATGATATAACTGTATTTATTCCTACAGTGTTGCGTTCGTCTTCGGAGCCATCGCCATGACCGCCGGGCTCGTTGGTGTGCCGCTCGGTTCCTTCGCTGGACAGAAGCTTCGGATCAGGTACAGTACCCCCCCCCCCCCCCCTTAGACTTGCCATCACGTCGTAAACGGATAATTCGTGTAGTCGACGATGTTTATCATTCTTGGACAACTTGATAATGACTTTGAAGAAATACAACACAGTACTTAAAGAATATCTCTATACAGTATATATACAGGTGCTCCTCTACTTAAGAACGTTCAACTTACAAACTTTCAGAGATACATCATCACTGAGGGGGGTTACCTGCCAGAACAGGTGTTTAATGTGAATGAGATTGAATTATTTTGAAGATAACTCCAGATAAAACAAACATTACTTAAGGCTGTATTAAAGGGTATACCTGTACTAAATATCCATAATCTTTTAATTTTTTACAATATGTATATTTGAGTTCACTGGAGGGGTGTGTGGCAAGGTACAGGTCCCCTCACTAGTGTGTTAACAGGGGCTCATCAGGTTTTGTGTACAGTGTGGCAGGCCTGTGTTTGTTTACATTGGCAGAAGGAAACTCATAAAGTAAAACATTAATATAAATATCTCAATGTAATGCTTTGGGGAATGTTTATATGACGAGCCCCTGTAAACACACTAGTGAAGGGACCTGTACCTAGTGGGCCATGATGGGGTATTTATTTGACTATATGTGGCATAATACTTAACATTTTTGATTCATTATTGTCAACATATTTATTCCCCTGATAAAACTTGTTGTGGAAGAGCCTGAACGTACGTGTACATATATATTAGAGTAACTAATATTGTTTATATGCCTCAGTTTGTGTTGTGTCATAACTCTTGGATGTAAGTAGACAATAACTTAAAATAGTTCAGAAAATGAATGAACAATGTACAGTATACTGATTACTCTATCTCTCTCTCTCGCTCTCTCTCTCTCCACAGATTACCCTATGCCGATCCTGTAGTGTGCGGTGTTGGTCTCCTGCTCTCCGTCCCGTTCATCCTCGGGGCGATGGTTCTAGCGGAGAACAACACCATTGGCTCGTTCGTCGTCGTTTTCTTCGGGCAGATCTTCATTAACCTTAATTGGGCCGTCGTCTCTGATATTGTTTTGGTAGGTTAGGTTAGGTTAGGTTAGGTTAGGTTAGATTAGATTAGATTAGATTAGATTAGATTAGCTTAGGTTAGGTTAGCATTGAAGTGGTTAATCTTCACCTAATTCCTCCTGATGATTAGACACCTTAACCTAACCCTACCTTACCCTACCTAACCTAACCAACCAGGTAATAGTACTATACAAATTTGTTTAATCGTCAAGTAAAAAAAAAATACCTGTGGCATCCAGACATTTTTACCTGAATCAGATTTTTTACAGTTCAAAAAAAAATCCTTCAAATCTGTTCATATAAGATTTTACCCGACAAGTATTTATTTATTTACTTATTTATTTGTTTACTTATTTATTTATTTATTTATTTCAGTATATCGTAATCCCCACAAGAAGATCATCTGCCGAGGCATTCCAGATTCTCTTTTCACACGCCCTGGGTGATGCCGGCAGCCCTTACCTCATTGGTGTGGTGAGTCGAGAGTTGTTTACTAAATACAACATACACCGACCACTTATACACCATACACCAACCACTTATACACCATACACCGACCACTTATACACCATACACCAACCACTTATACACCATACACCGACCACTTATACACCATACACCGACCACTTATACACCATACACCGACCACTTATACACCATACACCGACCACTTATACACCATACACCGACCACTTATACACCATACACCGACCACTTACACACCATACACCGACCACTTATACACCATACACCTATAATCTGATCTTTTTTTGGTAATGTTCACTTTACTTCTATGTTTATAAGTAATTAATAAGTCCACTATTCACTTATAATTCTCAATAAATCAAAGTGAATAAAATTAACGTCACAATAATAAAATGAATTATGTATTTAGATAAGAATTTGGATGTCAGCGTCTCGTCTGATGGCTCTGTCGTGTAATCTTGGTCAAATTGCCGTACTTTTCAACGTTATTTACCTACACTGTCTAGGTACTGTATTTCTGAAGCTGTATACTGTATTATACTGTACCTCTATGGTTTATTTACACTGTATTCTGGCATTGTCTATATACATGGCAGACCAATTGTAAGAATATATATATTATTACTATTGTTATTTTATTATTATTATTATTATTATGAACGAATAATTGATTGTTTTAAAATATAGTAAAAAAAAAACATATAATCATTCTTTAAATAAACACAAGGACAATACAGTAGCTTTGAACAGTCAATTGATCTTACTATTAATGTAAAGAAAGTAATGTGTGTGTGTGTGTGTGTGTGTGTGTTTCACCTACACGATAATGAAAGTTTTAATATATAAGCTTTGGATAATACAGTTAATGAGGGTTACTTGTGTTAAATGACTACTGTTTTAGGTGATGAGGGGTGTGTGTGTGTGTGTGTGTGTGTGTGTGTGTGTGTGTGTGTTTTGCTAGAGAGGGGGGGGGGAGTCATGTCATGGAGAGAGAGAGAGAGAGGTCATGTCATGTAGGGAGAGAGAGAGAGAGAGGTCATGTCATGTAGAGAGAGAGAGAGAGAAGTTGGGTCACATTCGGTGTTGGTGACAGTCTTACGTTGTGTTCAGTACAGGAATAACTCGAGTATTTCTTAACTATAACCTTTTATCACTAAAGAGTCGCTCACGGACCTGTAATAACCTGTTGGTATCAAGTCTCTCCGACCTGACCTTGTGGTGTTAGCGCTCATTAAGCCGACTGACACGCCTCCCTGACCCGAAACACCTGACATGTCATGACCCGAGATGACCATTATCGTGACCTGTGTACCTGAATACCCGGATCGTGTATCGTTAGGTCATTGCCAGTCTGTGAGTTGACCAGACGTACCCTAACCTAACCTAATATCCTGTAACGACCTGGTTCGTCTATGGGTCACAGTGTACATATATAAACAGCGTACATAGCCAGTGCAGGTATACAAACAATGTACCTAGACAGTGGAGCTACAGTAAATATAATATATACTAATTTCATCATTTTCCACCAGGTGGCTGATGCTTTTAAGCCGTACATCGAAGTACCGAACATCACCACTACGACCGTCGCACCGTTCACAAGTACAACGCAGATGACCTTATTTAGCGAGACTACTGATATATTTAATACTACTACAGAAATTAGTCCTTCCACGTGGCCTGTAGTTCCTTCTAACGATGATTATGTAGAATTTAAGGTGAGTGTTCTGTAGATTGAATTTGTTGTGTAGTTAAAATTTGCTGTAGAAATTATGTAGAGTTTTTTATATTATTTATTACTATTATGGTGTTGGATTACCTGAAGATTAGCCACCTCGGGTTATTTACCATAGCGAAGAGGTTAAGAAGACACATCGCTGTATTTCCATTGTTTTTCTCTTGTTCCAGTCGAAGCAGTACGCAATGTTTATGTGTGCGGTAGTCAACGTGATGGGCGCCATTTTCTTCTTCTGGAACTCTTGTTATATAGCGGCAGATAAGGAGAGGTGTGACCGGGCTATAGCAGGTAAGGAGAACGTCTCTTGTGTGATGATTAGATGCCCCAGTATATTGTTTGTTACCTTGATGCTAACCTAACCAAACCTAAGCTAACATAACCAAACCTAAGCTAACATAACCTAATACTAACCTAATCTAATCTAATCTAACCTAATCTAACCTAATCTAATACTAATCTAACCTAACCTAATCTAATCTAACCTAATCTAATCTAACCTAATACTAATCTAACCTAACCTAATCTAATCTTGAATGCATTTTAGGATTAGACAACCCTGCTTACCTCACCTGATGATTCAACCCCACTAATGCTAACCTAACCTAACCTTGATGTAATTGTTGTTATTACTGTACACATTAAGACAATATTCATAAGTTTTTGTAGATATTATGAGTTTTAATATTTTCTGTACCGTCCGCGCTTGAATTAGGTATATGCTTGTTGTTCCTTCTGTCTCAACCTGTCAGAATTGTCGCAGGTTCGAGCTCTTGGCGCTTCATTGGCTCTGCTCTTATCATTTTGTCCGCTAAGCATGAAGCGATTATAATGCCTCTATGCGCTTATTATATTTTCCTTGTGATGTTTTATTTTGTTTTTATGTTAAGAAATTTTTTTTTAATCCGTTCTGATATGGGATTATGGGTAATGTTGTGATTCATGATGGCTGTCTGTCTGTCTGTCTGTTCGTCCACCTCATTCGGATATGTTTCTTCTGTTCAATATAAGATCAAGTGGGTAAATTATCAAATACCTGCATAAATGTTGAGTCTATGTTGAGTAGGGGTAACACTGGATAATGCCCTTCTCATGTATGGCCCGGGGATCGGGTTCCAGGACGCCATAGTGAGAGGCAAGTACGCTGCCACCCGTTCCATCCCGTCACAGTGAAGGAACAGTTGAGGAATACAGTAGTTGTAATTATCCTTATTATACCGAGAGAATATTTATCACACAATATTTATCTCACACATTCATTAGAGGAATATTTAACATTAGTTTATATAAATGTATCCAGTGAGCCGAGATATTTATACCCATCCACGGTAAATGTTTTGAAGAATCTAATTTATTTGTTTATGTTTTTTTTAAATTGACGAAGACTAAAACTGATCGTACGTGATGTTGGTATATTTGGCCGGCGGTAATAACTCCAGAATTTTTCACGTGATTTTTTTTTTTTTTTTATCGGCAGAATGCAAGTTTTATAAGCACTTGGAAGAGTTTGTACTGCTGAATGGAGGTTGGTTAATGGTGTGTGTGTGTGTGTGTGTGTGTGTGTGTGTGTATGTATATGTGTGTATGTATGTATGTGTGTGTGTGTGTTTTACTAACCTTGAAATAAAACTCCCAGTGTGTGAACTTTTTGTTAAATTTTGACTTTGTTACTTTTTTATTATTATTAATCACTTTCCTGATCCGTTTGTTTGATTTCATCTAACTATGACACTTGAGATATGTTTTAAATTTATTTAGGGGGACGGTAGGGGAGGGAGGGGGCGAAGGTGCATGGATATTGGTGATGGGTGGGGGGTTGCATGAGCGGTCTTACTAAAAATTTAGGCATGAAATGTAGGTCTAATGTTAGTCATAAGTTTGTTTGTAAATCCGTCCCTGCTGCCCTGACCTTCCTCCCTGCTGCCCTGACCTTCCCCCCTGCTGGTCTAACCTTCCTCCCTGCTGCCCTGACCTTCCCCCCTGCTGCCTTGACCTTCCCCCCTGCTACCTTGACCTTCCCCCCTGCTACCTTGACCTTCCTCCCTGCTGCCTTGACCTTCCTCCCTGCTGCCTTGACCTTCCTCCCTGCTGCCTTGACCTTCCCCCCTGCTACCTTGACCTTCCTCCCTGCTACTTTGACCTTCCTCCCTGCTACCTTGACCTTCCCCTGCTTTAGTCTGGTAGGAAAATAGAAAATAACTTTTCTTTTATGTTTCACTTTTGTTGATTTCTCTCTGAGCGAGCAACTGACTTAATCTAACCTGACCTGACCTGGAGATCTAACCGAATGTAATCTGACCTGACCTCACCAAGCCCAGCCTAACTTGATCTAACCTGACATAACCCAATCTAACCTAATCAAGCCAAACCTAACCTAACCAAACCAAACCCTACCCAACGATGTACGGTAATTAACCCCCAATACTCTAACCCTGCTGTCACTTCCGTTCGCTCAAAGTACCGAGAGAAACCCTGAACACTTTCCTACCCATATGCTTAGTTATGTCCCCTTTATGACTATCAAATTCTATCTATAATAAGAAATAACTTTAAATAGGTCCATCAGTAAAATTTGTTTATTATAATAGCATTGGATTTTTTATTATTTATGACTATCAATTTAAGTGGTATTGGATCCTTTAGTGTTTATAGATATCAGTTCAGATGGCATTGAATCCCTTGATAACTCTTCTCATTTATAGATTAAGACGGCATTTAAGTCTTTATAAATTAAGTAAGGTTTAAGATGCCTTGTATAACTTACCCATAAAGTAGAATCACACCCTTAGTTCTGAGTCAATAAAATAAGACCCTTAGTTCTGAGTCAATAAAATAAGACCCTTAGTTCTGAGTCAATAAAATAAGACCATTTGAGTCAATAAAATAAGACCATTTGAGTCAATAAAATAAGACCCTTAGATTTGAGTCAATAAAATAAGACCATTTGAGTCAATAAAATAAGACCCTTAGATTTGAGTCAATAAAATAAGACCATTTGAGTCAATAAAATAAGACCCTTAGATTATAGCCTTAGTAGTGAGACATTAATAGACCCTTAGTTGTGAGCCAAAAGGTCATATAAGGTGATAATTAAATGTGGTCTACAGGAGAGGTGGACGACGAGGGCAGTGCCAGCAGCAGCAGGAGTCTCAGTACCCCAGATGACCCAGATGTTGAACAGTCCCAGAACCTCCTCACTTGAAATAGGAATCTTGTCGTAGCTCTGCAGTTATTAATCTGTCCCGCGTTTACAAGACGTTGTTTGACCGACCAGTGGGGGATACGGAAGCGTCGTGTGGGCAGTTTGTCCGGCGTGACGCGGTGACGATACACCAGATTATTTTTTTTAGTGTTGTTGATCAGCTGACGATTATTGTATCGATGGCGAGCGTTTGTACAACATGACGCAGTACCGTACAATGTAATCTAAAGTGTCGATAGTTTGTACAATGTGACACTGTCTGTACAATGTGACACAGTTCTGTACAATGTGACACAGTACTGTACAATGTGACACAGTACTGTACAATGTGAAACAATTCTGTACAGCATAACTAAGTCTCAACAATTTGTACAACAGAACACAGAGACTTGTACACCACATCATATTTTCTTAAGGTTATATTTATTAATAATGATTCAGAAACACCAAGAGCTGGAGCAGGTGACTTGTCCTACCACAGAGGAACTGAAGGAATGATGTTCACCTCAGTAAATAGGATAAAAAAAAAGAAACACAAATAAACCAAATTTCTCAAATATTTACAACATTGCTTAGATTTCATTTGGGATTTTCTAAACTATTGGATTAGGTACATGAGGATTATATTAGTCTCATGAGTTGGTTTTAGTGATGTATTAAAAGGTTAAATATTTTGTACGATATTAAATCATCTCTGAAGTCTTAAAGAATGTACAGTACATGGGATTGAAGGCCATAGTGAGGGAGTACTTCCACGAACATGAACTATCATGTGATGAACGTCCCCCTGAAAACACGGCTTAGGACTCTTCCTCTCTAAGTCCCAGTTGTGTGTTTATTGTACGGTGACGTCTCCACACACTTGACCCACTAGATAATCCTGGTCTTCTGTGCAAAACCATCCTCTCGTCGATCAATCCGGCAAAAACTTTATACGGAAAGCAACGTTATAGAGCGCCTGGTGACGTCTAGTGAACCGAGAGCAAGATCGACGGCGAGGAAATGTATATGTCAGTACGGTACGCGTCAGGTTTATACACTCCAATGGTGAACCCGTGACATGAAAGATTTATTACCCCAAAGAATTTTAAGTGGTTGCTCATAATGCTGGATGTACAATATGTGAAGAATTCCTAGTGGTCTGAACTCATTGCAGAATAACAGGTGATATGTACTGAAATTATCTATCTTTAGGCTATACTAGACGACGAGACTTGTGTACGTACGACCATGTGCTGTAGTACGTGCCATCATCACATTCAAATGTAGACGGATCACCTTTTTTGTACTTTTTATAATGCAGTGTAAATATTCAGCCCCCCCACTTGTCATCCCATCTCATGTTACTCAATCTCATATTATATCTTATTGAAAAGTCATCGAAGGATATTGTTGGCAGGACCTGGGATATTGTTGGCAGGACCTGGGATATTGTTGGCAGGACCTGGGATATTGTTGGCAGGACCTGGGATATTGTTGGCAGGACCTGGGATATTGTTGGCAAGATCTGGGATATTGTTGGCAAGATCTGGGATATTGTTGGCAAGATCTGGGATATTGTTGGCAGGACCTGGGTATAGTGGGAATATAAGTCTTAGCATTATATTGATTCCAGTACTTCTTTTAAAACCAATCTTTATAGTTTAAGTTTGTTGTCACCAGTACTCTAGGGCTCTGTTGTCACCAGTACTCTAGGGCTCTGTTGTCACCAGTACTCTAGGGCTCTGTTGTCACCAGTACTCTAAAGCGCTGTTGTCACCAGTACTCAAGGCTCTAACTCAGTACTGGCATGTATTTTCACTTTAAGAATACTATTGATTGATCTTTAGTTGATGTAATGTTTATTCAGAGTTAATGTGCCTTAATCATTTTAGTTTGTACGAATAAAAGGATTGAAATTATTTGTATTATCTTTAGGGGAATTAATTAAAAGACGACCGAGGTGATGATTCGTTGAGGTGCGTCGATGATTCGTGAGGTTCGTCGATGATTCGTTGATGATTCGTTGAGGTTCGTCGATGATTCGTTGAGGTTCGTTGATGATTCGTTGAGGTTCGTCGATGATTCGTTGAGGTTCGTTGATGATTCGTCGATAATTCGATGAGGTTCGTTGATGGGAGAGATTTTGACAGATGTAAAATTGTTGATCTCTTGTGGTTTTCAATTGTGAATAAATTCTATTTTAAAAGAGTCGTTCATTGAGAGGAATTTAAATATATATTACTTTCTGTTTTGTTGAGTTTCCAAAGAGAAGCTATTGTACAGAGATAAGACCAATGGGTGAAGTATAGGAAAGTGTGAAAGCTTGGTGATTTGTGAGTGTAATGAAGAAGAGGCAATGCTTTTTGTAGGTCGTCCATTGTTAGTAGTCGTTACCTCTCACAGTAAACGACTTCAACTCTCCTCTCATTATCATTTATTGTCATTGTTACAGCTATTTCTTTTCTTTTAATTTTGTTGCGTTTCCACGTTTTTCATTTTAGGTTTAATGAAAGGTCTTCTATTGATTTATTTATTTATTTTATTTTAATCTCCTGTAATATTCAACTTTATATTGACCAAAGTTTGAGGGTGTCTGTGTTGTGGTATACAGGGTGTGTCATAAATTATCTGGTCCACTTAAGAATCTCTGGAACGCGGTGGAATGCTCCCAGGACGAGAAAAAATCATATGTTTTTCATCAAGTCTAATAAACCCTATATGCTTTTGTCTAACTCGTGAAACCTCTATTTTACGAACTATAGTAAGTCCATTATATCGAGGGTCCGTTAGATGTGAAACCTCCATCTAATGAACTATACAGTATAGAGAGGAAACTCCATTATGTGGAGGTTTCACTAAATAATATCATCAGGTTTATTAATGGGTCACGTAATTTACTGACTGCCCTAATACATCTCCCACACTCAAATAGCGAAAGAAAATTCTCCTTGACTCGCTTCCCAGACACCTGATGTGACTCACCAAGTTGGCAGCCATAATCAAACACTGTATTCCATAATGAAGCATTTTTGTCTCTGTACCATTACTGTTTTTTTTTTTTATCGATTACACGACAGTTACGGGATATCCAATCGGGGATACAGTAGCCTGGGGTTATGTCGTGATTGGCCGGTGTGTCTCGGTCCTTTAAGGGTCGACACTAGGACTTACAAATAGTTTACAGGAACGAAATATTGATAATCTCAGGTGATTTGGGTATTTATTTTGTCGTCGTTATCGGCCCCAACTCTCGAGAAATGACCCGGGGCTACTGTGACCGTAAACTGCCGTGGTAAATTCTGTAATGTCCGGGGTTTGCTTTACTGTAGGTCGCGACTGACTGTAGTTTATGCTGGAGTATTGAGTTAAATGTTGTCAGTAGGTAAATAATTTTTCTTCATAAGGAACATTTTTTAATATGTGGGGGAAAGTGTTGATTGTCTGCTTATACTGTACTGGGCCCATAGATTACTGTATCTGACTTATTTTAAAACTTATTAACCTAACCTCAAACAACCCAACTCGACCTCAAACAACAGTACACATGTGGAAGCCATAAAAAATGAGAAAAAATACAAATTTAAAATTGTTCGTCAAGTTTAAATACCACGGTCATTAGATTTTAAAATAAGTCAGACCTTTATTGGACGCCCTGTATAACTGTGATAAGAGATGTCATCAATCATCATGGGATTCATAGTTGCTCAGAATACTTTAATGAATGTGGTACTTTCTTCCCTTGATTTACCATTGAGTTACGTTTCTCATCTATATTTTCCTTCAACTCAAAATCTCATTGGCGACACCTGAACACCTTAGAGAATTAAAAAAGTTTCGCTTCGAACTTAGTATATAAACACACTTCCCTCACACACAAAAAAAAGATCAAATTCCCGGAGAAATAAATTATCCATAACTTAAACTGCCGTAACTCAAGGGAACTGTACGACCGCACACAAAAATTTTTGAAACGTCCTGCCGTTCTTTTCAAAGTTTTGTAAATATTAAAAAAAAAAAACAATGGTGTTGTTGAAGAGCTTTAGTGCCCTCAATGTACGGGTTCCAAAACTCTGTCTTTGTTTTTTGTACAAGAATAAACAACAGCGTCACATCTACCACCAACCCTTTCATAACTACAGCTACAGTATGAGAAAATCTCCTAAATCTACAGCAATGTTATAATTTTTGTAGTATTTTTTTCCATTGTCACATGTAGATTGAGGTCATTATGTAGTGTGAGGTCATTATGTAGTGTGAGGTCATTATGTAGTGTGAGGTCATTATGTAGTGTGAGGTCATTATGTAGTGTGGGGTCATTATGTAGTGAGGTCATTATGTAGTGTGAGGTCATTATGTAGTGTGAGGTCATTATGTAGTGTGAGGTCATTATGTAGTGTGAGGTCATTATGTAGTGTGGGGTCATTATGTAGTGTGAGGTCATTATGTAGTGTGAGGTCATTATGTAGTGTGGGGTCATTATGTAGTGTGGGGTCATTATGTAGTGTGAGGTCATTATGTAGTGTGGGGTCATTATGTAGTGTGAGGTCATTATGTAGTGTGAGGTCATTATGTAGATTTTGGAGATAGTTTTGTACAACACACCTATGTACAGTCATATACATGTACACATACTCCACCATACATAGTCATTCTCGTGTACAGTTTTTTTGAGTGCCTGTACCTAAGTTTTTGAGTGACTGTACCTAAGTTTTTGAGTGCCTGTACCTAAGTTTTTGAGTGCCTGTACCTAAGTTTTTGAGTGCCTGTACCTAAGTTTTTGAGTGACTGTACCTAAGTTTTTGAGTGACTGTACCTAAGTTTTTGAGTGACTGTATAAACTTCACTACACGGCCACATATTGTCACTGTTTTATACATCATGTCATTCATAAGACTGATACTGTATTGTCATTTATTATTTGTACATAATAAACAGTGTGGTAATACTGTATGGCTTAATAAAATAATTTATCTTAGTGTGGTATTTTTTTTTACTCATCCAGCTTATGTGTACCAGAGAACATGTAGGTGTTGTGTGTACCAGAGAACATGTAGGTGTTGTGTGTACCAGAGAACATGTAGGTGTTGTGTGTACCAGAGAACATGTAGGTGTTGTGTGTACCAGACAACATGTAGGTGTTGTGTGTACCAGACAACATGTAGGTGTTGTGTGTACCAGAGAACATGTAGGTGTTGTGTGTACCAGAGAACATGTAGGTGTTGTGTGTACCAGAGAACATGTAGGTGTTGTGTGTACCAGAGAACATGTAGGTGTTGTGTGTACCAGAGAACATGTAGGTGTTGTGTGTACCAGAGAACATGTAGGTGTTGTGTGTACCAGAGAACATGCAGGTGTTGTGTGTACCAGAGAACATGTAGGTGTTGTGTGTACCAGAGCCATGTAGGTGTTGTGTGTACTGGAGGATAGAATGTAGACTACGTTGGTGAAAGGTATCAAATTACCTTGAGGTGCCTCCTGTATGTGACCCATGTCTCAGTGTGGGGAGGACCACTGCTTGATATATACTGTAACTTTGTAGATAATTTCAACTCCACACACACACAAACAATTGTATCAACAGTGACAATAATTTGACCACCAAAAATTATGGTTATCATAATAAAAAACAAAATAATACAAATAAATTTATGATAACAAAAGAAATAACGAAACATAATCAACCAAAACTAACAACAGCCACACCCCAGGTAACCTTGGTAGGGCTCCAGTAACTTTACCTGGTTTTATAAACAGTGAGTCTCCTCTGTATACTTGGCATACATGCCCATGGTCGTGCAGCATACGGATACCACGCCAAACATCATAAACCAAGGTCAGTGTGAACCTCCGTAGCCCATAATCTGGTCCATAAGGCCGTCCTTCACTCTATAACGAGATGTAATGAAGTCCTGCAGCCTCACTTCAACTTGTTCAGGTGAAGGATGACAATGGATTCTTGGGTGTAGCATTTTAAGGCACAATTTGATTGACTTGTAGCGGCAGTTCCCTTAATATAACTAACTGTGTTCATGGTCCGGCCAGCATCATATATATCTTGTGTGATGTAGGATTAATACATCTGTGAGGAATAATAACAACTGTATGTTCCTGAGTGGTCTCTTCCCTCAGTTGTTGTACAAGATAAATTATCGCCCTTATGCACTCACTCACGGTAGTGTTGAGGACAAATGTATTACAGGACATGATATGGAGAGGCTAGATGGTACACACACAGTAGCCCCCTCCAGCACCGTTTAACATGAGGAGAATAACTTGGTCTCTAGCAAAACATTATCCTTATTTTACGGCTCCTTTCATACACACGAGTTGGTCATTGATGCTATTACACTCACTCAACTACCTCTGATACTCCCTTCCCCAGTACTGGTGTTGTAGTACTGTACAGGTGTTGTAGTGTAGTACTGTACAGGTGTTGTAGTGTAGTACTGTACAGGTGTTGTAATGTAGTACTGTACAGGTGTTATAGTATAGTACTGGTATTGTAGTGAACTTGTAGTAAGAGTGTTGTAGTGAACCTAACCTAACCTCGTCAAAAATATCACTAAACAAGTCTTCAGGTTAAAGCAATTTCTGATATACCTGTAATTATGTTTCAGGTAATCAGGTGGCAGTGACCAAGGGACAGGCAGAACAAAACGCAACGAAAGACAATTTTTACACAGAGTATATATAAGGAATACAAAGCAGGAAATTGTTTTAACTGTGGTAGTGATGCATTGGGGGCTAGGGTGTGGTAAACTGGGGGCTAGGGTGTGGTAAACTGGGGTACTGGAGGCTAGGGTGTGGTAAACTGGGGTACTGGAGGCTAGGGTGTGGTAAACGGGTACTGGGGGCTAGGGTGTGGTAAACTGGGGTACTGGAGGCTAGGGTGTGGTAAACGGGTACTGGAGGCTAGGGTGTGGTAAACGGGTACTGGAGGCTAGGGTGTGGTAAACGGGTACTGGAGGCTAGGGTGTGGTACAGAGGGGGCTAGGGTGTGGTAAACTGGGGACTAGGGTGTGGTAAACTGGGGTACTGGAGGCTAGGGTGTGGTAAACTGGGGTACTGGGGGCTAGGGTGTGGTAAACTGGGGACTAGGGTGTGGTAAACTGGGGTACTGGAGGCTAGGGTGTGGTAAACTGGGGTACCGGAGGCTAGGGTGTGGTAAACTGGGGTACTGGAGGCTAGGGTGTGGTAAACTGGGGTACTGGAGGCTAGGGTGTGGTAAACTGGGGTACTGGAGGCTAGGGTGTGGTAAACTGCGGTACTGGGGGCTAGGGTGTGGTAAACTGGGGTACTGGGGGCTAGGGTGTGGTAAACTGGGGTACTGGAGGCTAGGGTGTGGTAAACAGGGGTACTGGAGGCTAGGGTGTGGTAAACTGGGGTACTGGAGGCTAGGGTGTGGTAAACTGGGGTACTGGAGGCTAGGGTGTGGTAAACTGGGGTACTGGAGGCTAGGGTGTGGTAAACTGGGGTACTGGGGGCTAGGGTGTGGTAAACGGGTACTGGGGGCTAGGGTGTGGTAAACGGGTGCTGGAGGCTAAGGTGTGGTAAACTGGGGTACTGGGGGCTAGGGTGTGGTAAACGGGTACTGGAGGCTAGGGTGTGGTAAACGGGTACTGGAGGCTAGGGTGTGGTAAACTGGGGTACCGGAGGCTAGGGTGTGGTAAACGGGTACCGGAGGCTAGGGTGTGGTAAACGGGTGCCGGAGGCTAGGGTGTGGTAAACGGGTACCGGAGGCTAGGGTGTGGTAAACGGGTACTGGGGGCTAGGGTGTGGTAAACGGGTACTGGAGGCTAGGGTGTGGTAAACTTGGGTACTGGGGGCTAGGGTGTGGTAAACGGGTACTGGGGGCTAGGGTGTGGTAAACGGGTGCTGGAGGCTAGGGTGTGGTAAACTGGGGTACTGGGGGCTAGGGTGTGGTAAACTGGGGTACTGGGGGCTAGGGTGTGGTAAACGGGTACTGGAGGCTAGGGTGTGGTAAACGGGTACTGGAGGCTAGGGTGTGGTAAACTGGGGTACTGGAGGCTAGGGTGTGGTAAACTGGGGTACTGGAGGCTAGGGTGTGGTAAACGGGTACTGGAGGCTAGGGTGTGGTAAACTGGGGTACTGGAGGCTAGGGTGTGGTAAACGGGTACTGGAGGCTAGGGTGTGGTAAACGGGTACTGGAGGCTAGGGTGTGGTAAACGGGTACTGGAGGCTAGGGTGTGGTAAACGGGTACTGGAGGCTAGGGTGTGGTAAACGGGTACTGGAGGCTAGGGTGTGGTAAACGGGTACTGGAGGCTAGGGTGTGGTAAACGGGTACTGGGGGCTAGGGTGTGGTAAACGGGTACTGGAGGCTAGGGTGTGGTAAACGGGTACTGGAGGCTAGGGTGTGGTAAACGGGTACTGGGGGCTAGGGTGTGGTAAACGGGTACTGGAGGCTAGGGTGTGGTAAACTGGGGTACTGGAGGCTAGGGTGTGGTAAACGGGTACTGGAGGCTAGGGTGTGGTAAACGGGTACTGGAGGCTAGGGTGTGGTAAACTGGGACATGACTCCTCACATCACTCATGTTCTTAATTACTGTGATGAAGAAATTGTTTAACTGATATTGGATGAATTATAATTGTACAACTTCCTTTGTTTTTGTTATGTTAAAATGTAAATTTATATTTTGTTAAAATATTGTAAATGTATATTTTGTTCTGTTAAGATATTGTTAGTTTATATTTTGCTATGTTAAAATATTAGGCGTTTATTGTAAGACATTTCAGATGCACGGAATAGCTAATCTAAACCTGTCACAAGTGGGGTACCACAGGGCAGTGTATTGGGCCCGCTGTTGTTTGTTTGTTTCATAAATGACATGCCCGACGTTGTACACTCCTCCCTACAAATGTTTGCCGATGACGCCAAGTTATTTCGGGAAATCAAGAACCAAGCGGACTGTGAAGAGCTGCAGAAGGACCTCTGTGGGCTCCAGGAATGGTCGAAGAAATGGCTGCTGAGATTTAATGCCACGAAGTGTAAGAGGATGCACCTGGGGCGTACCAACGGTAAGGAGGCGTACCATATGTCCCAACGGGATGAAGAAACTGCACTAGTTGAGACTGAATGTGAGAAGGACCTAGGTGTGTACGTTGACAATGAGCTGAAGTTCTCGGGCCATTGCAAGAAGAAGGTAAATCAGGCAAATAAATTATTAGGTCTTACAAGAAGGTCGTTCAGATATCTAGACGGTCCGTCCCTCATAACGATCTTCAAGAGTGAAGTGCTTCCCCCTCTGGAGTACTGTCACCCCGTCTGGTCCCCTGAGATATGCTAGGGACTGTCAGTTGGTTGAAAATGTCCAAAGGAGGGCCACCAGACTGGTGCCTGCACTACGGCACCTCAGCTACCCAGCGAGATTGGAACGCTTGCAACTACTTAGCTTATACTACAGACGGGCAAGGGGGGACCTAATTGAGGTGTATAAACATCTCAAAGGGCACTACTCAGTCGAGTGTCCTGACCTGGAGCTGGCGGACGCTCGCCCCACAAGGGGTCACAGCTCAAGGTTGAAGAAGCCACAAGTCCAGAAAACTGTGAGGGCAAACTTTTTCGGAGTGAGAATTGTGAACTGTTGGAACAACCTGCCAGAGAGTGTTGTGACGGCACCGAGTGTGAGCTGTTTCAAGACCAGACTTGACCAACACTGGAGCAGGTTCAGGTACATTCAGGAGCCAGTACATGCCCAGCACTTGCCAACAGTGTGTAACAGAGCCAGTACATGCCCAGTACTTGCCAACAGTGTGTAACAGAGCCAGTACATGCCCAGTACTTGCCAACAGTGTGTAAAAGAGACGTGACCGACGCCCAAGTAGATAACGAACCGATCAGCGACAAAGAGGATAAAAGTCAAAGTAAATTACTCATAGGATACTTTAAATAAGGGTGAACAAGTTTATTACAGTTCTGTAAGAGCAAAAATTAAGACTTAAACGAACCTGAAATTCATCTTATTGCAGGTTTATACAGGTATATGCGAACACCTGTAAAGAACATAATGCAGCCGTGAGTGGAGGAAGGATATTACACTAATAGCTCACAACTCCTTGATTCTTACAGTATGATCTAGTAGTGAAGTATAAAGCTCTCATGGTGTCCTTTATGTACAGTTCTCTTAATTTTATCGTTTTCTGTAGACTGTTTTATTGACAGTTCGGGAAAGCTAATGAGTTAACTATTCTGAGCATTTTAAAATGCCTTACAAAAATCACCTATTGTAAAGTGATATTTTTGTTATTTTAAAATACAGTTCCATTGGTATCATATTTTCTTATGTTAAAATATTGTAAATTTATATTTTGTGTCTTGTCAAAAATTCTTGTCCAATTTTATCCCAATATCGAGTTTATTTGTAATAAAAAAAATCACGGTACAGGTATTCACTTGCGGGTTTTCGATATATAAAAATATTAATGTTGTTTTATATTAATTTAATTTTTTTCTGTATAAAAGATAAAAAATTCTACCTCATATATAAAGATGTTTTTGTTGTAATTAGTTGTATCTTGATTCATTGTGATAAATATATTGTATTAAAAATATAGTATTGGGATCACCTGAAGATTAGACACCCCAGAATAGTTTCATGAGATTAAACACCTTAACATTAATCTAACCTAACCAAACCTGACCTGACCTGACCTAACCTGACCTGACCTGACCTGACCTAACCTAACCTAACCAAACCTAACCTAAAGTAACGTAACATAATTTAACGCAAATTTAACCAGTGCCGGATTTAGACCTGTGGAGGCCCCCAGATTGTGGAGGTCCCTGGGCAGCTGCTCACTTTGCCCACTCCTGAGTCTGGCCCTGAATTTAACCTACTCTGACATAACTTTGGCTAACCTAACCCACCAGGCAGCATTAGCAGGTTTAATAATCAAGTAAAATAATCTGTTGGTTTAATCTTAAGGTAATTATCATTTATTTAAAAAACTGAGTCATTATTTCTCTTATACAGTAATTTAATTTTTTGTTTTCACTTAATAATCATAATTTTATTTTAGTTATTTTTTTATGTCCGGGTTTTGATAAATAAAATTATATTGGTACAAAATTCATGTATTTTCAGTATAAAAGATAGTTTATTTTTTCCCATCTCCTGTATATAATTATTTCTCAAACTCTATTGCTTACGTTAAATATACCATCACCTTTACCCATTAATATCTCTACCATTATCCCTTGGCTCTCCTACCATCACCTTTACCCATTAATATCTCTACCATTATCCCCTGGCTCTCCTACCATCACCTTTACCCATTAATATCTCTACCATTATCCCTTGGCTCTCCTACCATCACCTTTACCCATTAATATCTCTACCATTATCCCTTGGCTCTCCTACCATCACCTTTACCCATTAATATCTCTAACATTATCCCCTGGTTCTCCTACCCTCACCTTTACCCATTAATATCTCAACCATTATCCCCTGGCTCTCCTACCCTCACCTTTACCCATTAATATCTCAACCATTATCCCCTGGCTCTCCTACCGTCACCTTTACCCATTAATATCTCTACCATTATCCCCTGGCTCTCCTACCATCACCTTTACCCATTAATATCTTTGCCATTATCCCCTGGCTCTCCTACCCTCACCTTTACCCATTAATATCTCTACCATTATCCCCTGGCTCTCCTACCATCACCTTTACCCATTAATATCTCTACCATTATCCCCTGGCTCTCCTACCATCACCTTTACCCATTAATATCTTTGCCATTATCCCCTGGCTCTTCTACCATCACCTTTACCCATTAATATCTCTACCCTTATCCCCTGGCTCTCCTACCATCACCTTTACCCATTAATATCTCTACCATTATCCCCTGGCTCTCCTACCATCACCTTTACCCATTAATATCTCTACCATTATCCCCTGGCTCTCCTACCCTCACCTTTACCCATTAATATCTCTACCATTATCCCCTGGCTCTCCTACCATCACCTTTACCCATTAATATCTCTACCATTATCCCCTGGCTCTCCTACCATCACCTTTACCCATTATTATCGCTACCATTATCCCCTGGCTCTCCTACCATCACCTTTACCCATTAATATCTCTACCATTATCCCCTGGCTCTCCTACCATCACCTTTACCCATTAATATCTCTACCATTATCCCCTGGCTCTCCTACCATCACCTTTACCCATTAATATCTCTACCATTATCCCCTGGCTCTCCTACCATCACCTTTACCCATTAATATCTCTACCATTATCCCCTGACTCTCCTACCCTCAATAATATGGACAGATTACCATTATTCAGACAGACTTACAATTATAGTTAGATTATAATTATACAGACACATTGATTATACAGACACCTGACTTGACAGATGTATAAATGTATAGGTTAGGTCAAATTCATACCCAGGTCAATACTCACTAGGTCAAATTCGTACCCAGGTCAATACCCATACTAGGTCAAATTCATACCCAGGTCAATACTCACTAGGTCAAATTCGTACCCAGGTCAATACTCACTAGGTCAAATTCATACCCAGGTCAATACTCACTAGGTCAAATTCGTACCCAGGTCAATACCCATACTAGGTCAAATTCATACCCAGGTCAATACTCACTAGGTCAAATTCATACCCAGGTCAATACCCATACTAGGTCAAATTCATACCCAGGTCAATACTCACTAGGTCAAATTCATACCTAGGTCAATACCCAATAGGTCAAATTCGTACCCAGATGACCTCAGCACCAAGCAGAACCAGTGAACAGGTCAACCCAAAAGCCAGAATGGTGAAGATGCCCTGAAAGATGGATTATTTCGCCATTATTTACTCCACTTGGTGACTTGACTATGGATCACCTGAGGTTTAGACACCCTAGTTTATTTCACCTGAAGCTTTTATCAACCAAACTTAACCTAATGCTGACCTAACAACCTAACTTAATACTAACCTAACCTAACCTAATGCTAACTTAACCTAACCTGAACATAACCTAACCTAACTTAATTTAAGATACCTAAATTATCAATAGTCAAATTAAGATCCCTTACAAATACCTACATATAAAAACAAATACAAAATTACCTTAAAAATACAAAATTACCTTAAATACATTACCTAATAAATACAAAACTACCTCAAAATACATTACATTAAATACATTACCTAAAAATACAAAATTACCTAAAAATACAAAATTACCTAAAAAATACAATATTACCTAAAAAATACAAAATTACCTTAAATACATTACCTAAAAATACATAATTACCTTAAATACATTACCTAAAAATACAAAATTACCTAAAAACTACAAAATTACCTTAAATACATTACCTAAAAATACAAAATTACCTTAAATGCATTACCTAAAATTACAAAATTACCTTAAAAATGCAAAATTAACTTAAATACAACATAACCTAAAAAATACAAAATTACCTAAAAATACAAAATTACCTTAAAAATGCAAAATTACCTTAAATACATTACCTAAAAATACAAAATTACCTTAAATACATTACCTAAAAATACAAAATTACCTTAAAAAAAAAAGACATTACCCATATATTATGCCACGACAGTGAAGTCTTGACAGTAAATTTAGACGGAGTGTGCTGACAGTACGTTGAGTTAGGTATGGCAATGTCTAGCCAGTGCTCATAGAGACCAGCTTCTATTACCAGACTTAACCTGTGTGTAAAGATGGGGAGGGGGGGTGAGACAGTAAAATCAATATAATACAAGTTTATATTGAAACAGCACGTAATGTATATAGAGAGTACAGGTATAAAAACAATATATATAAATTACAGGTACACAAACAATAAGGATTCGCGCCAAAAACACAATTAATACTCACTTGGTGTTGATAGCTGGTAGTAATGGACTGTCTTTCTGAACGATCATGCAATATGTGAAGTGTAGAATGGTTTCCCTGGATGCATAGTAATCACATCGCCCTATAAGAAGGGAAATGACCTCAAATTACATGGGGATTAGTCACCCAACTCCCTGATGATCAAATTGCCTTGTTAAGTGTGGTTAGGTTAGGTTGACACGAGGGTATCACATCACACCTCATAACAGATTAAACAAATTAACTTAATATTAATCAAAAACAAACACGTCAATAACCTGTTTGGGAAAAATGTTGACCCATGATGACCTGAGAGGTGAGGTCATCCAACAGCAGGACGAGAGGTTGACCTGTAATCATGGCTGTTAGGATGTTGTCGTTGTCATCCTGTCTCTTGTATTTCAGACGACCTTTATCCTCCAGCCTTCCTAACTTGTGTAGAATACCTGAGTTGGCGTTCTGTCCAGGGAGAGAGAGAGAGAGAGAGAGACCTAACGTTAAACTAACTTAACCTAACCTAACGTAAAACTAACTTAACCTGACCTAACGTAAAACTAACTTAACCTGACCTAACGTAAAACTAACTTAACATGACCTAACCTACTTTATAATACCTAAACTACTATTAGTCAAATCGAGAGAAAGACGCAAGCAAGAATCCAAAAATAGAATATTCCTCAAGTAACATGACAGACAGACAGACATTCACCCTGACCACCACACCAAAACCAACCTACCTTTAATATCTGTGCATCAGCTGTGTCTGTTTCTACGTAAAGCACAGCCTCTGTATCTTGTATAAAATCCTCAGCTGTCTGGTAAGGATGTGAGGTGTAGCGGACAGTCATTTGAGAGGTAAGATTACTACAGTAACTCCACGTTAGTATTACTGTAGTTAAGATCCAAGCTGCTGTTAGTATCCTCTGCCATGTTTTCTTCTCTCTTGTAACGCGATCTGGGTGAGAAAATATTAACACAGTTTAGATGTTTTAATAGTGAATAACATTGAGTTTATGTTGTTATTTTAATATATACTGAGTAAATAACATCATGAACAGTTTAGATATGTTTTAATAGTGAATAGCATTGAGTTTATGTTGTTATTTTAATATATACTGAGTAAATAACATCATGAACAGTTTAGATATGTTTTAATAGTGAATAGCATTGAGTTTATGTTGATATTTTAATATATACTGAGTAAATAACATCATGAACAGTTTATTTAATCAGAATTACCTTGTTGTAAGAGCACACGATAATAGATAAAAAAGACAGATGACAGTGATTCATAACTGCTATCACGCGTCGCGGCGAAGTAAGACAGGATTACCACCACAAAAACAGTTGTTACTAAAGCTGCTAAGGTCGCTGCTAGGACCTGAGGAGCTAAGGGCAACAGGAAACCCCAAGGATCGATCTCCGGTACACCACGACCTCCTACCATCCTAGAGTAGTCGCTGAGGATGGGTGTCGTGAAGGAGATGACAGATGCTCGTGGTTCTGTCATGGCAAATGGTCCCAGTCCCATATCTGCTTCCTGAGGTATATACATTCTTCCTTCAGACACATTATTATCGTTTATATAAATTAATATACATTTTTATTTATACTTTCTGGTGATTATTTAGTTTTTTTTTCTAGGGAATGTTTTTATTTGATATCTGGTGATTATTAAGTAATTTGGATTTCAAGAGTTTGTCCGGTTTGGTTAATTAAGGTAAGGTAAAGTAAGGTAAGGTTAGATAAGGTTAGGTTAGGTTAGGACTCGACCTTAACTAGTTACGTTGGTGTGGGTGTTTACAAAGTCCCTTGATATTTATTGCATAGTCTAAGTCAAACTCAAAACCTTTCAAGGGCCAATTTGGGTTTGTCTGATCTTATATAAAATTCACTTTACTTAATAAACATGATTAACGCTAATAATAGGATAGCAAAAGGCATATTTTTACATATATTTATAAGCATTTTCCCTTTTCAATATTGTTATTACTAGCATTAACAATAGAAATTCAATTATTGCCACAATGATGTAAGGATCATTTTGGAATTTACTAACTCATTCATATCTGTATTTTTTCTTTCATATTTATTTCTATCATAATTTCACTAGCTGATATATTTTACCGCGTAGAAGGATCCACCCGGTCGAAATACACCAAGATATTATATCCCTCACTTATAATTACCTCTGTGATTTAAATTATAGTTAAATTATATGTGAGTCTTACCTTCCTCGCTACCATACCGACCATGCCCGACCAGGTACCATTGTGGTACCTCAAACCCCACGTACCGTCTGGGGGCCTAACTAAGGTATACCTGCAAGAGAGGAAGAGGTCTTTGGGTTTTCTGACAACCAATCACTACACCAATCTATTTCTTTTAATACACAAGACATACACTCATACAAAAGATATATTACTGTAATATTAGACTAAATTACAGAATATTACTGTAAATATTTCAAAAACGTCAATTTCATTTTCCGCCATAACGAATAACTGACATAGACAAATTATTCTTGGTTAGGTTAAGTTTGGGGTCAATATTAGTCTATAAAAGATATATTGCTTATGTATTCATGTTATTATACTAATTTAGCTTGATGGAACAGCTTTATGTGTTGATGGTCGATTACTACACTAAACATTTTACTCGGTGTTTATAAATTCCCTTGATACACACACACACCCACCTCAATAAAACCGAGAGAAAGAAAAGAAAGTGAGAAAGAACTCTACACTTACGTAAAATTGAGAGAAAGGGCTAAAATATCCAATAAATTAACCATAGGTCCTGAAATGGTGGTGTGGTTATCGTCCTGGGTGATGGTGACGTGTGGATTCCATTCTTCCACCGCCACCACTAGCTCTCCTCCACCCTGGAACCTGATAGTGAGAGATAGATAAAAACTAAATAATTAAACTGAAAATGTATATGAATAGCGTATATAGATGGTGTAAGGTGTGTAAACAATGTATATACACAGTGTAAGGTGCACAAATAATGTATATACACAATGTAAGAAGTAATTGGAACATAGTTTACAATAGTTATCGTCAAAAGAATTTAATTATGATTTATATTAATAAAAAAATAGCTTTGCCTTGAAACATTATTATTATTGTAGTAGTAGTAGCCTATAGCAATCCATCAGACCTTTATATAGTAAACGACAAGGCTCTAAGAGGTGATACCATCATACAGTCAACAGAGGGAACAACACAAGGGGACCCTGTTGCAATGGCAATGTACGCAATAGGCCTATCAGTGCTCCAACACACAATAACATTTGAAACAACTGATGTCAAGCAAGTGGCGTACGCTGACGACCTTACAGGAGCAGGAAAAGTGGAGGACATCAAAAAGTGGTGGGACCTGGTAACATCACGAGGCCCACAAATAGGGGACCACCCAAACGCCAGCAAGTCCTTCCTCATCGTGAAGCCAGAACATTATGAACGGGCATTGGAGGTGTTTGGCGGAAGTGAGGTCAAAATAACAAAGGATGGCCAAAGACACCTAGGCGCAGTAATCGGCACGACGGACTTCAAGACCGAGTACGTAGCGGGAAAGGTGATTCAGTGGGTTAGGGAAATCCAAGCTCTGTCTGAGATTGCTAACACAGAGCCACATGCGGCCTTTGCGGCATTCACCCATGGGGTCAAGCATCGTTGGAACTACCTGATGCGTACCATCCCTGAGATCGGACCCCTCCTCCACCCTCTGGAAGAAGCTATCAGTGTCAAGTTCATTCCCAAACTAGTGAAACACCCTGACTTAACCCCAGCAGAAAGATCACTTCTTGCACTTCCACCAAGACTGGGAGGGATGGGACTAACTAATCCAGAGGAGATTGCAGCCACCAAACATCAAAACTCAGTTCAGCTCACGGCAGCCCTCACTGACCACATAATAGCCCAGAACGCAACAGGGGAGGAGGATACCAGTGAAGTAAACAAGATTCGTAGGTCCATTACGACAGATCGGCAGCACTGCCAAAGTGATTAAAGTTGCAGCAACTGTTGCTGCAAGTACCAGAGAATAAAAAACAAACAGTAGCTATAGTGCAGGAGGTGCGCGCCTCGAACTGGTTTACTACGTTACCGATAAGGGTAAATGGTTTCAGACTCAATAAACTAGAATTCACAGATGCCATTGCTCTAAGGTACGGTTGGCCAGTAGATGGTTTGCCCTCCCAATACGTGTGTGGCTCTTCCTATGACGTCGATCACGCCATGGTGTGCAAGAAGGGGGGCTTCATATGCATGAGGCATGACGAGGTAAGGGATCTCACAGCAAATATGTTGAAGGAAATCTGCCGGGATGTCATGGTAGAACCGACCCTCCTTCCATTGGACGGTGAGATCTTCCAACACAGGACTTCAAACACATCTAACGAAGCCCGTGTGGACGTCAGTGCTCGAGGATTCTGGACGCGGGGACAGCGAGCTTTCTTCGACATCAGGATTTTTGATCCCATGGCCGTTTGTCACCGTAACTTAGCTCTCGATGCTGCACACAGGAGGAACGAGAACGACAAGAGAAGGGCATATGGGGAGAGAATTGAGAACGTTGATCAAGGCAGCTTCACTCCTCTAGTGTTCACAACCTCTGGTGGGATGGGACCAAGTGCAAGATGTTTCTACGCCAGACTCGCGGAGGTGATCTCCGGACAGAAGCAGCAGCCCAGAAGTTATGTCACAGCCTGGATGAGATGTCGACTGTCCTTCTCTCTCCTTCGGTCGGCTTTGCTCTGCCTCAGGGGAACGAGAGCTTCTGCCCCTACTCCGACAACTGCTGCAGATATTGACTATGAGGCTACAGTCACTGAATGCCTCATAGATCTGCGGCTCAACTAACTCAACACAGATAGGATAGCTACTTATGTATTAGGATATTTAATATTAAGTTAATAAAATGGCGGCGAAGGTATGGCTATTGGTGGAGGCTGGAGGCCATTATAAAAAAAATAGTAGCAGTAATAGTAGTAGTAATAATAGTAGTAGTAGACATACCTTAAGTGCCTTGGGTCCTGTGGGTGTCTCAAGGCTTGGGTCAAACTTGCCGCCATAACCACAACTACCACAACTACCACCATCTGCCCCTGAATAGTCATAAAACAACCAGTATTATTTATTTTCAATATTTTCAAGTCCAAAAATTATCACCAGAATTAACATATATTAATTATGGTTATTATAGAACTTAAATTAACCTCAATCTCACATAATTCATTGCAGGTTAAAGAAAGAACACAGTAAATTAATTAATATAAAATAATGTTAAATATTTCTCAGATACAATAGTCTAAAAAAAAATGTCTTGAAAAAAATCCTAAAACACATTATTGCTCATCTTTATATATCTAGAAGACTTGATTTAATAATTATATAGAGTACATAAAGACATACCGAAATTAAGGTACGTCAAATTTATTATCAAAAGATGTAAAAGTAAAATTTATTAATCGTTAGAAGACATAAAAGTCAAACTACCGAATGTAATAAGTTGTACAGTAACATGTTAAAGTGACAGCCTATAGTAGCATAAATAAAAAGTAATGTAGTATCCTTCTCTCAAACAAAGCATTAAGTGTTAAGAAGAACGGGGATTAGGTTATGACTGCATGTTGTGGGGCCAATAAACCTTTTAAAACTAGTATAACTGTTAGGGTTATGAGGAATCAGTTCAGTGTTACAGTATTGGGCATGTACTGGCTCTCTGTTACACACTGTTGGTAAGTACTGGGTGTGTACTGGCTCTCTGTTACACACTGTTGGTAAGTACTGGCTCTCTGTTACACACTGTTGACAAGTACTGGACATGTACTGGCTCTCTGTTACACACTGTTGGCAAGTACTGGGCGTGTACTGGCTCTCTGTTACACACTGTTGGTAAGTACTGGACATGTACTGGCTCTCTGTTACACACTGTTGACAAGTACTGGACATGTACTGGCTCTCTGTTACACACTGTTGGTAAGTACTGGGCATGTACTGGCTCTCTGTTACACACTGTTGGTAAGTACTGGACATGTACTGGCTCTCTGTTACACACTGTTGGTAAGTACTGGGCATGTACTGGCTCTCTGTTACACACTGTTGGTAAGTACTGGACATGTACTGGCTCTCTGTTACACACTGTTGGCAAGTACTGACATGTACTGGCTCTCTGTTACACACTGTTGGTAAGTACTGGGCATGTACTGGCTCTCTGTTACACACTGTTGGTAAGTACTGGACATGTACTGGCTCTCTGTTACACACTGTTGGCAAGTACTGACATGTACTGGCTCTCTGTTACACACTGTTGACAAGTACTGGGCATGTACTGGTTCTCTGTTACACACCGTTGGCAAGTACTGGGCATGTACTGGCTCCTCAATGTACCTGAACCTGCTCCAGTGTTGGTCAAGTCTGGTCTTGAAACAGCTCACACTCGGTGCCGTCACAACACTCTCTGGCAGGTTGTTCCAACAGTTCACAATTCTCACTCCGAAAAAGTTTGCCCTCACAGTTTTCTGGACTTGTGGCTTCTTCAACCTTGAGCCGTGACCCCTTGTGGGGCGAGCGTCCGCCAGCTGCAGGTCAGGACACTCGACTGAGTAGTGCCCCCTGAGATGTTTATACAC
This sequence comes from Homarus gammarus, assembly GCA_958450375.1. Taxonomy (NCBI): domain Eukaryota; kingdom Metazoa; phylum Arthropoda; class Malacostraca; order Decapoda; family Nephropidae; genus Homarus; species Homarus gammarus. Next base: position 478,378 of record CAUDMG010001877.1, read on the forward strand.
CTCAACTAGGTCCCCCCTTGCCCGTCTGTAGTATAAGCTAGGCAAGTTCAGGCGTTCTATTCTCTCAGGGTAGTTGAGGTGCCGTAGTGCAGGCACCAGTCAGGACATTTTCAACCAACTGACAGTCCCTTGCATACCTCAGGGACCAGACGGGGTGACAGTACTCCAGGCAGGGAAGCACTTCACCCCTGAAGATCCTTACGAGGGACGGACCGTCTAGATATCTGAACGACCTTCTTGTAAGACCCAATAACTTAGTCGCCTGGTTCACCTTCTTCCAACGGAAAGGGAAGTGGAAATAAAGCCAATGCAATAGATGAAATATTTGGTTATTTTTGTTCTCCTGTGGGCTGTTTCCCTCAAAAATCCCACATGAGATAGAATTCCCACAAAAGATACCAAAAAAAAAGTCAAATGCCCACAAAAAAGTTACACAGATTTCATGATTGAAATGTCCTCCCACAGAAGCTCCCAGGTGAGGTCATATCTCCCACAAGGTGGCGACGGTGGCAGTCCAGGTAGTGGCAGTGACCAGCCCCTTGGACCACCACTCAGTATATTATTATAAGTTATTTTAGACCCAAGCGCGCGATAACAGACAGGTAAAGTAAAAAATAGGTAGGTAGACAGATATGATTTTCTTCCTAAAATAAAGATTAATAAAATATATGATGAAATATGAATATACAAAAAATTAAATTTCTTCATATTTTCCTACTATATTTATTTGGATATATTTATTTAATTTTTATTAATATTTATTATTTATTATAATTTATGTGGGTAATTCGAGTAATATAACCCTCATAGATGGTGAAACTTTCGTAAAATAAAGAAATTGCCTGAGGCCATGTTGTGTTTGTATGATTCACCCAATGGCGGGAGTCAGGTAACGGGCGCTGGGTCATCCATATTCTAATATTTACAAAAATCATTATTACGATTTATTTTATAATTCTAATAAAAGTTTTTATTATTATATATTTTTTTATTTTTAATCATATAATCTCCACGATTTATAATTGAGTGATAAGGAATTTTATATATATGACGTTGTTTATACTTGAGATCTCTTTTACAGTCATCATTTGAAAATGTTTAATATAAAATAAAATGTCAGATGTCAAATGTTAATTCAGGAATATTAATATTGGACAAAATATAATGTAATTTATTATAATATCTGTCGATGTTTCACCAGTCTATCATCCATTATAATCTATATATCATAAATTTACCTCCAAAAATTTTCAGTGTTAATAAGTTAATAAAATAATAAAATTGAGTCATATTAAAAAATTAAAAATAAAATAGATAAATTATAAACATGTAGAAAGGTTTTGTGGGTTATAAGGCCTAAATAACATAAATATGGAGAGAGTATCATTATTACCCCTAATAAGGTAAATTAATTAACAAAATAATAAATATAAATTAAAATATATAAATAAACTCAATATAGAGTAAACAGAATAATAAAAGACTTAATATAAGACTTTAATATATAAAGATGGACAAATATAAATCATCCATAACTAAAAAAAAAATAACAAATTACCAAAAAAATATAATAATAATTTATAAATAACAAATATATAATAAATAAAATACTTAATAATAGTTAATTAATATAATAGATATATATATAAAAACATTTTAGGCCATTAGTCTCTTAGTCAGAAGACGTTAAGGAATCAGCCAGAAATATCAGTTGGCTTGTGGCCGCTACTGAGACATTACTATTATTGTGACCTAAAACCACTACTTTCCTCTCTACTACAACCTGTGACAACCAACTAGAGAAACACACAGATTAACACATCAGTAGAGATTATAAATAAGGTTATATAACATTAAATAACGTGATAAAAGTAAAAAAAAAAAGACTATTTAATCATAGCCTTTTTTTTTGGAGGGGGGGTTATCTATAAGACTATCCCTATTATGTCTATTTATTCTTATTTAACCTCATTTAATATCTTCTCTCTAAGATTATGTTAAGATGGAAGTGGATATTAATGAAGTGTTGGTGGCCATTAGTACATTATATGACTCTGAGCTCCAAGATAAACAGAAACATGATCAAGCTTCAAAATGGCTCGGCCAGTTACAGAGATCGGTAATTATTTTATTTTATTATATTATTAAGTTAATTTAGTTATGTTAATAGGTTTGGTTTAGGTAGAAATATAATTAAAGTATTGGTGTTAATTAACCTTATATAAGAGGTCTATTTAGTTGGAATTTTTTAATTAATTTCTTTTATTCTTCAGTATATGTAAATTAGATACTATTAATAGGTTTAGTTATTAACAGAAAGGTAATTTAGGTTTTATTTATTAATTTACCTGTGTTAATGACATACTGATGGTCTTATTAACACTGTGGTAATATAATTGGATTAGTTATGTTTTATTTCAATTTATAAACTATTTGTAACTGTAATTTCAGCTTAATTATTATTTATTTGTTTGTCCTGATGTTAATGTCGTGGTTAACCTGTATGAAGATAATTAACAATGGTTTATTAAATGGTAAAGTTACTTGTCGAGAAGTACGTCATTATTGTTCACAACATCAAAAGTCATCGGAAAACCAGAATTTCAACCTAACCTGACCTTATGCTAGCCTGACCTGACCTTATGCTAGCCTAACATGACCTTATGCTAGGCTAACCTGACCTTATGCTAACCTAACCTGCCCTTATGCTAACCTAACATGACCTTATGCTAGCCTGACCTGACCTTATGCTAACCTAACCTGATGCTAACCTAACCTGACCTTATGCTAACCTAACCTGACTTTATGCTAACCTAACCTGACCATCTTGTAGACCACACGCTGTAGAAGCACCTGACGTCATTATTTCAATTTTCTTAATTAAACGGATTCCAGCGGACATAAACCATTAAGCGCTGTGTGTGTCTGGTCGGCTTGGAACTAAACCGCTTATACTGGGGTTAGGTCGCCGTAGGACTTGAGATGGTCCCTTACTTGTCACTTTGCATTGTTATTATTTTGGGAACTATGTTTACGCTTTTTTAATAATTTAAGTTAGCGAGTATGTGAGGACGCTATTGTGGAGTGAGAATAAGCTGCTATAATGACGTCTGTATGAGTGTCGTGTGTAAAAATGCAGTATTCCCTTAAAGCTCGCTGGGGTTACGTCAACTGGACCCCGTGAGAAAGCAATATCCGCGAATCTTTCATGCCAGTCTGAGGAGTGTGTAAAATACATATATAAATAATACATATATGAATAATACAATATAATAAATAAACATTAGATCCATACAGTGATAGTTAGTAGTGACAATATAATACTTCTGACATGTGAGGTGACCTGGTGCACAGGATGTAAGCAATCCCTGACCTGGACAGATGCTAGTGAACTTGTCTGGTACTGAGAAGTATTTATACAGTTGGTACCTATAATTATGTCCTTTTGTGTTACATTAGGTCAATTTAATTAATAATACCAACAAGTGTTTGATAATAGATCCATAAAGTGATGGTGAGAACCATAACAGCCTGTGACTTGACTCGTACAGTACAGTAGGCTATTACAGGGTGCATCTTATGACCTGTACTGTTGGTCCCTGGTACATCTTATGACCTGCACTGGCCTGTAGTGTTGATCCCTGGCACACAGCCTCAAATTTATCATATTTATTTTCCATGACACTCTGTGAGTTCCGAGGGACACAAGCTTTAAGGGGATACGACTGTACCTGTATAAGTGTTGTGGCTTCTTGAGCAAGTGTTTATGATGAATTTTGTACAGTATTTAATTTATTGGTTTTTATATTTGTAAATGTTATTAGTTTACAGCTCAAGCCTTGATAACCAATGCCATTAATACTATTTGGACTACAGTACAGTTTTGGTGGTGAAAATTTGGTCACATTTTCTCAACCTAACTTTTTTTTCACAAATTAATATATAAATTAGCTTTTTTTGACCACCTGAAGGTTCACACACCCCCCACCAACTTATTTCACATGAAGATTAACCACCCTAATTTTACCTGAAGAGAGGGGGTTAGGTTAGGTTCCGTATCGTTAGGTTAGGTTCCGTATCGTTAGGTTAGGTTCCGTATCGTTAGGTTAGGTCCCGTATCGTTAGGTTAGGTCCCGTATCGTTAGGTTAGGTTCCGTATCGTTAGGTTAGGTTAGGTTCCATATCGTTAGGTTAGGTTAAGGTATGTCTGTGTGAGACTATGCATATGTAAAAGACAGACAGACAGACAGACTAACTATACACCCATAATACAACCCTAGAGTTAAGTCTCATTTGTACGTGTCATCGTTACAGGTACAAGCATGGAAGGTAGCAGACCAATTACTACACGCCAAACGCGATGTCAACTCGTGCTTCTTCGCGGCCCAGACACTCCGCACCAAAATTCAGGTAAGCTGTGGATTTATTCTTAAGGTATTTGGTATTGTTTTACTTTCACACAATCATGGAATCTGAGGAGTTTTACCTTTACAATCAATATTTTAAGACCCTTTGAGTCATGGTGGGTTAAATCATCGTAGACCAAAGGGTTAAATCATCGTAGACCAAAGGGTTAAATCATCGTAGACCAAAGGGTTAAATCATCGTAGACCTAAGGGTTACATCATCTGCCTCAAAGGGTTAAATAATTCTAAGACCCCTTTCATCTATGATATTTCCCTCACAAATGACTTACATATACACGAGGGGTTCCAAAGAGGTTAGGTTAGCTTATTTTAGGTCATTTGCGAGGGAAACGTCATAGATTAAAGGGGTCTTAGACTTGTTTAACCTATTGCGTAAAACTCGTCAGATTCCATGGTTGTATGATATTAAAATTTGACTTTCTTTTTTTGTATCTGGTGTTAGATGTTTGTAAGAGTCATTTAAAAACTTTGTTGGTAATTGGTGATGGTTATATTCACTACCACACTACTGTTCTCTGATCACCTGATGATTACACACCTGTGGTTCACCTGGTGGTTAATTAATATAATGCTGACCTAACCTATCCTATTTGAACACAATGACCTAATCTAACCTATCCTACTTGTTGGGTGGGGGGGGGGGGGGTTAGGTTAAATTAGTGCTAAGGTGTTAAATCATCAGGTGAAATAAGCTTGGGGTGCCTAATCATCAGGTGAAATAAGCTTGGGGTGTCTAATCATCAGGTGAAAATCCCAATAATTGGTTAACTTACAGCTGTACTTCGGAGAGCTGCCGGTGGAGGCCCATGCATCGCTCCGAGCGTCCATGTTGGAACACCTTAGTCACATCACAGAACACACGTACCAGGGCATCGCTACCCAGCTATGTGTGGCACTGGCTGATTTGGCCCTGCATATGGCATCGTGGGAAGATCCTATTGGTAAGTACTGTCGTGGCAGTCTCACTCGAACGACGTGATGATTCGTTTGTTTGTTCCTGCTCGGTGTATCGTGTGGAATACCAAGACTTCATTGTTTTTTGTGTGTTTTAGGAGGACTTTTCTAGCCATTGGTCGTGCTATAGGAACGAACCCCTATTGTTGTCTGAGGGTGATAAGAAGGAGGTGCATTATATGATTAAACGGGGAAATAGAATAATGAATAAAGGAGAGAATAATGAAAATAGGAACAGAAAAGAAGATTTGTTCATAATAGATTAAGATAGAGGTTCCTTACGATCAACTGATGAAGAAACGAAGAGAGAATCGAGAAAACAAAAAGATCGATCATAATAATGGAGTGATGGGGAAGGTCTCAAAACAGTGGATTACAATACCAAACAGTTGACAGAGTTAAAAGAACACACACACAGCTACAGAAGCAAACGGGAAACATCAACGCAGCGGAATACTGACCAGGTAGCGTCTAGTCTGGCTCACAACCTGTTATGAGTGTGGAGAAAACATGAAGGGTGTTCCTCAGGGTGAAGGCAAGAGGGTAGGAGGGTGTTAAGGCACTATGGACAAGGCAGGAAAAATCAATGACTGGTCCATTTTCTTCTTTCTTTCAGGGGATTTGATCACTCAGTTTGGGCCCAGGTCGAGTACCCCAAACTTGGTGCCGCTCCTGGAGGTGTTAATAGCCCTCCCCGAAGAACTGCACTCCAGACAGTTACGGTTGGGACTAAACAGAAGAAAACAGCTGGACGAATACTTCAGACGGAAAGTTCCTAGTATTGTAGAGTTACTGGTGAGTGTAAACTTTAACCTCTAGAGTATTGTATAATGAATGGCCCCTTGTGTTTATCAACCCCTTGAGTATAATGACATAACCCCTAGAGTAATGTTTACCTCTTGCCTGGAGATCGTTGGGTAAGGTGGCATCTGTCCTGCACATCATAATGCCCTGTACGATACCTTAGTGTCCTGCATTATCCTTGTTCTTGACTTAAAATGCCACCTGGTACAGCATTGTTTCATCCTTTATACAGCATGTAGGTGTGAGCACTGAAGGAGCCACGAAAGAGAGCACCCACCTGAAGGCTCTGCGGTGTCTGGCCTCCTGGTTCAACATCCACACTGAAGAATGGGTCATGCTCACTAACACCTGCCTCGTTGGGGACATACTCAATGTGGTCAGGAATCCTCAGGTGTCGCCCAGGTAAAACCCCCTCCCCAAATGTGATTTATTTGTGGCGTTTTAATGCAGCGTTGTCAGTTTAAGCCCATAAATGGCGATGAAATGCAAGGAGGGTAAAACATCCACTGATAATGGCCGATGTTTCAAGGGTGAAGTGACCTGAAGAAATCCTCAGGTGGTTGGCCAAGTGACCACAGACACCACCACCCCCCTGACCCTGTACACCACCCCCCTGACCCTGTACTGTACTTGTTTAGATCACACAGCCACTAATACCCATCCTCAAGTATCAATGGCTGTCTGTTTATCAATCTTAATTAACGTCAAACAGGAAACATTGGAATTTATCTCTTAAAATGACTCCTACTGCAGGAAAATGGTGTAAGTTCTTTTCATGTTTTCTGCTGGAGCATGACCCCAGGCCCTCCTACGGTATACTGTATATGCTCGTGTAATGCTCTATGCTCACTACATTACCTCTTGCCTGAATTGTATGTTTCTTGTTCCATTTTCTCCCAAGCTTGAGGTCTAAGTTAGTAAATTAGTCAGGTAATCCAATTGAGTCGGCCATTTTTACAGTACCTACTAATTTTATTTTATATTTTTATGGTTTTTTTTTTAGGATTTTACTGTGTCTCTTATCATCATAGTTGTTTATTTATATATTTATATCTAGTAATTATAATAATGATGATAATTGGTGATTATATACAGAAGACTTGGTACATTCTCAACATGGTGACATTATGTGTTCCTGGTAGATTCACAACATAAGATAACAGTTGTAATTGTTTTGTTATCTCCAGGTTATGATAAATAGATAAATAACAGTTGTAATTGTTTTGTTATCTCCAGGTTATGATAAATAGATTAATAACAGTTGTAATTGTTTTGTTATCTCCAGGTTATGATAAATAGATTAATAACAGTTGTAATTGTTTTGTTATCTCCAGGTTGCACGAGATTGCGACTGACTGCGTGTGTTCGGCCATGATTATGCTGGAGGCCGAGAGAATACAACCCCTGGCCGAGGTGCTGTTCGCAGGAGTCCTACAGCTTGGGGAGCCTTACCATATAGCCGTGGCCATGGAGGACATTAACGCAATAACTAATTATGCAAGGTACACTCGGGGTTAGGTTAGGTTATGTTGGGTTGGGTTGGGTTAGGTTATGTTGGGTTGGGTTTGGTTGGGTTGGGTTAGGTTATGTTGGGTTGGGTAAGGTTATGTTAGGGTAGGTTAGGTTATGTTGGGTTAGGTTATGTTGGGTTGGGTTAGGTTATGTTGGGTTTGGTTAGGTTGGGTTAGGTTATGTTGGGTTGGGTAAGGTTATGTTGGGTTGGGTAAGGTTATGTTGGGTTGGGTTAGGTTATGTTGGGTTGGGTTAGGTTATGTTAGGTTTGGTTAGGTTATGTTGGGTTGGGTTAGGTTATGTTGGGTTAGGTTATGTTAGGTTGGGTTAGGTTATGTTGGGTTGGGTTAGGTTATGTTGGGTTGGGTTAGGTTATGTTGGGTTGGGTTAGGTTATGTTGGGTTGGGTAAGGTTATGTTAGGGTAGGTTATCTTGGGTTAACGAATTTTGAAAGGTAGGTGTATGGCCGGGGGGTTAAGAGATTCACTCCCCTAGTTGAAATGAGTCTTCGCAAACGACTCTCTGGACTGTCTTACCGTGATTGGTGTGTGTGCTTGTGTGTATACGGTAATATCTCCGTTAGTCAGAATCCCCCTAACCCGGAACTCCCTGATAGCCGGAATTGAAATTTTCTCGGAAAATCGTTCCCTAAGCCGAAAATTCCGGTTTTGGGAACGATTTTCCGGAAAATTCAAAGAAAAATTTTCCGGTACCCAGAAAATTCCGGGGATGGGGGATTTTTCCAGCTTTGAGAGAGTTGTCGTTACCCGGAAATCTGTCATTCCCGGAAGTGTTCTGCACCAATTGTTCCGGCTAATGGGAATATCACTGTGTTTGTGTTACTCTGTATATAGATGTCTGTGTAGATGTCTGTGTATTGTATGTGTGTGTATGTGTAATCTGTGTATACTGTATGTGTGTGTATGTGTAATCTGTGTGTACTGTATGTGTGTGTACGTGTAATCTGTGTATACTTTATGTGTAATCTGTGTATACTTTATGTGTAATCTGTGTATACTGTATGTGTGTGTATGTGTAATCTGTGTATACTGTATGTGTAATCTGTGTATACTGTATGTGTGTGTATGTGTATACTGTATGTGTGTGCATGTGTAATCTGTGTATACTGTATGTGTGCAATAATAATAATTAACAGTTTATTGACAGCATGGCAGCTGGAAGGTTGAACGTACGCAGTTACATAATTGGTGAATGGGTCACTTGATTGACCATTAACATAAGTGATACAAATATGATAACTAGGTGTATGTGTGTGTGTACTGTAGATGTATGTGTATGATACATGTGTGTGTGTATGTCTGGATATACTGTCTGTCTGTGTGTATACTATATCCATGTTATATCTATGTTACAGAATCTTCTCAGAGCTGGGAGAGACACTGGTGGAGGTGATGGTCGACCAGCCTGATCAAGGTCTTGGTTCGTTACAAGTCCTTCACCTTCTCCTCACCTGTATTGGCCACCATGACTGGGAGGTGAGGAGGTTCTTCTTTCTTCTGTTGGTGCCGGCCATCTTCCAACACCAGGGCCACGCATTATGTTAATATTGTATTATTGTGTTTGATATTATCTTCGTCAATTATTATATCGCGGAAATATTTTACTGCAGGTTGCGGAGATCACCTTCAACTTCTGGTATAAGCTGTCGGAAGTTCTGTATAGAAAAAACTGCGACAACGTCAACGAACAATTTAAACCTTACGTGGAGCGTCTGATCGAGGCTCTTTATCGCCACTGTCAGATTGAACCCGACCACGTGAGTATTACTTGTTAGTCCTGTGTAATGCTTATAAAACACGGGATGGACTACACTCAGACAAGTACCATCATTTGAGTAAAACATGTTAGCCCTTCATAGTGAAATTTCTTTGTAACGAACTATAGAGAGGAAAGTCCATTATATCGAGGGTCCGTTAGATGTGGAACCAGCACCTAACATTATATGGAGGTTTCACTGTATATAATCCTTATACGTATAAAACACAGGATGAACTAGACTGTCAGATCATCCCTTACATTAATGTACACTTATGAGATAGGGTGCACAGAGAGACACTTACCATAACCTCTCGCCACCTCAGGAGAGCATACTGGTGCAGCAGGACGACTTCTACGAGTTCCGGGAGAGAGTCCAGGAATTGATAAAGGACGTGGTTTTCATCTGTGGCTCCAAGCTCTGTTTCCAGCAGATGGCTCACGTCCTCCAGTCTCCCGACGTAACCAAGAACTGGAATCTGATGGAGGCGGCCCTGTTCATCATGCAGAGTGTTGCCAAGAATCTCGTCCCGTGAGTAGTCTGTCTTCTCACTCTTAGGTGTCTTATGTCGACTCTTAAGGCAGCTGTTGTGGTCTTGGTAGTAGTTCTTCTTTGGTGTATGGTTGAGGTATTTGATCATCAGGTGAAATAAGGTGATAAGGTTAGGGTATGGTATTTAATTAGGTGGAATAAACTGAATGAGTTCCAAATTCTCACAAGAACTAATCGGTGTATGTATAGCATGTATAGATAAGACCCCTGTATACTCAAGTCACATGTATAGATACAAGACACCTGTGGATAAGTAAAACTCCAGATATATTCTCCTCAAGCTATGTATCGACACCATAACATATACTGTAAACTTCCGTCTATTTCAGCGAGGAGAGTGAAGTGGTCCCGCCCATATTGGAAGGAGTCCTGAGCCAGCCCGACGATGTCCATTTACAAGTGGCGTTTACCTCAGTACAACTCCTGGCCGAACTGAATGAATGGATCGCCTGTCACCCCAACTTACTGCCTCTAGTGCTCCAGTTCCTTACCAAGCGGCTCCCTAATAAACACCTGGCGACCGTGGCTGCCAAGGTGCGTACTGTACATAATCGCCTTATTTTAGAGAGAGAGAGAGAGGGAGGGAGGGGGAAGTGCACATATGCTTGCATTGTTGTTGTGTGCGAGATAAGCAAATATTACGCAGTTTTATTTACGACCTTTCCGCTATGTCCTGAGGGGCGTGGAGGTGACTGTCTTTGGCCCTCGTGAAGTTTAGCCACCCAAGCTTATACGGCTTTTAATGCTACCTTGGGGGGGGGGGGGGTTAGGTTAGGTTAATGTTATGGTTGGTTGGGTCAGGTTAGTGTAGTAAGTTACATTCAAAAATACATAATTGGTCTTGTAGAAAGTTGTGGTTTTTCTGTATTCCTCTGTAATGTAGTGCATGTAGATTGTCCCCTGTCCCTTGTGTATGTCTGTACAGTATTTAGCATGTGTACATAATTGGGTAAAAACAGTGTGTGTGTGTGTAACAAAGTCATTTTATTGTAGGTGTTATAGACAGGTAGATGAGGAGGTAGACCCATGACTCGACTAGTGTCAACGGCATGGGTTGGAAAAATGTTCAGGTGGCTGGACAAATGGGGCAAAACTGTTCAGGTGGCTGGACAAATGGGGCAAAACTGTTCAGGTGGTTGGACAAAGGGGCAAAACTGTTCAGGTGGCTGGACAAATGGGGCAAAACTGTTCAGGTGGCTGGACAAATGGGGCAAAACTGTTCAGGTGGCTGGACAAATATACAGTGTCAATGGGAAAAGGTCACTCGCTAGGTGCATAGATCTCCTCGTGACTAAAAAAAATGAAGATAAATTTGTTCTCTAAATATATACAGCTGTTCATGGGTGACTGGGATTATCAACAGTATTTAGTGATAGCAAGTCCGTCCAGGCAAGAACAGGCTCATTGGTGGTGATGTGTGTGTGTGTGTGTGTTTTTCTGATACACACATACACACACAGACGCAGTGGTAGTTAGCTGTAGGGACGGTGGTCATCATCAGTGGTAGTTTCTTGATGCTAGTGGTCCATTCTCACATCTACATTGGGACTGGACGAACCTTTTTTGCCCTTTACAGGTTTACAAGTAAGTTGGGATCTGGTAAGTGTTCTCAGTGTATGAAAGGTGTAACGGGTAAGTTAACTACACATTTATATCTAGTATATAAGACACTGTTTTAGTATATTAAGTTTAACTGTTAATTTCTTCGTTAAAGCTTCACCCTGTATGGAGGGACGAAGGCCTTAGTTTATATAACTTTCACAAGACATAAAGTTACTTGTTAAGCTTGTACAGTAATTGGTAATTCAACTTAATTAACCAGTACTTGAACTGCTCCTCCCCGGACAGTCATGTTTATTTGTTTTACTCCGACAAGCTCCAGCACCTGGGAAGGCACGGGACATGGCCATAGTTTACAAAGTATTTTATTTGGATTTACAGTCCAACCTGTCCTTGAGTCCACCTCACCACTGCAGCAACCTTCATGCAGTCCTTTGGATTTTCTCTTCATTTATCACTACCAAAGACCTGTACATCGCGACCACCTCTCTCATAAGGACCACCACCACCACCACCCAAAAGAGCCAAACACTCCCTTCATTCTGACCAGCGGACAAAATAATTACAAAAAAAAATAAAGATACAATCGTAGGAGCCCAAAGTAACATAAAACATAGACCAAAACCTCTCGCTGGGACTCAAGCAGTTCAGCCGAGGTTAGGAACTCGTCCTGCTGCGGTGACCGAGGCCGACGGCACCTCCTCACACCTCCTCACACCTCCGCTTCATTGGCAAATCTCCGCTCGACCTCATCCACCTCACCACCTCTCATCACCCCCCTCCCCTTGGTCCAAATTTAATTAATGGAGGAAGGATAGAGAAGGTGAGTGACTCTTGGTGGGCCATTACTACCACCTCGTTTAAGTGAGGGGGGGGGGGGGGGCTCTGACGGGGGTATGAGTCATTACCTGAAGGTTTTACTCCCACCGGCTTGAATCACCTCGAGATTAATTGCCCTAACGCTAATCTAACCTAACACTAACCTAACACAAACCTAAGCTAATCCAACACCCCCTCAGGTAGGATTAAGGTGTATAGTCATCAGGTGGCATAAGGTGAGGGGGGCTTATCTTCATGTGATTCAATTAAAGACTAGATTAATTAATAGATGGACGAGGACCCTAAAAAATTAGTTAAGGCAGAATGAATCACAGCGAGAGACAGAGCTGTGTGGTGTGTTGGTCTGGTCACCCACCCACCCAGTGTAGTGTAGGGAGGGTGTGGTGTGTTGGTCTGGTCACCCACCCACCCAGTGTAGTGTAGTGAGGGTGTGGTGTGTTGGTCTGGTCACCCACCCACCCAGTGTAGTGTAGGGAGGGTGTGGTGTGTTGGTCTGGTCACCCACCCACCCTGTGTAGTGTAGGGAGGGTGTGGTGTGTTGGTCTGGTCACCCACCCACCCTGTGTAGTGTAGGGAGGGTGTGGTGTGTTGGTCTGGTCACCCACCCTGTGTAGCGCGTGTATGGTGTGTTGGTCTGGTCACCCACCCAGTGTAGTGTAGGGAGGGTGTGGTGTGTTGGTCTGGTCACCCACCATGTGTAGTGTAGGGAGGGTGTGGTGTGTTGGTCTGGTCACCCACCCTGTGTAGCGCGTGTATGGTGTGTTGGTCTGGTCACCCACCCAGTGTAGTGTAGGGAGGGTGTGGTGTGTTGGTCTGGTCACCCACCCTGTGTAGCGCGTGTATGGTGTGTTGGTCTGGTCACCCACCCAGTGTAGTGTAGGGCGTGTATGGGTGTAGATTGGGCACCCTGGCTTATTACACCTGATAATTACACACCCTTTTCCTAACCTAACCTAGCATGACTTAAGCAAACCTACCCTATTTTAACTTAACTTAAGGAAACCAAACTGAGCCTAACCTAATCAAACCTTACATTATCTTACCTAATCTAACCTAATCTCCCCTTGACCTAACCCTGCCAGGTAGTGTTAAGGTAGTGTTAGATAATCAGGTGAAATAAGCTAAGGGTGACTAAACTTCATATGATTCAAGAGAGCTTACCAGAATGTAGACATTATAACATAAACAATGAACTTAGTGTTAAAGATTTATTATTGTTCAAAGTTCAGTTTTAACCTCACGAGATGTTCTGAAGGTTCTCAATCATACGCCAGATCGTTCAGTATGTAACAGGGTATTATTATTTGAACTCTTAAATGGTGGTGGTCATTAGTGGTAGTTTGCTGTAGGGATGGTGGTCATTAGTGGTAGTTAGCTGTAGGGACGGTGGTCATCATCAGTGGTGGTTAGCTGTAGGGAAGGTGGTCATCATCAGTGGTAGTCAGCTGTAGGGACGGTGGTCATTAGTGGTAGTTAGCTGTAGGGATGGTGGTCATTAGTGGTAGTTAGCTGTAGGGACGGTGGTCATTAGTGGTAGTTAGCTGTAGGGACGGTGGTCATTAGTGGTAGTTAGCTGTAGGGATGGTGGTCATTAGTGGTAGTTAGCTGTAGGGATGGTGGTCATCATCAGTGGTAGTCAGCTGTAGGGACGGTGGTCATTAGTGGTAGTTAGCTGTAGGGATGGTGGTCATTAGTGGTAGTTAGCTGTAGGGATGGTGGTCATTAGTGGTAGTTAGCTGTAGGGACGGTGGTCATCATCAGTGGTGGTTAGCTGTAGGGACGGTGGTCATCATCAGTGGTAGTCAGCTGTAGGGACGGTGGTCATTAGTGGTAGTTAGCTGTAGGGATGGTGGTCATTAGTGGTAGTTAGCTGTAGGGACGGTGGTCATCATCAGTGGTGGTTAGCTGTAGGGACGGTGGTCATCATCAGTGGTAGTCAGCTGTAGTTGGGTGATGTTGCTGATATGGAACAGCCTCTCACGAGCGACCAGCTTACCTTAGGGCCGGGATGACTCATTGGTCGATGTATATCAAGACTCGGCCCAATCAACAGGTGTCACGTTAGCCTGAAACAATGAAGGAAATTAGTTATGTTTTTGCCATAGGTCAGTGTGAGTGTTGTAGGTCCTGTGTTTTGGTGTGGTGTTTCCCTTGATGGCCTCCTGGTGTATCATGTGTTGGAACCTTAGATTATTTCACCTGATGATTTAACACCCTGATGGTAAATGTGGGGTAGGTTAGGTTACCATAGTTTAGGTTGAGTTAGGTTAGGTTTTGGTTGGGTGTTTAATTATCAGGTAATAAGCAGCTATCAAACAAGGAGGAAGATATTGGAAGCATAATGTGTTGTGTAATGGTAGACCCTGATGCCATGTGACCAGGTTAGTGATCCGACTTTCTTACTCATTTACACACAGGGTCTCAAATGTTTCCCTGACAACACAACACCGCAAACATATTTTATCTCAATCTTGATTTGTTTTATTAGTTTCCATTTCTGTATTTATTTATTTATTTTATTAATCAAAAGTAGTGTTGGTTTCTTCTCTTGTATGGGGTCCCTGGAGCCCTCACAGACTGCCTGAAGTATCATCTGGTTTAACTTTATTTGTTAGATAAGTTAGTATCATCCATTACAACCATTACCCCCATTACCACCATTACCCCATTACAGCCATTACCCCCACTACCATCATTACCACCACTACCATCATTACCACCACTACTGCCATTACCCCATTACATTCATTACCCCCACTACCACCATTACCCCCACTACCATCATTACCCCCACTACCATCATTACCCCCATTACCCCCACTACCACCATTACCCCCACTACCACCATTACCCTACTATCACCACTACCCCCACTACCACCACCACCACTGGTTATGAAGCGAGTGATGTGAGGTCTATTTACCAGTTGCCAAATTTAACCTTTAAAGTTGTGTTGACATATCTAATGGTTAACTTCCAACTGTCATCTTCAAGTTATGTCATATTCTTTCAATGAGGTAAATAGTAATGTCTCCGTTAACCAGAAGCCCTCAAACCCGGAACTCCGATAGCCAGAGTTTAAATTTTCTCAGAAGATCGTTCCCAAATCCAGAATTTTCCGGCATTGAGAACGGTTTTCCGAGGGGCACATTTTCCAAAGAATTCCAATAAAATTTCCCCGATAACCAAAAAATTCCTGGGATGAGGGATATTTTTCCGGGTTGGAGAGAGTCGTCTGGTTACTTGGAAATGTCTCATTCCTGGAAGTTTTCTGCACCAATTGTTGTGGTTAACACTAGTGTTTGTGTCAGATTATGGTCTGGATAATAGAGGGATCACCTGAAGAATATGCACCCTGGTTTATTCTGCCTGATGATTACACACCCAACACTACCTTATGAATTAGGTTAGGTTCAGCTAGCATTAGGGTTAGGTTAGGTCCAGCTAGCATTAGGGTTAGGTTAGGTTCAGCTAGCATTAGGGTTTTAATCGTCGGGTAAACTACTCCGGGAAATTTGAGATAAAATAAATTCCTAAGTATTTTTTTGTGAGAAAGACTAATACTAACAAGTCTTTTAATGCCCTTATTATATTATTGTGTGTGCGTGTGGAGCTTCTCTGTTAGTGTGTATGTATGTATTGTGTGTGCATGTGGAGCGTCTCTATATTAGTGTGTATGTATGTATTGTGTGTGCGTCGTACTAGGGCCATCTTCAACAACAGTCACGGGGTGTAAGACACTATTCACAATGACCTATGCCCTGATCTTTTTTCAGCAATATCGCCTTTAACACGCGGAACTCTGCACTTTTCGAAGCGTTGGTGGAGTCTCAAAGCAAGTTTCCTGGTGGGAATTATTAGCTAGTGTCGTACTCAAAATATCTGAACTTTGAGAGCTTTCCAGAGCTTCGAAAGGTGGTATTCCTGAAACAAGATCAGGACAAGAAGCTCATTGTAAATGGCGTCGTACACCCCATGACTGTTCTTGAATACGGCCATGTACATTGTGTGTGTGTGAGAATATACCGTCAGTGTTACCGGAACCTTATCAGTAGTTTTAACTCCTCCTCAGACATAATTTAACCCTTATTGTCACTTAACTCACACAATATAATGCCATAATACATCATTATAATTACAGAGGATCATACTCAAGGGGTTCAGATACCATACTCAAGGGGTTCAGATACCATACTCAAGGGGTTCAGATACCATACTCAAGGGGTTCAGTTACCATACTCAAGGGGTTCAGATACCATACTCAAGGGGTTCAGTTACCATACTTACAGGTTTGTCATTATACTTGAGGGTTTAAGGTGCCATACTCAGTATCAAATCATCATACTCACAGGGTCAAGTCATCGTACACCAAGACTTATCATCATACAGGGTTAGAACATCACACTCCAAGGGGCAGGTGTCGTCCCTGCACTAAACGCCCTGTACGGTATTTATAGACGTCAAAGAGCGAGACATTTATGCCGTCGTATTTCCAGGCCCTCGACGCCGTGTGCCAGAGCTGCCGCGACCACATCGAGCAGCACTTCGACGGCCTGATGCACATAATCGCCTCCCTGGACTCCTTCAGTATAAGCAACGAGGCCGTGGTAGGACTCCTGAAGGGGGTGGCGTCGATCTTGGGCAGGTTCCCCCGTGAGAGGATTAAGGACGACATGAAGAAGTTGTGTCTGGTTCAGATATCTTACCTGCAGAAGATAATTGAGGTAAGGGGAGGTGTAGTGGAGGTAAGATTGTCAGGATCTCTTTAGTTGTTTTATTCTTTCCTTAACTTACCTGTACAGAGCTAATTAATTATATATATATACCTGCTAGTACACAATCTTACCTGTACAGAGCTAATTAATGGTCATATATACCTGCTAGTACACAATCTTACCTGTACAGAGCTAATTAATGGTCATATATACCTGCTAGTACACAATCTTACCTGTACAGAGCTAACTAATGATTATATACACCTAACTTAAGCAAACCTAATCTTCCCTCACCCAACGAAACCTAACCTAACCTTATCTAACTCTGGGTCTCTCTCGTCCACAGGAAAATTTGCCTATCGAGAAGAATACTAAAAATGACCCAGTGGTGTGGCTGGACCGTCTGGCGGCCATATTTCGCAACGTGAACCCTATTGTACAGAACGGGGAGCAGCATCCCTGTCAGGAGGTGGTTATGGAGGTGAGTGGGGTAGGTTAGGTTAGGTGTGAGCTAGAGTAGGTTAGGTTAGGTGTGACTGAGGGTAGGTTAGGTTAGGTTAGGTGTGACTGAGGGTAGGTTAGGTTAGGTGTGAGCTAGAGTAGGTTAGGTTAGGTGTGACTGAGGGTAGGTTAGGTTAGGTGTGACTGAGGGTAGGTTAGGTGTGAGCTAGAGTAGGTTAGGTTAGGTGTGACTGAGGGTAGGTTAGGTTAGGTGTGAGTGAGGGTAGGTTAGGTGTGACTGAGGGTAGGTTAGGTGTGACTGAGGGTAGGTTAGGTTAGGTGTGACTGAGGGTAGGTTAGGTGTGACTGAGGGTAGGTTAGGTTAGGTGTGACTGAGGGTAGGTTAGGTTAATAATAATAATAATAATAATAATTAACGGTTTATTGAAAGAGCTTGGCAGCCAGAAGGCTGAAAATATACAGTTACATATTTGGGGAGTGGGTTACGAATTACAAATAATATACAAGTAACATAAGTGACACAAATAAGACATATAATAACTTAGATGGGGAAAAGCTCAAACTACAGTTCAATTCAACATAGTGACAGTGTTACAGTATTACAAGTTATTGATAATTTTTACAATGGTTGGGTGTGACTGAGGGTAGGTTAGGTTAGGTTAGGTGTGACTGAGGGTAGGTTAGGTTAGGTGTGACTGAGGGTAGGTTAGGTTAGGTGTGACTGAGGGTAGGTTAGGTTAGGTGTGACTGAGGGTAGGTTAGGTTAGGTTCAGTGTGAGCTAGAGTAGGTTAGGTTAGGTGTGACTGAGGGTAGGTTAGGTTAGGTGTGAGTGAGGGTAGGTTAGGTGTGACTGAGGGTAGGTTAGGTTCGGTGTGAGCTAGAGTAGGTTAGGTTAGGTGTGACTGAGGGTAGGTTAGGTTAGGTGTGACTGAGGGTAGGTTAGGTTCGGTGTGAGCTAGAGTAGGTTAGGTTAGGTGTGACTGAGGGTAGGTTAGGTTCGGTGTGACTGAGGGTAGGTTAGGTTCGGTGTGAGCTAGAGTAGGTTAGGTTAGGTGTGACTGAGGGTAGGTTAGGTTAGGTGTGAGTGAGGGTAGGTTAGGTGTGACTGAGGGTAGGTTAGGTTCGGTGTGAGCTAGAGTAGGTTAGGTTAGGTGTGACTGAGGGTAGGTTAGGTTAGGTGTGACTGAGGGTAGGTTAGGTTAGGTGTGACTGAGGGTAGGTTAGGTTAGGTGTGACTGAGGGTAGGTTAGGTTAGGTTCGGTGTGAGCTAGAGTAGGTTAGGTTAGGTGTGACTGAGGGTAGGTTAGGTTAGGTGTGAGTGAGGGTAGGTTAGGTGTGACTGAGGGTAGGTTAGGTTCGGTGTGAGCTAGAGTAGGTTAGGTTAGGTGTGACTGAGGGTAGGTTAGGTGTGACTGAGGGTAGGTTAGGTTAGGTGTGACTGAGGGTAGGTTAGGTTCGGTGTGAGCTAGAGTAGGTTAGGTTAGGTGTGACTGAGGGTAGGTTAGGTTCGGTGTGACTGAGGGTAGGTTAGGTTCGGTGTGAGCTAGAGTAGGTTAGGTTAGGTGTGACTGAGGGTAGGTTAGGTTAGGTGTGAGTGAGGGTAGGTTAGGTGTGACTGAGGGTAGGTTAGGTTCGGTGTGAGCTAGAGTAGGTTAGGTTAGGTGTGACTGAGGGTAGGTTAGGTTAGGTGTGAGTGAGGGTAGGTTAGGTTAGGTGTGAGTGAGGGTAGGTTAGGTTAGGTGTGACTGAGGGTAGGTTAGGTTAGGTGTGACTGAGGGTAGATTAGGTGTGACTGAGGGTAGGTTAGGTTAGGTGTGACTGAGGGTAGGTTAGGTTAGGTGTGACTGAGGGTAGTGTAGATAGATTGATTGATACATCGACATATTGACTAACAGTTTGTTTATTCCGACGGTGTTTGTTTATTTCACCTCTCTCCTCCCGCAGGTCTGGCCGACGCTCTCACTGACGTTCCAGAGATACAGTTCAGACTTACGGGTAATGGAACACTGCTGCAGGTGCCTGAGGTTTGCTGTGCGTTGCGTCCACCAGCAGTCAGCGCCTCTCCTCTCGCCCCTCGTTGAACAGGTAATGGGGGGGTGACGGTGTGTGTGTGGGGGGTGACGGTGTGTGTGTGGGGGGGTGGTTTGTGCGTCGTCGTTTCGTTCCGTCATTGTAGGAATTCTCTCTTCATTTGTCACCCCATACTATCTCCTCCCCTCCTCCTCCTCCTCCTCCACCTCCTATCACTCCAGATCATCTCGGTCACCTCCGCTATTTCCGAACACTCCCGTTTGTTTATCCTGAGGGCCGTAGTTGTGGTGAATGTGATGTGTTTGGAAATCTCAGAAGGTCGGATATCACTTTTAATTATTTATCTTGATTTTGTTGGTTTTATTTGTAATTTTTTTTTTAGAATTTTTTGGATTAAGTTTTGTTTTGTAATAATTATCGCATTATTTGACAGTTAGTAGTATCCTCCCCCCCCCCCCTCCATGGCTTATTTCAACAGATGGTTAAACAAACTAATGTTAACCAAATCAAAGGTAATTTATTTTTAACCTAATGAGACTACACAATGTAACATACCTTAACCTAACCATACCAAACCTAATCTAACATAGCCTACTTTAACCTAACATGTCCTAATCAAACTTTGACCTGACCTAACCTCCCTTAACTTAGTCATTTAATCAACAGATGAGAAAATAAACAAAACAGGTAGTATTCTTATGTACAGGTAATACCATATACAGGTGCTCCTCTACTTAAGAACGTTCAACTTATAAACTTTCACAGATACAAACATCATCAATGAGGGGGTTACCTGCCACAACAGGTGTTTAATGTGGATGAGACTGAATTATTTTTAAGAAAATTCCAGGTAGAACAAACATTACCTAAGAGGAGAAGAGTGAGCCAGGTTTTAAGGCTGTATTAAATGGTATAGCTGTACTAAATATCCATAATCTTTTAATTTTTTACAATATGTTTGGTCTCTACAAGAGTAAAATTGGACATACAAACGAGCCTCAGGAACGTAGCTCGTTAAGTAGAGGAGCACCTGTACTGTATTAACGAGATCGTGTCTTGGGGGCAGATTGTTGGTCTGTACGCAGCGCACGGCCACAGCTGCTTCCTGTACCTAGGCAGTATCCTCGTTGATGAGTACGCCAGTGAGGTGGGTTGTGTGGCGGGACTGCTGGCCATGCTGGAGGCGTTCACCCAACCTACATTTGTCCTTCTCACCCAACCCAACGGCTTCAGAGATCATCCGGATACTGTCGATGACTGGTTCAGACTGTGTGCTAGGTAAGGTTCAGACTGTGCTAGGTAAGATTCAGACTGTGTGCTAGGTAAGGTTCAGACTGTGTGCTAGGTAATATTTTTGCAGCATATGAACATTAACCACCCCAGCTTGAGTTACCAAATGGTTAAACACCTTAATACTAAACTGTGTGGTTAGGTTAGGTTAGGTTAGGTTAGGTAATTGTCAGGGTGTGTAATCATCAGGTGATACTAAGTTAACCTTTCATAAGCTCACTGGCTCTGCGGCTCATTGCCAAAACTGGACACAAAATTTTTAGGTAGTTGTGGTACATAAGATGAAGTTTGGGATTTGGTTGGGTTAGGTTAGGTTAGTTTCAGTGAGATTAATGTAGGTTAGGTTAGAACAGGTTAAATTTGGTTGGGTTAGGTTAAGTTTGGTTGGGTTAGGATAGGACAGACTAGTTTGGGTTTGGTTGAGAAAATATACATTAGGTTAGGCCAAGGTGAAATAGTGAATCTTTATCTGCCATTTAAAGATGAAAAAACCTCCGTCATGCAGCGCGACATATTAATGGTGTCGTCACTCCCCAGGTTCCTACAGCGAGCGCCTGTACCTTTCCTGCAGTGTAGCGCCTTAAACACCATTCTGGAGTGTGGTTTACAGGCCTGCATGTTAGACCACAAGGTAAGGGTGCAGCGTGTGGTTTTCTTCAGTTTGAGCGTGGCTTTTATTTGACTGTCGATTAATTATAGGCTGTAAAGAACGGGTGTTTTCTAGTGCTGGTACAAGGAAATTATAAGTTATCGTCATTAGTAAAATATTGGCTGGAAAGAACGGGTGTTTTCTAGTGCTGGTACAAAGAACGTATCCCTTATCACCATATAATTGTTTGTTCATTTTGATATGTCTTTTAACAGATAAATGTAACTGCCTGAATTTTTCCAAGATTTCCAGCTATAAATATAATCTTTTTCCATACTTGTAACCCTTAAGAGAAAGATATAAATGCAGAAATTCTTAGAAATGTCAAGTTCTTGGGTGTTTAAAATTCCATCTCTATTTACTAAAACAATTTGTGATGTTCCATTTTTCTAGGAGGCAAATGCAGCTGTACTCAAGTTCTTCCAAGGGCTAGTAGAGGCAGGACGGAAGGACGACGACCGAGCCGACTTTGAGACTCGGCACACGCTGGTCATCAACATCTTCAACACTCACGGGGAGAGTTTGATCGGCAACCTGGTGACCGCGGCTGTGTTCATCCTTCCCCAGTATATGCACCATGACGTAGCTGAAACGTTTTTCCAGGTCAGTTGCTCCAGTTAAGTGATCCGAGTTGCCTCAGGATTATCCCCAACAACTTTTAGCTTATTTCACCTGATGATTTAATGCCCAAATGTAATCCTAATCTAATCCACCTAAACTTAACCTAACCTAACCCGATTTACCCAAATAACCAAACCTAATCTAACCTATTTTAATATAACCATACCTAATCTAACCCTAGGTAACCTAACTTAACCTGACCTAATCATCTGGTGAAATAAGCCATGAGGGGGTAATCTTCAGGACATCCAATATTCATAGTGACTTTGTTGATGCACTTGTTGAAGAATGAACTCTGTGATCTGGACGAGTGTTTGAATGTGCAAGAAATTCCTCCCCACCTCGGCTTATTATCCTGGTGTCCATATATCATCTGTTTATATATACACACCCTGTTTATATATACACCCTTATTTTTGAAGGATTTTCTACCATATTGTTATTCTAGCTCGAGGGTTACATCCAACATGTAGAGGAAGGGTGAAAATAGTGATATCCATCAAAAACTCATCTTGGCCGGGGTGTCGCTTCACCCCTTCTGACGCAGAACACCTCATATGTATGTTGTGTTGTGTTGTCAGGGAAACAATTGAGACCCTGTGTGTAAATGAGGCAGAAAGTCAGATCATCAACTTGGTCACATATGGCAGTAGGGTCTACCATTAGACAACACATTATGCTTCCAATATCTTTCCAGTACCTCCCTGTTTGGTAGCTGCCTACTTCCCACTATTAGAATATTTTTGTAGTTTATGGAATCCAAACCTGAAAATTATACATCTTTTTTAAGGTTTTATAAATTATTGGATATTTTCACTTTTTTTCTCTCTTTCAGATTATGCAATTTGACCGTCCAAAATTTTGCTTATGGTTAGAAGCTAAGTTAAAGGTGTTGCCGACCAAGAACTCTGGAGGCGTGGAGGCGATCACACGGAACGAGTTGGTAGAGTTCCACAAGGCTGTGACTCAGGCAGAACGTACCAAGGAGATAACACGGGCGCTGGTGGATTTCTCCCGGTTCTTCAGCTGACATGACACACGGCATAGATGAAGAAGGCCAGTCAGATAACTACCGCCAACCGCCACAGACTCTCCCACTGCGACGCAGAAGTGACGGGCGGCGGAGTCGTTTCGGAAAGAGAGATAGCGGTTGGTGAGCCGCTGACTCGAACCGTACGCCATCGGTTGTGCCGCGTTGAAGAGAGATCCGTCGGTACATCTTGTGTGAGTGACGTGTATCCGTTGTCCGAGTCTGTGTAAAATTTTGGGGGGAACTTAATTGGCTCCGATAAAGACGGTCGTTGAGTTTTATATTAATCCACAAAATTTTTTAAGATAATTTTCATTGGCTCTGACAAAGACAGCTGTCTGACATTAATTTTTTTTTATTGACATCTTGAAACAAATAGAATCTATCGAACGTAGAATATTTAGTCGACGGAGACCTCGGTAGAGACGCCAAGAGACGTAGAAACTTCCGGTGTGGCGAACGTAGCGATGACGTACACAGAGAAATGCTTTATAAATGTTGGCATCTGTATAAAAATTTTCACGATAGTCTATATTTCCTCACGGTGGCCAAATTACATATTGTGATGGTATTAAATTTTTTTGTGGTTTTATAGTCGACAGTTTATTAATTTAGCGTCAATCGGAACGTAGGGACCGCGGTGCTGGAGAAGTAGGATTGGATCATTACACAAGCTGGGGAACGAGCAAACGTGTTGTTCAGTCGTAAATTTGGACACGAGTAACAATTACCGACAAAGTGTAAAAAATGTAGATTTGATTTTATAATTTTATTTTGTGTATGAATATATGAGAGTTGTTGCTTGTTTATTGAACTATGAAGAAGCAAGACGCTCAATTCCAAATAATGGCAACGCTTCTTTCTTGTGATACTTGATGTGCAGAACTTCTCTTCTGTGTGATTTAAGAGAAAAAAAATTGTGCCTATTACCTTGGGCAATGTCCTGTGACGGGGGATGTGGAGCGAGCCGGGTAGTGTGACGGGGGATGTGGAGCGAGCCGGGTAGTGTGTCCGGCTTGTGTTATATTCCAGAGATTCTTACGAGTCCACCGAACTATTTCTAAGTCACGGTAATGCAGTACGAGAAACTCTGTACTTATGTTGTAGTTTACTTTTTAATTGTTTTTATCCACTGGAAGATGAAGTAAAGGGGTGGGTGTGGGGCAGCTTCTCCATATATTCACCAAGACACAATACAGTACTGGGCAACACGTGTCATCATCTAGACATCCCTTATACAGTATATATATAATGATGCAGCTGGGGTGGTTGTTGTACCATTATAATGCACCATTCCTCTTTCGTTAGTCACCGATACACTACCTGGGTTAACGTGCAGGTGAGGTTTCTTAACGATTTTAAATTATTAAAAAAGAAATGTGTTAGGGCGTTGTAGAACTTTGTGGAGGTGAATCAATAATGAAGAAATATAAAGTTATCTTGACGCAGCAGCTCCTTGTAGCGTGTGTGTCGGCGATGAACGAGCGTCGTGGGTACAAGAAGCTCCATTGATGTTATAAGCGACGATGTCAGGCTGTCCGTTTACTTTCTACCCATTTCATGCTCTCTCTCTCTCTCTCTTCCTTTTCCATCCACCTGTGGCTGATACCTGCATTTTTGTTACTTCTGGTAAAAATACAGTCATAATTACTTTGTATATCTGTGTTTTATTTCCTCTGAGTATATTTTGTAGCATTTAACTCATCAGTCACCTGTAGAGTACTGGACCTGTAGAGTACTGGACCTATAGAGTACTGGACCTGTACAGTACTGAACCTGTAGAGTACTGACAAGTCTTAAGGAATCATTTGTGTTTATTGTGGGTTATTTCAGCCACCACGGTTAATTGGTCGTACTCATACTGGTGTGAGATATAAGGTGATTGACTTTGATCATCTGAGTGGCTGTACGGTGTTATACTGAATTACCAGGTCACTTGGGTCATTAAAGAGTTGCCAAGTCATTTATTATCAAAGATACATTTACCAGGTCACTCTGCCAGGAAGCATTTTCATTATATTTAGTACAAGGGTTAAGTGTATAGTCCCCTTCACTAGTGCATTTATAGGGGCTCATCAGGTGTTGTGCAGTATGGGAGCCCTGTCTGTGTGTTTACATTAGACAGAAGGAAGATAGCAATAGTAAACCTAATATGGAATCAAATTAAAACAATATTAACTCGGCACATATGGGGCTCTGGCCTTGCCTAGTTATCCCAAATTCAGACTTATCGAGGCACTTCCCCACCACCCCCTCTCCCCCCCTTACAAAAATGACAATAGAAAATTATCATCCCAAATATGTGTACAATGAAAGACAAAAGTCGTGTCGTGAAAACATGCCATAGATCTACACTGTTGGTGCGCTCTGCCTTGTGGTAGGGGGCTCTCATAATGTTTCACGGGTTATATTTAATCTTTGAACAAAACCGCGACGGGACTTTTGTCTTCTTCGATTATACATGTAATTAATAAATGTAAAAAAAAATAACTTACCAGCACCGTAGGTGAAGATTGAATCATTCTAGTAGTTGGTGACACAGGTATGGTAGGCGAGACAGGTATGGTAGGTGATGCTGGTGGCCAGATATGCCGAGATTTTCCCAATTCTATATATCAAGGGTTTACTGTATATTGATGACAAGCCCCTGGGAGGTCCGGAGCTGATGTGGAAGATTAACGCTCGGGAAAAACCTGTAACCGCACTGGTGAAGGGGATTGTGCTTATTACATTGAGTACAAGTTGTAAACCCAGTCGTTTATTGTGGCTGTTAACAGTAGACCACCATTACACCAGACTTAACTAGGGTATACTGAAAATTAACTACCCTGGCTAATTATACCTTGAGGAGATTAGGTCAGGTGAAGTTAAATCAGTTAGTGTTATGTTAATTAAGTTAAGAGTAGATTTAGGTTATATTAGATTGTCAGGTTAAGTTAAATTAGCATTAGGTTTTAAGGTAGGTTAGGTTAGGTTTGATTAGGTCAGGTTCAATCAGGTTGGGTTAGGTTAGGTTTGATTAGGTCAGGTTCAATCAGGTTGGGTTAGGTTAAACAAAATTGATAAGCACCTGAGAGACTTATTTTCAGGTCATCCACAAAGTCGTAAAGTACATGACCAACTACTGATCTTTTGCTGTGGTCTGGGGTGAAGAGAAGGAAGCTCGAGGAGATAAACCAGTGTTGTTAAGAATGACATAACAGGTGAGAAGCATTTAAGCTGTGGGGGGAGGGAGAAGGAAGGTGGTGGAGTCACTTGAGAGTAACATGAAGTTTTCTTTCTATAGCCATTAAAGAAGTCTTGTGAGAGGAGGAGGAGGCCTGGACGAGAGCGAGAGTTGTTACCTAGACAGTGCAGGTATAGTGTATCTAGACAGTGCAGGTATAGTGTATCTAGACAGTGCAGGTATAGTGTACCTAGACAGTGCAGGTATAGTGTATCTAGACAGTGCAGGTATAGTGTATCTAGACAGTGCAGGTATATAGTGTACCTAGACAGTGCAGGTATATAGTGTACCTAGACAGTGAAGGTATATAGTGTACCTAGACAGTGAAGGTATATAGTGTACCTAGACAGTGAAGGTATATAGTGTACCTAGACAGTGCAGGTATAGTGTATCTAGACAGTGAAGGTATATAGTGTACCTAGACAGTGCAGGTATAGTGTATCTAGACAGTGAAGGTATATAGTGTACCTAGACAGTGAAGGTATATAGTGTACCTAGACAGTGAAGGTATATAGTGTACCTAGACAGTGAAGGTATATAGTGTACCTAGACAGTGCAGGTATAGTGTATCTAGACAGAAGGTATATAGTGTACCTAGACAGTGCAGGTATAGTGTATCTAGACTGAAGGTATATAGTGTACCTAGACAGTGCAGGTATAGTGTATCTAGACCTGTGAAGGTATATAGTGTATCTAGACAGTGCAGGTATAGTGTACCTAGACAGTGCACCATAAGAATGAAGTTAAAGAATCATAGTAAATAAACAAGACGGCTGGCAGAAGAATGAATCATTTTATTATTCACTAAGAGAGAACCAGTTCCTACACTCCTAATATCTGTCAATTAACCAAGAAATATGGAAGAGTTAATGCAGGAAATAACATCTGAAATAGGGTCCATAATTTATCTTGACTCCATCTTAAAATTGAATCCTGTGTCTACGATTTTTGTTTAAATAAATATAACAATCTGGATTTTAGTATATTAGTTGAACAAATAATTTTTTTTCGTTTATTTGGCTTCCATATTTAAGTTATTTTCGAAGTTAAGTTTTAAGATGTGTTAAATAAATATACCCGGAATCCCTACTGAGAGCCAGTGTGTGTTCAGCTGTGGGAGGGTGGGGACGGTCCAGTCTCTTCCACATATTGATGAGGGAAACACACAAAGGCACCATTTGTTCTATTGAAGAAGTCACCATTAGTCCCAGGAATATGTCAGGTTAGTAGAAGGTCCTTGTCCTGTTGGTGGGGAAAAGTTTATCTGAGGGATATGCAGTGAGGTTGATGGTTCAGTAAGAGGAGTGGAGGTCTGGGTCACACGCTAGGCTGTGTCGGACTCTTGCTGCTGTACGCCTGCTAGGTCTGGGCCACACGTTAGGCTGTGTCGGTCTCTTCCTGCTGTACGCCTGCTAGGTCTGGGTCACACGTTAGGCTGTGTCGGTCTCTTCCTGCTGTACGCCTGCTAGGTCTGGGTCACACGTTAGGCTGTGTCGGTCTCTTCCTGCTGTACGCCTGCTAGGTCTGGGCCACACGTTAGGCTGTGTCGGTCTCTTACTGCTGTACGCCTGCTGACTGACGGTTAACTGGCATCGCTGCTGGTGATTACTGCTTGTTGACGGCTGCTAGTGTACTGCTGCTGACGATTACTGGCTCTCGTTGTTGGGGACTACTGCTTGAGGCACACTACTGTCACTACACAGTTAACGCTATATTCCGCCTTTAACATTGTTGCACTTCTTTCACTCGCTGGATCGGTAAACTTGCTCTTTTCCAATTCAATTTCAATAGTTTATTCCTTGATAGAGGAAGCGGGATCCTGGTGCTGTCACTAGGTGGTAGGTAGTAGGCACCTACCATACAGGGAGGTACTACCGCCTGGGAAGATATATGAAGCATAATGTGTTGTGTAATGGTAGACCCTGCTGCCATGTGTGGCCAGGTTGATGATCTGTCTTTCTGCCTCATTTACACACAGGGTCTCAATTGTTTCTCTTACTATTGACAACACAACATACTGTACATATAGCGTTTCTAACTGTTGATTATTATTATTTTTTCTTTATTATCATTATTACAGTGTTGTTTTTATTATTATTATTGTTATTATTATTATTTTATTTTACTTTTAATTATAAATTTTATTTACTATGACTTACTATTATTATTATTAAATTTTCGCCCCCCAGCCCCCGATGTGGGTCAGTGACCTGTGCCCAGGCGGGCTAATCACCTTTAAAAAAAACCACCAGAAGCATCTGGCAAGTGCCACGAGTATATACAGTATAAATATTATAAAGGGGCTTACTTAAGCCTAAGGAAGGAAGGATATTCCTTCAACATATTATTAATATTATTTACATAATATCTGGCCAGTATGGGAGGATCATCGTCTGGGGGTCGTGGTCCAGCAGGCGTCACGGAAGCGTTGTGTGTGGGGACATCTTAGGAGGTAGTGGATAAGGGTGCGGCTGTCGGGTCTTCTGCATAATGCACAAGAGCGTTGCTCAGGGGATGCGGGGATACCAATCTCCCAAGCAAAGTCATACCCAATGATGATACGGGCAGCAATCACGTCCCCTTTCCGCGACCCTTTCCCGTAGACATACGAGAGGTCAGGAAGTTTACGGAGGACATCGTACCAGGTGGGCAGGGAGTCCAGGGGGGTGGCTGCTTCCCGAGCTTCTCTCAGTTTGCGGCGAATTTGGGTCCTAAGCTGTAAAAGTGTTCGAGGAACAACGTAGTCAGGTGTGGCCTTGTTGCAGCCTGTCTTGGCAAGGCCATCTGCCGCCTCATTCCCCAAGATACCGACATGACTGGGTATCCATAGGAATGCCACAGGACGGCCTGCATCCTGAAGTGTGGATGTTAACCCTCGTATTCAG
Source organism: Homarus gammarus (assembly GCA_958450375.1). Classification (NCBI taxonomy): domain Eukaryota; kingdom Metazoa; phylum Arthropoda; class Malacostraca; order Decapoda; family Nephropidae; genus Homarus; species Homarus gammarus. The sequence goes on from CAUDMG010001877.1 coordinate 507,714, forward strand.
AGGATGAGGTCCTTATTTTCCCCTGATCCAAATGTGTCGTCAACGACAAACTGAAGTTGTCGGGCCACTGTGAGAAGAAAGTGAACCAAGCAACTAAACTTATAAGAAGGTCTGGAGTACTGTCACCCCGTCTGGTCCCCGAGAGATGCTAGGGACTGTCAGTTGGTTGAAAATGTCCAAAGGAGGGCCACCAGACTGGTGCCTGCACTACGGCACCTCAGTTACCCAGCGAGATTGGAACGCCTGAACTTGCCTAGTTTATACTACAGACGGGCAAGGGGGGACCTAGTTGAGGTGTTTAAACATCTCAATGGGCACTACTCAGCCGAGTGTTCTGACCTGGAGCTGGCGGACGCTCGCCCCACAAGGGGTCACAGCTCAAGGCTGAAGAAGCCACAAGTCCAGAAAACTGTGAGGGCAAACTTTTTCGCAGTGAGAATTGTGAACTGTTGGAACAACCTGCCAGAGAGTGTTGTGACGGCACCGAGTGTGAGCTGTTTCAAGACTAGACTTGACCAACACTGGAGCAGGTTCAGGTACATTCAGGAGCCAGTACATGCCCAGTACTTGTCAACAGTGTGTAACAGAGCCAGTACATGTCCAGTACTTACCAACAGTGTGTAACAGAGCCAGTACATGTCCAGTACTTGCTAACAGTGTGTAACAGAGAGCCAGCACTTGCTAACAGTGGTGTAACAGAGCCAGTACCTGCCCAGTACTTACCAACGGTGTGTAACAGAGAGCCAGTACTTGCCAACAGTACATAACAGAGATGTGATCGACCACCCAAGCGGCTAACGAGCCGATCAGTGTCGAAGAGGATAAAAGTAAAACTGGGCGTTCACCTGTGTGGCCGTTCACCTGTGTGGTTGTGTGGCTGTTCACCTGTGTGGTTGTGTGGTTGTTCATCTGCGTGGTTGTGTGGCCGTTCATCTGCGTGGTTGTGTGGCCGTTCATCTGCGTGGTTGTGTGGCCGTTCATCTGCGTGGTTGTGTGGCCGTTCATCTGTGTTGTTGTGTGGCCGTTCATCTGCGTGGTTGTGTGGCCGTTCATCTGCGTGGTTGTGTGGCCGTTCATCTGTGTTGTTGTGTGGCCGTTCATCTGCGTGGTTGTGTGGCCATTCATCTGCGTGGTTGTGTGGCCGTTCATCTGTGTGGTTGTGTGGCCGTTCATCTGCGTGGTTGTGTGGCCGTTCATCTGCGTGGTTGTGTGGCCGTTCATCTGTGACCGTGACCCACCATTTATCATCTTTCACTTGACATCAGCTTTGTTCTTGTGTCAATATAACAGAGGCCTAATAATACTGAAGTGTTCTGTAGTGGTGCTGAACACAATACATTAGTTACCCTTTATGTGTGCCAACAATACTCGCCTCACCACATACTAAATAAACTCACTTTATATAGATTTACTTTTATCTTTTACTATTATGGAAAAAACTATTGGAAAATATTTTTAATTCAAGATTAAAAAATAGTAAATATATAATAATATGGAGTAAATTTACCATAAAATATTGTCATTTATTATTAAGGCACTTTTATAAACTTATACTATAACAACGAACTAATGTACAACATGTTCATCAATTTCCGCGAAGATATTCTATTATTTTTGAACAGTCCTTTACATTATGAAGGACTCTGTAGGACAAGAACACATTTTATCTGACACACATGAGCCAAGGCGTGGGTGAATGTTCAACACACACACCCAGGTCCTGTTCACATTATAGAAAGTGTTCAATAAACGAAGAACCGTTCAAGAGTCGCAAAATCCCCATCGTCCTCGCTAGCGCCTTGTCTCATGTGAGTCAGATGAAATGAGTTCTTATCCTACAGAGTCCTTCATAATGTGAAGGACTGTTCAAAAATCATAGAATATGTTTGATTAAATTAATGTACATTAGTTCGTTGTTATAGTATAAGTTAATAAAACATATGCCTAAATAATATATGACAATATTTTATGGTAAATTTACTCCATATTATTATATATTTACTTTTTTTTACTCTTGAATTAAAAAATATTTTCCAATAGTTTTTTCCATAATAGTAAAAGATAAAAGTAAATCTATATAAAGTGAGTTTATTTAGTATGTGGTGAGGCGAGTATTGTTGGCACACATAAAGGGTAACTAATGTATTGTGTTCAGCACCACTACAGAACACTTCAGTATTATTAGGCCTCTGATACAAGAACAAGTCACGGTCACAGATGAACGGCCACACAGATGAACGGCCACACAGGTGAACAGCCACACAACCACACGGTGAACGGCCACACAACCACGCAGATGAACGGCCACACAACCACGCAGATGAACGGCCACACAACCACACAGATGAACGGCCACACAACCACACAGATGAACGGCCACACAACCACGCAGATGAACGGCCACACAACCACGCAGATGAACGGCCACACAACCACGCAGATGAACGGCCACACAACCACGCAGATGAACGGCCACACAACCACACAGATGAACGGCCACACAACCACGCAGATGAACGGCCACACAACCACACAGATGAACGGCCACACAACCACGCAGATGAACGGCCACACAACCACGCAGATGAACGGCCACACAACCACGCAGATGAACGGCCACACAACCACGCGGATGAACGGCCACACAACCACGCAGATGAACGGCCACATAACCACACAGATGAACGGCCACATAACCACACAGATGAACGGCCACACAACCACACAGATGAACGGCCACACAACCACGCAGATGAACGGCCACACAACCACACAGATGAACGGCCACACAACCACACAGATGAACGGCCACACAACCACGCAGATGAACGGCCACACAACCACACAGATGAACGGCCACACAACCACGCAGATGAACGGCCACACAGATGAACGGCCACACAACCACGCAGATGAACGGCCACATAACCATATCTTCGCCACTGATCGGGACCATCACACTAGATCACCATATTTCCACCATATATATCTAGGTTAGGTCGGTTAGGTTAGGTTAGGTCAGGTCAGGTCAGCTTAGGTCAGGTGAAGTTAAGTTAAGTTTGGTTAGGTTAGGCTAGGTTGACCTGACCCCTACAAATGAATATCATATGAGCATAGAAAAATACACTTAAGAACATAAGGAGTCTGCAATAGGCTGGGTGTCCTGTGCATGGCAGCTCCTGTCGAGAGTTACTACCACTCTCTATCATCCATGAATCTATCCAGCCTCCTTTTAAAACTTTCCAGCACTTACTACAAAGTTGCTAAGCTTGTTCCACTCGTCCACCACCCTATTTGTGAACCAGTTCCTTCCTATCTCCCTCCTAAACCTAAACTTATCCAACTTGAATCCGTTGTTCCGAGTCCTATCCTGCTCGGATATTATAAGAACTTTATCTATATCCCCTTTATTGATTCCTTTCACCCACTTAAATACTTCTATCATATCTCCCCGCACTCTTCGTCTTTCTAGGGAATGCAAGTTAAGTTTCTTTAACCTATCCTGATATGGAAGGTTTCTAAGTCCCTGAATCATTTTCGTCATTCTTCGCTGCACCGACTCTAGTGAATTGATATCCATTCTATAATAGGGGCACCAGAACTGAACCGCATAATGGAGGTGCGGCCTGACTAGCGCAAGATGTAGTTGCAATAAGACCTCTGCACTCTTGTTACTTACACTTCTAGATATAAAACCCAATACTCTGTTTGCCTTATGAACATTAACGCACTGTTTTCTAGGCCGTAGGTCCGGGCTTACAAGTACCCCTAAGTCTCTTTCACAAGTCGACTTCTCTAGGTTGATGTTGTTAAGGCTGTATACATTGACAGTATTTGTTCTTCCAATATTAAGTACGCTGCACTTGCTGGTGTTGAATTTCATTTGCCAGTTTTCAGACCACTTCTGCAGTTTATTTAGATCCTCCTGTAGTGCATTTGCATCCTGCCCTGAATACCGTAAACTTTGGCCAAATTCTTAATACTATTGGTCAAGATACACAGTATAATGTCTTAATAGTTTTATTGATATCAAAAGTAAAGAAATTTATTATTATTTACACACATTAGGCCTATAGGATACAATAACAAAACAGTATTCACATATCACAACCTATTCTTATTCAAACATCATATGCTAAGTTCACTATAAGACCTAACAAAAGGTTCCTTTAATATTTATTGTAGTTGTAATCTAATTTAATATACAAAGTGCTTTAAGAAACATTAACTAAATCATATGTTTCTACAGACGGTTCTATACATATATTGGAGCTGTATTTTATGTAGAAGTCATGAAATATATCAAGTATTCTCAGTAATTCACCTGAAGGGGTTAAGGTAAGATAGATTAGGTTAATGTTAAGAGGTTAATAATAGAGTAGAGTAAGTTAGAGGTTAGTTATGTTAACATCGTTGTATTTAATCTTCAGGTGAAATATGCTGGGGTGTCTAATCTGATGAATAGACATCCTAGTTCACCTGTTGGTAAAATATTCTGATATTAACCTCACCTAACTTTCACCTATCCTATGTTAATCTGACCACTTTTAACATTATCCTCAACTAACTTTCACCTATCCTATGTTAATCTGACCACTTTTAACATTATCCTCAACTAACTTAACCTTACCTAGCCAAGAAACAATATGTCTGTAGCCATCTTCAGATAAAATAAAGGATATTTGCCTCCTGGTCTACACGAGATATCATTGTTCACTCTCTAAAATATTCAAGTAAAGACATTTCATTTTTCTCTCTACTCTTATTTTATTCTGTTAAGTTTTTTGGAGGGTTATAAATTATCTGAACCTAACCTAACCTGACCTGACCTGACCTGACCTCATAAACATGGTGGTTTTATTATGTTTCACTGACAAAGCGTAATATTTAGTTTATTGTGTTCCAACTATAATACTTTTGAGGTCAGGTCAGGTCAGGTTAGGTTCAGATAACTTATGACACTGTATTATGTTATAGTCAGTGTTGATTTAATATACATAATGTGTTACTGAATTCATGTATGCTAACTGAAGTGTACGTTAACTAGTGTGTACGTTAACTGGTGTGTACGTTAACTGAAGTATACGTTAACTGGTATGTACGTCAACTGAAGTGTATGCTAACTGGTGTGTACGTTAACTGAAGTGTACGTTAACTGAAGTGTACGTTAACCGGTATGTACGTTAACTGAAGTGTACGTTAACCGGTATGTACATTAACTGAAGTGTACGTTAACCGGTATGTACGTTAACTGAAGTGTACGTTAACCGGTATGTACGTTAACTGAAGTGTACGTTAACTGAAGTGTACGTTAACCGGTATGTACGTTAACTGAAGTGTACGTTAACCGGATATATATATATCAAGCGAACAGTGGCTACCATATCTTGAAGGCATCACATGAGTTAGGCTTCCCAATCAGAGAGCACAAAACAACCCCCCCTAGAGGTGTGACCTATTAACGCCAGGTCTCTGTCAGAAGCGGATAATCATCGTATTGTCATTGCCCTTCTCACTACTGTAGCCGAGGGACCTGTAGAAGAGTTTCATCTCATCTTTACAATCCAATCCCATCTTGTAGCATCCAACTTCTCCTGCTAGTAAGGTGATGGTGGTGACGATCCTGTGTGAGGAGGGAGATGGGATTAGTATTTGATCTCTTATTGGTGTTTTTTGATCCCTTATTGGTGTTTATTGATTCCTTATTGTTGTTTTTTGATCCCTTATTGATTACTTGACACTTATACTTTATTACTTATGGGAAATAGACGCAGACAGAGAGAGAAGAGAACTGAGAGAGAGAAAGAGAACTGAGAGAGAGACAGAGATAAATATTGAGAGAGTTGCGAGTGTAAACCAAGACAGTATCCTTTTAGTTCACAGTATCAACACTTACAATTTACCCAGCTGTTTCCCTCTGTATTCATTACTGACCACGACATCTTCTAGCCGACCTCGCTGTGGAAGGAAAAACATTGGTTACATACCTGCACTGTCTAGGTACATTGTTTATATACCTACACTGTCTAGGTACATTGTTTATATACCTACACTGTCTAGGTACATTGTATACCTACACTGTCTAGGTACATTGTATACCTACAGTCTAGGTACATTGTTTATATACCTGCACTGTCTAGGTACATTGTTTGTATACCTACACTGTCTAGGTACATTGTTTAGATACCTGCACTGTCTAGGTACATTGTTTGTATACCTGTACTGTCTAGGTACATTGTTTGTATACCTACACTGTCTAGGTACATTGTTTATATACCTACACTGTCTAGGTACATTGTATACCTACACTGTCTAGGTACATTGTATACCTACAGTCTAGGTACATTGTTTATATACCTGCACTGTCTAGGTACATTGTTTGTATACCTACACTGTCTAGGTACATTGTTTAGATACCTGCACTGTCTAGGTACATTGTTTGTATACCTGTACTGTCTAGGTACATTGTTTGTATACCTACACTGTCTAGGTACATTGTTTGTATACCTACACTGTCTAGGTACATTGTTTATATACCTGTACTGTCTAGGTACATTGTTTATATACCTACACTGTCTAGGTACATTGTTTATATACCTGTACTGTCTAGGTACATTGTATACCTACACTGTCTAGGTACATTGTTTATATACCTGTACTGTCTAGGTACATTGTATACCTACACTGTCTAGGTACATTGTTTGTATACCTACACTGTCTAGGTACATTGTATACCTACAGTCTAGGTACATTGTTTATATACCTGCACTGTCTAGGTACATTGTTTGTATACCTACACTGTCTAGGTACATTGTTTAGATACCTGCACTGTCTAGGTACATTGTTTGTATACCTGTACTGTCTAGGTACATTGTTTGTATACCTACACTGTCTAGGTACATTGTTTGTATACCTACACTGTCTAGGTACATTGTTTATATACCTGTACTGTCTAGGTACATTGTTTATATACCTACACTGTCTAGGTACATTGTTTATATACCTGTACTGTCTAGGTACATTGTATACCTACACTGTCTAGGTACATTGTTTATATACCTGTACTGTCTAGGTACATTGTATACCTACACTGTCTAGGTACATTGTTTGTATACCTACACTGTCTAGGTACATTGTTTATATACCTACACTGTCTAGGTACATTGTATACCTGTACTGTCTAGGTACATTGTTTATATACCTACACTGTCTAGGTACATTGTTTATATACCTACACTGTCTAGGTACATTGTTTATATACCTACACTGTCTAGGTACATTGTATACCTGTACTGTCTAGGTACATTGTTTATATACCTACACTGTCTAGGTACATTGTTTATATACCTACACTGTCTAGGTACATTGTTTATATACCTACACTGTCTAGGTACATTGTTTATATACCTACACTGTCTAGGTACATTGTTTGTATACCTACACTGTCTAGGTACATTGTTTGTATACCTGCACTGTCTTGGTACATTATATACCTACACTACCTAGGTAAATGACCACACACCAACACCCACCTTTAATTAACCACAGTAGAATGCTCACCACACCACAGTAGACCATCATCAGACTACAGAACAACACGAGGTAAGTGACCCAAACTGTAGACAAACTCACAAGGTTCATATTTCTCACTTGTTCAGCCTTTATTTTGAGTTCATGGTATATTTTCGCTGTTCAGTCTATATATCACCTTATCTGTCTGTTTATTGCGATACTTACTGATGATAAAGATGATAATAATAATAATAAATGTGCAGACAAGACGAGGGTGAACATGGAAACTCACTGGCGGCAACTCTCACAGCCAAGCTAATACTGAGAGAGGGAGAGAGGCATACAAGTGTTCAAGTTTTAATGCAGTTGACTCTCTCTCTCTCTCTCCTTCATAAGTGACTACGTACTGAAAATAGATAGATACATACTTATTGGTTACATGTATCAGGTGTGTAACTCAACTGTGAAATTATATACCTGTTAATTATATATCATAGACACACCTGTACGACACACACACTTGTATCACCACCACACACCTGCACCACTACTACTACACCTACCTTAGCACAGTCACGTATAAATTTCAGCTCACAGGCCAAGGTTGCTGAGCCAACTATCTGTCCCAATTGTGTGTCTTCTATAACAGTAACGTAATAATGTCCTGGGCAGCTCCTCATGGCTTCGAAACGCTCTGAAACGGGATAAGAAGCACTGAAACGGGATATGAAGCACTGAAACGGGATATGAAGCACTGAAACGGGATATGAAGCACTGAAACGGGATATGAAGCACTGAAACGGGATATGAAGCACTGAAACGGGATATGAAGCACTGAAACGGGATATGAAGCACTCTGAACCGGGGGATGAAGAGCTGAAACACGAAATGAAACGCCATGAAACAGGCAATCACTTCCGCCAATAATAAGAATGTTAAGTGTAGTTTAGTTGCGTTTCCCCTGTAATATGAGGTTCCATTTTCTTTGATACTGTACTCTCTCTCTCTCACCACTATCAGGTAAGGAGAGAAGGTATTTCACACCTGTAATCAGCTGTAATCAAGACAGGTGATAAGAGGAAATGGCAGACCACCACCATGCCACTGACTGTGTGTGTGTGTGTGTGTAAACTCTCTCTCTCTCTCTCTCTCTCTCATAAAAGAATTTTGGTCAGGATAGGGTAGTGGGGCCTAATAGAACTGGGGCCCAATAGAACTGGGGCCCACTAGAACACGTCTCATATAGAAAAGCTTTGACCCACATTATTACAGATAAGAATTATTTCATGTTCGATTCAGGTTAAGTAAGACTGTGGTTAGGGTTAGGTTGGGTTGGGTTGGGTTGGGTTAGGTTAGGTTAGGGTAGGTTAGGTTAGGGTAGGTTAGGTTAGGGTAGGGTAGGGTAGGTTAGGGTAGGGTAGGTTAGGTTAGGGTAGGGTAGGTTGGGTTAGGTTAGGTTGGGTTAGGGTAGGGTTGGGTTGGGTTAGGTTAGGTTAGGTTAGGGTAGGTTAGGTTAGGTTAGGGTAGGTTAGGTTAGGTTAGGTTTCTGGATATGGGTAGGAGAAAGTAGTATTACCGTAGGACACACACACACACACACCTGCTATGGCCACACACGCTAACGCAACAGTGGCCAGATGAGGAACCGCTTGTGGCCACGTACGAGACAGTGGCCCACCTTGAGAGACTGGACCAACAGGTAGACCCACCCACCCCTAGCCCCCACCATCCCACCCACCTCCTTAGCCCACCTTCCTACCCCACCATCCCACCCACCCCTAACCCTCCTATCCCACCCCATCCATCTAGCCACACCTCTTCCTATATCTGCCTGTATACCACAAAGCCTGTCTGCCTGCCTGCCTGTCTGTCTGTCTGCCTGTCTGTCTGCCTTTCTGTCTGCCTGTCTGCCTTTCTGTCTGCTTGTCAAGAAAATCATTAGTAGTTTGTAAAAGTCACCACCACACACGACCAAATGTCAGCACCCTCGACCTTGTGTGTGTGTGGGGGGGGGGGTATAGACAAGGTCACCACCCCCCCCCTAGCAGGAAGTAATCAGGTGTCCTACAGGTGTCCTACAGGTGCCCTACAAGCGTCCTACAGGTGTCCTACAGGTGCCCTAAATAAGGTATCTTACTTAAGGAAAGGAAGGAACTACTGTATATAAGGCACTCGACCCCTAGAGAGAGAGAGAGAGGCACAAAACTTTACTCTCAATATTAAATACTTATTAAAACTGGTCATAGGAATTTAGAAAGGTCACTTGTAGGCCTACCTTATATCAGAGACCATTAGGCCTACCTTACTTCAGATACCACGAACAACGAAACAATGATAAATAACTACTTTCATTTTCGACAATTAAATGGTAAATTAAATATACGTAATTAATTATTAGTTCCATGATGTAGTTTAATATTGATAAAAAATAAAGGTCTAAGTGAATTTAGCCCACTGGTGACATAACTATAAGACGTCTGTTAATTCTGACTTGTGTTCTCTCGTTTGGGATTAATTAATTTTATCTAATCACATTATCTTGATTAATTAAAGTACTGGCCGGAGGTACTTACGGTATTCTAATCAGTTGTTATAGTAATTGTGTTGTTATTGAAGTTTTAGTTAATAAAATGCAGTAATTATCTCAACTTTGTAACCTGGAGTTAATAATATAACCAGAAATTCTTAAAATATTAAAGGGATTTTGTAAACATCAACATCAAGGGACTTTATAAACACCCAGTAGCTACCATATATAGTCTAAGGGCAAGTTAGACGCCATATTGGATTAGTGGTACCATAATTAAACCAAGACCAACTAATTTTAACACACTAATCTATGGATCACCTGATGATTAACCATTCTCATCCAAGCCTAACCTAATCCAAGCCTAGCCTAACCTAACCTAACCCCAGCTACAATGTTTACAGAACAAACAGTTGCCACTTACCATTAAATTTCTCTCGAGAGATGTCACCGATTTTCGTCAGTTGGCCCAGCAGCTGTAGGAACCCTGTAGTGAAGATGAAAATAACAGCTACAGATTTACGTATTAAATTACAGGTACAGATTAAGAACATAAGAACATAAGGAGTCTGCAATAGGCCGGTTGGCAGCTCCTGTCGAGTTACTACCACACTCTATCATCCATGAATCTATCCAGCCTCCTTTTAAAACTTTCCAGCACTTACTACAAAGTTGCTAAGCTTGTTCCACTCGTCCACCACCCTATTTGTGAACCAGTTCCTTCCTATCTCCCTCATAAACCTAAACTTATCCAACTTAAATCCGTTGCTCCGAGTCCTATCCTGCTCGGATATTATAAGAACTTTATCTATATCCCCTTTATTGATTCCTTTCACCCACTTAAATACTTCTATCATATCTCCCCGCACTCTTCGTCTTTCTAGGAATGCAAGTTTAGTTTCTTTAACCTATCCTGATATGGAAGGTTTCTAAGTCCCTGAATCATTTTCGTCATTCTTCGCTGCACCGACTCTAGTGAATTGATATCCATTCTATAATAGGGGCACCAGAACTGAACCGCATAATGGAGGTGCGGCCTGACTAGCGCAAGATGTAGTTGCAATAAGACCTCTGCACTCTTGTTACTTACGCTTCTAGATATAAAACCTAATACTCTGTTTGCCTTATGAACATTAACGCACTGTTTTCTAGGCCGTAGGTCCGGGCCTACAGGTCCCCCTCGGTCTCTTTCACAAGTCGACTTCTCTAGTTTGATGTTGTTAAGGCTGTATACATTGACAGTATTTGTTCTTCCAATATTAAGTACGCTGCACTTGCTGGTGTTGAATTTCATTTGCCATTTTTCAGACCACCCCTGCAGTTTATTTAGATCCTCCTGTACTGTAGTGCATTTGCATCCTGCCCTGAATTAATCTGCCGCCCTATTTTGGTGTCATCCGCAAACTTGCTTATGTCACTGCTGATCCCAGTATCTAGATCGTTTATGTAGATTATGAACAAGAGTGGGCCCAGTACTGACCCCCGGGGAACCCCACTGGTTACACGGCCCCACTCAGATTTAACACCATCTACTCTGACCCTCTGCGTTCTATCGGTGAGCCATGATTTTATCCAATTTAAAACTTTCCCCTCGATACCATGAGCCTTAACTTTTCTCAGAAGCCTCTGATGCGGTACTCTGTCAAATGCTCGGCTAAAGTCTAAGTAAATAACATCGTAATTTTCGTCATTATCTACTACCTCGAAGACTTTCCTAAAAAACGTCAGCAGATTTGTTAGACAAAATTTTCCCTTTGTAAACCCATGTTGAGAGTCGTAGATTAATTTGCTTTTCTCTAAATGCGATCGGATGCTCTCTGCTATATTTGATTCAAGAAATTTCCCCACTACTGACGTCAAACTGATCGGCCAGTAATTAGACGCTGATGCTCTGTCTCCCTTTTTGAATATGGGTACTACATTGGCCTGTTTCCACAAGTCTGATTGTAATTATTCGTGTGTGTGTGTGAGAGAGAGAGATTCCAATAAGTGACTCAGAAAATCTTACGATATTTTGTGGGTTACACTTTCTACACTCCACCACACACACACACACTCCACCACACACACACACATACACACACACTCCACCACACACACACACACACAGCCAACTAAAAAGAGAGAAAAACAGACAGACATCAAGATACTCACCGCGGTCATAATCAGCTTTACACAGCGGCCGCACGAGCAGACCTTCACCCGGGGTGGCAGAGGTGACCCCGTTCTTCATATGGGTGACCTTTGACCAGTCCAGTTTGGTCAAGATATCGGGGTCATACAAGGTCACCTCCCCTTCCTCGGGTCCTACACTCGGCTGTCGGGACCAATGGTTAGGTTTGGTTAGGTTAGGTTTGGTTAGGTTAGGTTGGGTTAGGTTGGGTTAGGTTGGGTTAGGTTAGGTTGGGTTAGGTTAGGTTATTTTCTATTTATCTATATTTCCTAATCTATCTATCTCACAGTAAAGTACATACACAGTAAGGTACACATACAGCAAGGTACACACAGTAAAGAACACACACAGTAAAGTACATACACAGTAAGGTACACATACAGCAAGGTACACACAGTAAAGTACACACAAATACAGTACAACACACATACATTACACTACACACACAATATACAGCACACTACACTAATACAATACACTACACACACTAAACTACATACAGTGTATTACGTAACACATCTCTGTAACACCATAACGAAAAAAAATAGTGAAAGTAAAAAATAAATTCCTAAGTATTGCACAACCACACATACATAGGTGCCTTAGCGTCTTTTAAGAATATTTAATAGAAAGACTTACTAGTTGTACATCCGGAGCACCCATGATGAATGAGAGAGGGTCAGCAGGTGTGTACAGATAACCTTACACAGCTGGTCTGATGTCTAGCCTCCACACTGCTACCACAACCTGACACTTCCACACAAGATGCCAGATACTATTTCCATTAATCTCGTTATTTTACAATTTTTTACACCAAACACTATGTCATAATTAATTTGTATATTTATTTATCATTCTTCAGTGTCTTGTGTTGGTTAATTAGTTGTTTTTATCTGATTTTTTGTGATAAATTTGGATAATAAAATAAATTTACTCCAAGTCAACACATCTTGTCTGACCATGAAATTCCGTTACTTCGCCTATTTCCGTTTTTATGTCTCTCTAGGAAGTAAATTAACTCTATTTCCTTATTTTTTACTCCGTACTGATAGGAAAATTTAATGTGGGTCACTGATGTTAGGGATATTTAACGTTTATTTAGAGGTAAGAGGAAGAGAAAGGTAACTACAGGTACAGGTAAGACCTCTGACACTAGCCATCACAGACACATCACCAGGGTTGCCAACTCGGGTTTTCAAATGTCGCTAGGCTGGTACCTAAAAGTAGCTAAATGTCGCTAAGTCTTCCATGGAAAGTCGCTAGCTATTATTCCCCCCTTCAGTAAGTTGATGCAAATAATATTTTCATAATGTCGACTATAATGGACGGAGTATAAATAAAATGCATTATGTAAAAATATTATGTTTTTAAAGTTTAATGTGCACACTTACCTATTATTCAATGGTAATTTCATCTCAGTCCTCTTGGTAGTGTGAACAACTGTAGAGCTGGAAGCATGTGAAGTGCTTGGTTCAGGTTCTGTAGGCCTCCACAGTCCCTATCTTTCTTAAAATATCACTAGGAAGTTCATAACTTGCACAACAGGTGTTCTGTCTTTTTAACCCTTACTTTATTGTAAGAATTGCCTTTAATGTCGATAGTTTCATTTTGTTGCTCAATTTTTATTTCACAAAGTTCATATTACTAAATGTGTCGCTCTACATCTGCGTTTGAATGGGGAAGAGATAAGGCAGCGAGTGCATCAGCCAGCTCATGGTAAGGGTTTTCACCTGTCGCCTCTCTGTCATTTGCCACTTGTGACCACAGTTAAGGGTGTTAGATGCATGGACGGGCTGACATGAAGTAGACGTGTCCCTCCTTCTGTACCACGACCCGTTCAAATGTATTAAACTTTTCTTATCATTTATTGTCCCTCTAACCCCGTTGCTATATATTATGGCTCGAAATTAGGAAAACTGAGTTTTCATGGACAGTCCAAGAGTATCCAGAAAGTCGCTAGACTTCTGTGGCTCTCTCTCGGGTCGCCACAACTCGCTCTAAAATGTCGCTAGAAAAAAACAAAAAGCTCTAGATCTGCTACACAGTCGCTAAGTTGGCAACTCTGCACATCATCTGTTTACATACTGCTGGGTCAAACATAACTAAAAATACCTATTATTTACTACCATTATAAACTACAATCCTATTAAATTAATGTTTATAAATGAATTAGAATATAATATTAATTTTATAAAGATAATTGTGGTGGTTTAAGTATAATAATTTGTATATTAGTCTTGATAATTTATCTTAAGCTCGCGGACTCCTCAATAACATAAGGGAATAAGTATGCAAAATTAAATTAAATGTATAATTATTTTATATATCTAATAAATTAAATTAAATGGTTTACTATAGTTTGAATGATTTAATTAATATATTTAAAGGATAATTAAGAAATGTTTGTTAATTTATGTCAGTGATCCCTAGAGCCTGGTAGAGACATGGCGGCTCACATATCGTCTGCTCTAACAACATCACTCCTCATTAACGAACGATTTACTCATCACCTCCTCCGCCACAACCTCCAACGAACCATCTATCAACGGAGAAAAACAAGAGGGATAATCTACACAAGTTTCGAGTTATATTCATCATCATGGCCTCGAAAAACAGACCATAGAAGGACCTTGACTACTGATCGTCTCTTAATCTCTCGTTTATGTCACTTGTCTCACTCGTATATCACTGAGGGAGGAGAATTATACACCAGGAGGAGTTTATCTCACCCTAAGAGGACTTTAAGGTGGTGTGGCAGTGAGAGACAGACCAACACCAGGTCCTTAACGTCTACTGGGGTCCTCCATAAGATCTCCAGGGTGTGTAATGTCCTTAGTCTTTCCTCATAAGATAAATCCTTGATCTGTGGTACTAATTTAATAGCCTTTCTCTCTACTGCTTCAATATCCTTAATGAGATATGGGCACCAAATTTGATTATCATACTTAAGGTGTGGCCTAACCAGAGCAGTGTACAGAGCCTTGGCTATAGGTGCATCTAGGTGAACAAAAGGTCTTCTAATAATGACCACTATTTTATTAACCTTGTTGATTTTCTTAGCTAGATGGCCAGAGAACGTCAGCTTATCATCTATGACTACCCCTATATCTTCCACTAATTACATTTCAGGACGCTATCATTCTACTGAGTTCTAAAATAGTTATGTTAGGCCTCACCATTTCCTCCAATATGTCATGGAAGCCACACATCCTCAACATTGCTAAAGCTGCCTCCCGAAAGCTTTGAATGGTGCACAGATGCCGCAGCTACTTCACTCCTGAGCAGTTGCTCCAAGTATATAAGGGATTCATTCATCCTAACTTGGAGTACTGCTCTCATATCTGGGGTGGCTCTTCTTCTGTTAGATAGGGTGGAATCAAAGGCATTTCGTCTTATTAACTCTCCTCCTTTAGTTGATAATCTCTCTTCCCTTTCTCTTCGCCACAATGTTGCTTCACTCTCTCTCTTTTACAGGTACTTTAACGGGCAATGTTCGGTGGACTTGGCATCCTGTGTACCGCCGGCAAGGCCGTGGGCCCCTAACACTCGTGTTGCCCGCGGTGCCCACCATTTCTCTGTGGGTGTCGGTCACACTATAATAACCCGTTATAGTACCTCCTTCTTTCCTCACACTGTGGAATGCTCTGCCTTCTTCTGTGTTTCCATGCTCTTACAATCTGTCTCACTTTAAAAAGATGGTTTTCCGGCATCTTCGTGGTGTAGATTAATACAACCTTTATCTTTTCTATTTTTAATTTATTTTTACTCCCACCTTTTCGGCCCCCGGGCCCCGTTGTGGGTAGATGACCTGTGCCCGGGTGGACTAATCCCCGTAAAAAACAAAAATAGATTAGGTAAGGTTAGACATCCAATCCAGTTGTTTTTCTGATTGTTTGTGGTGTGTTATGGACTTTTATGTTGGTTGATGATCACTTTTTGTGATTTCCTCGACCCAAAACCCCGGGTTCCCACTGGGGGCCCCCTATTACCGTTGGATAAGGGTGGAGGAGGAGGCGTATCTCAAAAACTAGTGATTCCCGGTAGAATGAAGGACAAAATCATTCAAAATACGTCAAAAATCATCGAAAAAACAGTTTATAGTTTATCAAATTACAACGATGACTGCAACTCAAATGTTACCTTGTTTACAGAGTGTTGCATCGTGGGAGGCGGTGAAGGAGGAGAAGAAAACAATAAGAGAAGCTGGTCAGGACCTTCTCTTTGACCTCAAGGAGAGAAGGGCAAAGGTCAGGGAGAAGGTCGACCAAGTTATTGAGGTCAGTACACAAACATCTTTTATAAGGCTTTTGTACAGTACACAATTTTCTGTACAGGTTGTACCTCTCTAGTCCTGCATTCTGTGGTCCGGAAACTCCCGTGGTCCGGAACGATTTTAGTTTGTCCAATAGGTAGATAGGCAGCTTTTTTTTTTTTCTTTTTTTTTTTTTTTTACTTATGTGAATTATTATTATTATTATTACAGGAGTATTAAATTTTTGCCCCTCAGGCCCCAATGTGGGTCAGTGACCTATGCCCGGGTGGGCTAATCCCCTTAAAAAAAAAAAGCGGGAAATTAAGGTTTGTTTACATCCTGTAGTTCGGCTGCTCTCTCTCTCTCTCTCTCTCTCTCTCTCTCTCTCTCTCTCTCTCTCTATACAGAGTACAACATTTAACCCTTCAATATATATGAGCAGTAATAAGTGTTGCTTTCATATTCTTATGTAGAGTAATGATATGTTTTCACATGTGCGCACTTACATACGCGCAATCTCACTTTTTTTTTTACCATTAATGGTTAGCTAATTATATTGTTCCATTTATTAACATTAAATAACATTACAGGTACTTCAAACAACCATATTAATTTTTTTACATTAATTTTACTACAGCTAAAATCAGGGTCTTATTTTCTTCAGTTTTATATGTAGAGCCAATCAGTCACTGGTTTTGTAAGCTTTAACATAAACAATGCCGGCAGCCGTCTCGTCTTTAATATTCCACGTATTATTAATAAATTGTATTGTTAATTTTGCACACACAAACATTAATTCAATAAAAACAAATTCAGAAACATTAATTAAAATATATACAGTAGAAGTCCGAAAATCCGGACTGCCCGAGGATTGGGTCGGTCCGGATTTTCGGAACAAAGAGGAAATGAACAGGTAAATTTTGATAGTCTCTTCATTAGCAAATACTGAGACAAGGCTGTGAATTCTGGAATTTTATTCTATGCCTTTTTTATATCGTAAATTGTAGACTTTCTGATGTCGTATGTTTCCATTACATCAGTATTGCTCACACCACGTTCTAGTTTCTTAATTATTTAAAGTTTGTCACTCAATTTCAACGTGTTCTTCTTTCTCTTCACACAACGAAGTTTATCTACTTTAGGAGCCATTATTATGGGCTTGTAAATACGTATGCTATATATGGTAAATGGAGAGAGTAGGACACAATATTACATACATTGTCACAGTTTGATTGCTCATTTTAAAATGGCGACCGCGTGGTCGCTTGTTGTCGCTGTGCAGCTGTGGCGCTCACGCATGCACGCACACACACAAAAGCCCACCAAATTAAAAAGTTTAAGTTTTCAAACAGTCCGGATTCTCGGGCGGTTCGGATTTCTGGCATCCGGATTTTTGGACTTCTACTGTATGAACAGTAAATAAGTGTTGCTTTCATATTCTTATGTAGAGTAATGACGATATGTTTTCACGAGTGCTCACTTACATACGCGATCTCTCTTTTTTCTTTACCATTAATGGTTAGCTACTTCTATTGTTCCATTTATTAACATTAAATAACATTACTTAAAACAACCATATTAATTTCACTACAGCTACAGCCAAGGTCTGATTTTCTTCAGTTTTATATGTAGAACCAGTCAGTCACTGGTTTTGTAATCAACGAAAACAATGCTGTGTCATTTCCTCGTGTGTTTTAATATTCTACGTATTATTAATGAATTGTATTGCTCATTTTGCACACACAAACAATAATTAAATAAAAAAGACATTCAGTAATAAACAAAAATAAATCTTTTGCACATAAGAGAAATGACGCTGTTTACACGATTATGCACGTCGTCTGTACGTTGGCGGGCCGTTCAAACCCGTCGAAATTCAAGTTTCCGCCGTCAAAATTTTTATTTATTTATTTTTTGTGTTCCAATAAAATACGTTAAGAATTAAAAACTCGCGAAATTTGAGAAGCTTCTATATGACATTTAACCCTTCAATATGTCTTCAAAGAGATCATGATCCAGAGAAAGTGGTGCTAGTGCTTCCAAGCATAAGCACAAGTCACCATCTATCCAGGAAAAGGGTGAATTTCCATGGTCCGGCACCGGTCAGGTTCCGAGGTTGCCGGACTAGAGAGGTACAGCCTGTAGTACATTTTATCAGTCAGGAAAATTTAGTTCTGGGAATGAGGTTTCACAATGGCATTAAATTTCTACAAATGGTGGACACTTATGACGGCTGATGTGTAAACAGCATAAATAAGTTTCATAGATGATTAAATACAGCAAGTATATGAGTTAGTCATAATTAGGTGACAGACAGAAGGAAAATAGGAAGAAAATGTGATAAAAGTGTATAAGAATAGGGAAGAATAAGGAAGGAAAATAGGAAGAAATATGATGAAAGTGGAGGAAGAATGTGAAGAATAAGGAAGTGTTATAACATGCCATTGTCTTCCTCTCCGGTAATGCCTAACACTTATCTTGTATTTTACAGCGTGAGAACATCTGGACGGTGCCAAACTTACTGTGTGTGAGCCGCATAGCTTTCTCGCCTGTCCTTGTTCATTTAGTCGTGTCCTCAAACTACAGCTGGGCCCTCGGACTGTTCATGTTCGCTGGCTTCACTGACTTGGTATGTTCCCTTGATGAAACCCAACACTTGATTGTTTATTTTATTTATGGACTTATTTTTACCATTTATTAGACGTTCGAGTCGTTGGTCTATCCGGTGTTAGTACGAGAGGAAACTAGAGTGTGGGAAACCTTATGTGTCTGGGCCATGGTGCTGTTCAGAATGGTGGTATAAATCCTGTAACGCTTAAATAAACTCACCATCAGATAAATGAACCGAATTGCAGTACCGATTTGCAGCAAATATTCTTGGCTAGACTCCTGCATCCTCTCTCCACTTGCCTCAACCATCTCAGTCTGCCTCTACTCATAGCTTCACCAACACTCAGTACTCATCCACTCTCTTAACTCTCAACAGGACCTCCTCTCACAGTGTCACATCACACATCCACCCTCATTCCACCTCCTCACAATAATTACATAGTGAATTGGACTCCAGATGCTTCCCTCCAGAATTGTATCTTTTAATTATATTCTTCTGGTAAAATCATCATTCCAGTGAGGAAATTAATGATGAGAATGATTCATTGTTGTCTGCCCACAGTTTAATTGTTGTCTGCCCACAGTTTAATTGTTGTCTGCCCACAGCTTAATTGTTGTCTGTCCACAGCTTGATGGTTGGATCGCCCGGACCTTCCCTGGACAAGCCTCTAACTTGGGGAGTTTTCTGGACCCTCTGGCTGATAAAGTTCTTGTGGCTCTCCTGTTCCTCTCTCTCACCTATGTTGGCCTTATACCATGTGAGTATGTTGTATGTTGGCCTTATACCATGTGAGTATGTTGGCATTATACCCTGTGAGTATGTTGTACAGGTATTCCTTGGCAACTGACACATAATGGGACTGTGAAAAAGTTGCAAGTTACTGAAGTAATTAATCCCTTAATAATATAACAAATTCTGGGCTAAGAACCAGCCACAACACTCCCATCTAGCTGTTGTACACACTGTCAAGCAAGGAAATAAAGCAGACATAAAGTAAATAATGTAAAGCATAAATGGAGACTGTTATATGTGCTTGTGAAGGTTCCATAATATTTACTGCTTACCTCTGAAGAGTTAGGTGCTGTCTAGACACTAGTACAGTAGTCTTGGATTATCATCATCAGTACACTAGCTTTAATATTACAATAATTGCTTGTTTTATTAATTACAAGGTCTTTGGCTGGACTCGTGTATAATAACTTAGTAACAACAACCTTGCCTGCTTCACCCCAGTAACAACAACCTTGCCTGCTTCACCCCAGTAACAACAACCTTGCCTGCTTCACCCCAGTAACAACAACCTTGCCTGCTTCACCCCAGTAACAACAACCTTGCCTGCTTCACCCCAGTAACAACAACCTTGCCTGCTTCACCCCAGTAACAACAACCTTGCCTGCTTCACCCCAGTAACAACAACCTTGCCTGCTTCACCCCAGTAACAACAACCTTGCCTGCTTCACCCCAGTAACAACAACCTTGCCTGCTTCACCCCAGTAACAACAACCTTGCCTGCTTCACCCCAGTAACAACAACCTTGCCTGCTTCACCCCAGTAACAACAACCTTGCCTGCTTCACCCCAGTAACAACAACCTTGCCTGCTTCACCCCAGTAACAACAACCTTGCCTGCTTCACCCCAGTAACAACAACCTTGCCTGCTTCACCCCAGTAACAACAACCTTGCCTGCTTCACCCCAGTAACAACAACCTTGCCTGCTTCACCCCAGTAACAACAACCTTGCCTGCTTCACCCCAGTAACAACAACCTTGCCTGCTTCACCCCAGTAACAACAACCTTGCCTGCTTCACCCCAGTAACAACAACCTTGCCTGCCTCACCCCAGTAACAACAACCTTGCCTGCTTCACCCCAGTAACAACAACCTTGCCTGCTTCACCCCAGTAACAACAACCTTGCCTGCTTCACCCCAGTAACAACAACCTTGCCTGCTTCACCCCAGTAACAACAACCTTGCCTGCTTCACCCCAGTAACAACAACCTTGCCTGCTTCACCCCAGTAACAACAACCTTGCCTGCTTCACCCCAGTAACAACAACCTTGCCTGCCTCACCCCAGTAACAACAACCTTGCCTGCCTCACCCCAGTAACAACAACCTTGCCTGCTTCACCCCAGTAACAACAACCTTGCCTGCTTCACCCCAGTAACAACAACCTTGCCTGCTTCACCCCAGTAACAACAACCTTGCCTGCCTCACCCCAGTAACAACAACCTTGCCTGCTTCACCCCAGTAACAACAACCTTGCCTGCCTCACCCCAGTAACAACAACCTTGCCTGCTTCACCCCAGTAACAACAACCTTGCCTGCTTCACCCCAGTAACAACAACCTTGCCTGCTTCACCCCAGTAACAACAACCTTGCCTGCTTCACCCCAGTAACAACAACCTTGCCTGCCTCACCCCAGTAACAACAACCTTGCCTGCCTCACCCCAGTAACAACAACCTTGCCTGCTTCACCCCAGTAACTACAACCTTGCCTGCTTCACCCCAGTAACAACCTTTATGACTCAGATGAAGATTTATCGATAATTTTCTTTTCATTTGCATCTGTTAACATCGCTGGTGGCATGTCCTCACCCCGCTACCCCTTGTGCTACCAGTGGCTGTCAACTATGTTATGGTTCTTTATCAACTCATAATTTTAGGTGGATGTACATATCTTTATTTATTAATTTATTTATGTTTCAGCTAGGTACAGTGTACACAACAGCACAGTACTCGTCTAGGGGGGTTTACGATGTGCCACTGGGGAAATAAACGGAAATATTCACAAGTAACTGCCGTAGTATATTAAGTCGTAAACATATATATACACAGAAAGGTGAACATCAACCACAACTGAGAAACAACACCTGGGACAAAGAGACAAGAACCTGTAATGTTACACGTGGAATAAGTGCGAACTGTCACGGTATACATTATAATTATATTCCTTACCCATATAGACAAAGTAAACTAAGCTGTGAGGTGACCACTCAGTAACACAAAACACTTGATAGGTGTACACAGCTCAGGTCAAGAGGCTGGAGGGGGTCAGTGACTGGTACACCTGCCAACTAACCTCACAGTTGCCAGGTTGTTTATTACTCACTACAAGGATGTAAGCACTGACACAAATAATACATAATTTACAATACAACAATACACTATATAACCTACGCTGTATCACAACAAACATAACACAACACATGTAAGATGAAGAAAGAATAAACATGGTGAATAACTCCCTCCTTGAACCACCTGACTACCTCGTTCCCATCACACTGTACACACACAATGTGAAGAAAAGTTATCATAAGGTGTAGGAGAGGGGCAGCGTGAGGGAGCTTCATCACTGGGTGTAGGAGAGGGGCAGCGTGAGGGAGCTTCATCACTGGGTGTAGGAGAGGGGCGGCGTGAGGGAGCTTCATCACTGGGTGTAGACAGAGGCAACATCCCAGCTGGCCCGTGAGTGTTCAGACCAAGGTTATATCTGGTGCCAACAGCTTCACATATAGGACACAAGATGTTGTTGTAGCCATATTTTAGGGATAAAACCTGCTTCTTATATGCTATTAAATACAGTGAGATACATAATGATAGCAGTAAGAGGTGAAGGTGAAGTACAGTCTGTGGCTGCTGGTGACTCAGTGTCTAATTCTGGTGACGTTTCTCTCTCCCACTTGCAGTACCACTGACGGGCCTCATCATCTACCGTGACGTGTTGATCATCGGAGGAGCTTCTTATGTCCGCTACAAGAGTCTCCCGCCGCCTGTTAGTTCGTCTCTTTACCTTTGTTTACCAGTGATTTACGTCGGCACACAATATGATTTTACGCCACACGAGAATTAGCACCTGAGTTTAGTCCACCCGATGAGTTAACACCTTACTCCAACCTGGGGTGTTAAGTTAGACTGGATTAGATTAAATAAGGATACTTAACCCTGACACTATCGGGGTATTATGTTAGGGTTGAGTAAGTCAGGTCAGGTCACTTTAAGTCAGGTTAAGTTAGGTTAGGTCACTTTAGGTCAGGTTAAGTTAGGTTAGGTTACCAATAATATTCAATGTGATTATAACATTATGAGGAACTATGCTGTATCCTCTTCTCGATGGTCACCCGTTATACCTACTGAGTTTATTTTCCCGTTTATTGCTCGTCGTAAAATATAATAATCGTTTATGGTTCTTGAGTTAAAAAAACAAATCCCGGTATTAAATATTAAACATGACTAATATTCCAACAGCGAACGGTGACGCGGTACTTCGACGCGACCCACGCCACGTCCAAGCTCGCCCCCACGACCCTGAGTAAGGTCAACACGGCCATACAGCTGGGCCTGATCACGGCCTCCCTCGCGGCCCCGGTCTTCTGCTTCACCGACCACTACTTGCTGAAGGCCATCTGGTACGTCAAAGAGGTTGTGTTGATACAGTAGTTGTGTATATAGAGTCAAGGTATTTACTTAACCCTTAATCAGTGACTCAGGATTCCCCCACTCCGCCTTCCCTGCCCACTCCCCCTTCCCTCCCCTACCCCCCCTTCCCTCCCCCACTCCCCCTTGCCTCCCCCACTCCCCCCTACCCCCCCTTCCCTCCCCCACTCCCCCTTCCCCCCCCACTCCCCCACACGTACAGAAACCTAACACAATCACCCATAGCGTCCACTCATAATGGCCTCCGTCCCTATAGCTGCTGTTTGAAGATTAATGGTAAAATTTCGTCGGTAAAAATATTGAGATTACTTTTATTAATGGAGTTAAGTTCATGTTTTTATTATTTTATACATAACTAACTCATAAAAGACACTTAAAGGTTCTTGAGTGTTGATAAAATATTCAATAGGGAATTAACTTAACCTTGCATTAACTTATTCTTTACAGTACCATAGCAGTAAACTTGTGATGAAAACTCTGTGCATATAATAAACAAGGTTAGAGGAATTAATAGAATAGTCTATAGATAAATATTTATTGGAGGGAAAACAATTACTGGGCCTTGACTATTTGTACAAGGTGTGTAATAATTGTGTAATGTAAACACCTCCCCCACACAAGGAAGACTCAGCCACCTCCCCCCACACAAGGAAGACTCAGCCACCTCCCCCACACAAGGAAGACTCAGTCACCTCTCCCACACAAGGACGACTCAGCCCCCCCCCCCCCCCCATGAGGTAGTGTAGATGATTTTCACTTTGGTTTAGGGTCACAAGACTGAAAATTTTCTGTCCCATCTTAAGCAAAACTGTCATGGGCACTCACTTGGTCTGCCTTGGCTGAGATGTAACACAATACAGCAGTAAACTGATGCACTAACGAGGTGGTCACGTAACTTTACATATTGTTACAGTCTCACGTCACATAATATTCGTGTTTCAGTAATACGTTTTTTTCTGTATATCCTTGTATTTTCAGGAGCATTTCTCAGTTGCCCTGTTTGTCACTTACCTGCGCTCGTTTGAGAAAAATAAAAATCTAATCATTAATCTGTTATGGTTTAGAAATATTAAGAGCATGAGTGTGTATGTGAGAAGTGAATGTGTGTATTGAGGCAGTAAGCTATAACTGTGTCCCCAAGTCTCTGTCAGCTACTCAACTACCTGGCTGAGTTATGTCGTGTCGCCCTGGGGATGGTTGGAGTCTACAGGTGATGGACGGCATTGATAACATTCTGGGGGCTACTGGGAGTGGTGACCCCAACACTGCTTGGTCCATGTGATGTGGAGGAGCATCTTTGGTGGGAGGAATCTGCGACACCTTTATCAGTCAACATCTTGAAACAGCTCTCATCAATGTCCATGTTACTGCTGGTTGGATTGTAGAGTAGCATGGTGAAGCGCTCTGAGACTGCACGTTCCTCCGGTGACACCACCTCTGGGGCTTCTCACAACGCTGGTAATGTGTTCTAAAGTTTGTCAGGTCCCCCACACAGACTTTTTCTCCTTGGTTGTGAATGATGATGTGTCTGGTACGAGTGATGTGGCTATCTCATGGGCAGGGATGTACCATAAGTCCTGACACATCCCAAATGCCACACACTGTTCCTTAATGTTAATTGTAGGGACAGACACAAAGACCACTACTAGTACATCAGTATCTAATGTTTATGGTGTAATTTTCTGAAATCCTTGGTTCATGGAATCAGCTGCATGTAGAAGCAGACGGGTATCTGCTTGTTCGTGGTTGCAGGGAACAAGCTGACTTGTATCGTGTGGAAAGTTGCACAAAACCTTGGGTGTACATGTTGTAACTTGCTGCTTGTCTGCCACAGTCTATCCAACATGTCTTGTGAGAAAGGCAGAATCCTGGCTTGTTTTCTCTCACCCGAAGAAACTGCCACGTTGCTCCCTCTACCACACAATGTCTGTTGACGTAGGAAGAAACACCTTCACTGTGTAGTGGTCAAAAGTCTTGGCACCTCTGGGTTTCAGCTCCATTGATAATGATAACATCTGTCTCTGGGCTGTCACTGTGTGTGTGTGTGACAACCTTTCTTGAGGCGTCACAGAAGATCAGACTTTATCCTGAAACGTAGACTGCCATTACTTGATATCGATGATGGGTAAACCTGGTTCCCGTGTTTGAAGAAATCGCCAACATTACCATCCAGTGTCTGACGAGCAATAAACAGCTGCGAGAATAAAACGCAATCACTTTTTAATGATGTTTCCTTCAGCTTTGTGGTGGACAGTTCCCATGCATGTGGACGATTGAATAATTGAAACTTATTTTCCATGATGGGGACAGAAATGTGTCTCTTGACCAACAGTCTCTTGGTTACATTGTCTTGGTTCTATCCCATCGTCTCCACCATTCCACTTGACCTTACAACATCTGCATCACATATTTGGTGTCTAATTTCAACAAGTCATTACTCTATCAATGTATTACCTTGCTTATCTTCCAACACAAGAACCATTACATTAACCTGTTCACCAGACCTGCAGTGTATACTTCATGGTGATGTGTTTAATGTGACTCATCTCATCACAGTAGATTAATCAGTAGAGGGAATATCAGCTAAGAGTAAATGTGATGGTCTGTTTCAGGTGGGTGACAGCGGCTACGACCCTCAGTTCTGGCATCAGTTATATCTTCTCTCGAGACACTTACAAGATCCTCAGTAACATGAACAAGTCGCCTCAAAAGTAACAGCAAAGGGTCGCCTCAGAGTAACAACAAAGGGTCGCCTCAGAGTAACAGCAAAGGGTCGCCTCAGAGTAACAGCAAAGGGTCGCCTCAGAGTAACAGCAAAGGGTCACCTCAGAGTAACAGCAAAGGGTCGCCTCAGAGTAACAGCAAAGGGTCGCCTCAGAGTAACATTCACCTGATCATAAAACACCCCATTTATTGCACCTGATTATTAAACGCCCTGAGGCTACTATTATATATTTTAATATAACCTAACCTAACCCAACCCAACCCAACCCAACCTAACCTAACCTAACCCAACTTAACCCAACTTAACCCAACTGCTTAAGATAACATCAGGGTATTTAATCATCAGGTGGATTAAGCTGGGGTGCTATTCTTCAGGTCACCCAATGCTCTAATCTTTAAGTTCCTTGTATATTATTTTTATAAGACAGGAAAGACGATGAATAATTTTATATTATATCTTAACGTTGAATAAATCGTCTTAGGTTATGTTAACAGATG
Source organism: Homarus gammarus (assembly GCA_958450375.1). NCBI lineage: Eukaryota > Metazoa > Arthropoda > Malacostraca > Decapoda > Nephropidae > Homarus > Homarus gammarus. The sequence goes on from CAUDMG010001877.1 coordinate 534,445, forward strand.
ATGATGAACACTAAAATTTATAATGTGTTAAATGTCATTATATAGAGGTCTCCCAGAGTTAGTACACAGCGAAACCTCTATATAACGGACTTCAATTGGCTGACTAACATCTTACATATACTGTAGTTTGTTAAAAGGCTTCATATAGAACGGACGACCCTCTCTCTCTCTTGGGGCGTATTCAAGATCGTTTTACATGGGCTCTCCTCACGGTGCCCAAGCCATGGTTGTTGGTCATACTCTAGGTGGTACAAATAGTGGTGTTTGTGTGGGACTTACTCCAGGTCTGTCAACATAGGAAACTAGAGAATGTTGGTACACAAACAGCTGTTAGTTGTGGCCGGTAAAAACCAAATAAAGACATAAAGAGTCACTAGAATTATCATATATACTGTGCTGGACAAAGTGCAAATCTTGTGGTAATTTTTAAATGTGTCTAAAGTCTCTCGAGTTGTTTTCGTTGGTGCCAGATAACAAAATAAGTATTTCCTGTTTAATATGGCGAGGGTCCGTCCCCCCGGCTAGGAAGTTAGGTAAGGTTACGTTAGGTTTCTTTGGTTGGTTAGGTCGGGTTCTATTACATTCACTATTACTGTATCCACGTGCGACAGAAATGTATAAAATGAAAGGTACTCAAAATGATGAGATATATCTAGAACTGGACCCAGAAATATTGTGGGACATTATGGGCATCAGTACCGAGTCAACCCTGACCTAGGCTAATGTACTACAAGTATTGAAATATTTCATTATTTTCGGATTAATATATGACCATTAAAAATATTGACAACTAAAGATAAATATCCTGGAGTGTGTCAAACAACCCTTACTGTAATGTTAGTTATGGTCAATAAAACAATAGACTTATTAAATGTATCTTCTATATTAGAGGCGAGTGAGTCGACACATGTGTTAAATTACAGTTGGTCTAAACACATCAACAAAACTGAAGGGACATTTCTATGGTAAGACCTTCCTATATATTTACACCAGACTCGTGAATGGGTTTCATATTGGGCCGTCTCTGATGTTCGGTAAACAAACGTGAGATATAAAATGTTGGAGGAAAAGTGTGAATGTGTAAATGCCACATACGTCCTTGTTCATCAGTGAAATTCATCATGTATTTATGATGATTATTTTTGTCCACTATACTAGAAGCATTGTAACACTTGTCATTATGTTAATAGTCAACGTTGATTTATCCTTGATGTAGGGCTTGCTTAGGGCATCCACCTCCCCTCTCGTGATAATTCCAGTAGTATCAGTGAACATTCCCCTCGCCTCTTGAATGTAAAACGTGAGGATTTCTCTTGATAAAAGCCCACATAAAATGATCTTCAATACAGCCCACACTACTCTCATATAATCCATTACATAGAAGTTGGACTCTATTTCTTAATAAACACATTTCTTCCAGTTCAAGAAGATAACAATGGCTGAATTGTTAATATTTTATATAATGAACACTTTATGGGGTGAGTGAGTGAGAGGAACGTTTTATATCCCGTCAAAAAACACGGTAAGTTCTCAGCCAATGTGGATTCACCCAACAAGCTGTTTTTGAGAGGACAACCCCCCCCCCCCCCCCCTTCTTCCCCCCAATGTTAAAGGAGAGCTTACAGTAGTCCACAAGCTATGGGGTAAAAGTATCGAGGATTTTATATTTATTTATTTTATTAATATGATAATTTTATCTTGAAGAGCTTGTAATTATCTTAAAACAAATGGCATTAAAATTACAATATTATTCTTTATTTATTTATTTGTATATTTTATTAATAATTATTGTCCCAAATTTAATGGTCATAACTGAGTAATATCCTGACGACGAATTACCATAATGTTAGTGTTAGCAGGGACAACTATACTGTGTGACAGGCAACAGGTGTGTGTCTCTATAGAAATCTTCCTTGTCAGCCAGACTGTTTAACCCAAGTACCAACTGGAGTATTACTTATGAGAAGCTAGAGTGTGGTGGGGATGTTGGGTGTGTTGAGGATGTTGAGTGTGTTGGGTGTGTTGAGTGTGTTGGGTGTGTTGCAATTATTGTATATGGCTACAGTATATGTACCTCAAGGGAAATAAAATAGTTTGTTCTAAAAGTAATAGGTAAATGATATACTCTCTTAAAATAAATAATAATAACTACAATAAAAAAACTAAATTATAGAGAATATCAGATACATTTCCTGAACATTGTATAGAGAGGAAGAAGGGCATAGGTTAGCGCTTGTTGACGTACCTTTACCCTCATTCCTTCCGAGCATTACTTCCTGTACGGCACCAGGGACGAGCAGTACGTTATGTATTCCGACGAAAATACGTGTTTACATTGTGGGAATTAATATTAAGTCATAGTCGATAATTATGGATATTGTATTTCTCTTCGTTACTGAGGGACAGGCAGGTAAATTATACACCAGAACGTCTCTGTATATCGGAAATCGGCTTTATCGGACTGGCCTTCTTCCCCGATATAGCGAGAGTTTCTGTTTGTGATCTATTTCACAGTGTTTAAAATGTAAGATCAAATTACATATTATTTACTCCCATAATGAACTGAGATTATGTACACAGACGCATTTGGTATATATTTAACAATTAAGCAGTAGAGATTAATTAAAGGGTATTTTAAGACCATTGTAACACAGATATTAATTAGTTATTATTTATTTGACGGTAATAAACGCTCACTGTAGGAATTAGTTAAAACAGATTAATTACTAGTACACAATATGAGGACAAATGGACACTAACAACATGAAAATAATCTCAAATCTTTTGTGTTTTTTGAGGAAATTTTAAAATTTAATTTGATGAAAAAATAATACTGAAGTAGATATTTTTTTTAATACTACATGCAAGGTCAAACAAGGTCCATTAGAATAGACCCTAGAGTTAATGGACCCCAGAGTTAATGGACCCCAGAGTTAATAGACCCCAGAGTTAATAGACCCCAGAGTTAATAGACCCCAGAGTTAATAGACCCCAGAGTTAATAGACCCCAGAGTTAATGGACCCCAGAGTTAATAGACCCCAGAGTTAATGGACCCCAGAGTTAATAGACCCCTGTCCTAATAGACCCCAGAGTTAATGGACCCCAGAGTTAATAGACCCCAGAGTTAATGGACCCCAGAGTTAATAGACCCCAGAGTTAATGGACCCCAGAGTTAATAGACCCCAGAGTTAATAGACCCCAGAGTTAATAGACCCCAGAGTTAATAGACCCCAGAGTTAATAGACCCCAGAGTTAATGGACCCCAGAGTTAATAGACCCCAGAGTTAATGGACCCCAGAGTTAATAGACCCCTGTCCTAATAGACCCCAGAGTTAATGGACCCCAGAGTTAATAGACCCCAGAGTTAATGGACCCCAGAGTTAATAGACCCCAGAGTTAATGGACCCCAGAGTTAATAGACCCCAGAGTTAATGGACCCCAGAGTTAATAGACCCCAGAGTTAATGGACCCCAGAGTTAATGGACCCCAGAGTTAATGGACCCCAGAGTTAATGGACCCCAGAGTTAATAGACCCCAGAGTTAATGGACCCCAGAGTTAATAGACCCCAGAGTTAATGGACCCCAGAGTTAATGGACCCCAGAGTTAATGGACCCCAGAGTTAATAGATCCCTGTCCTAATAGACCCCAGAGTTAATAGACCCCTGTCCTAATAGACCCCAGAGTTAATAGACCCCAGAGTTAATAGATCCCTGTCCTAATAGACCCCAGAGTTAATAGACCCCTGTCCTAATAGACCCCAGAGTTAATAGATCCCTGTCCTAATAGACCCCAGAGTTAATAGACTCCTGTCCTAATAGACCCCAGAGTTAATAGATCCCTGTCCTAATAGACCCCAGAGTTAATAGACCCCTGTCCTAATAGACCCCAGAGTTAATAGACTCCTGTCCTAATAGACCCCAGAGTTAATAGATCCCTGTCCTAATAGACCCCAGAGTTAATAGACCCCTGTCCTAATAGACCCCAGAGTTAATAGATCCCTGTCCTAATAGACCCCAGAGTTAATAGACCCCTGTCCTAATAGACCCCAGAGTTAATGGACCCTAGAGTTAATAGACCCCAGAGTTAATAGACTCCTGTCCTAATAGACCCCTGTCCTAATAGACCCCAGAGTTAATAGACCCCTGTCCTAATAGACCCCAGAGTTAATAGACCCCTGTCCTAGTAGACCCCAGAGTTAATAGATCCCTGTCCTAATAGACCCCAGAGTTAATAGACCCCAGAGTTAATGGACCCCAGAGTTAATGGACCCCAGAGTTAATAGACCCCTGTCCTAATAGACCCCAGAGTTAATGGACCCCAGAGTTAATAGACCCCAGAGTTAATGGACCCCAGAGTTAATAGACCCCAGAGTTAATGGACCCCAGAGTTAATGGACCCCAGAGTTAATAGATCCCTGTCCTAATAGACCCCAGAGTTAATAGACCCCTGTCCTAATAGACCCCAGAGTTAATAGACCCCAGAGTTAATAGATCCCTGTCCTAATAGACCCCAGAGTTAATAGACCCCTGTCCTAATAGACCCCAGAGTTAATAGATCCCTGTCCTAATAGACCCCAGAGTTAATAGACTCCTGTCCTAATAGACCCCAGAGTTAATAGATCCCTGTCCTAATAGACCCCAGAGTTAATAGACCCCTGTCCTAATAGACCCCAGAGTTAATAGACTCCTGTCCTAATAGACCCCAGAGTTAATAGATCCCTGTCCTAATAGACCCCAGAGTTAATAGACCCCTGTCCTAATAGACCCAGAGTTAATAGATCCCTGTCCTAATAGACCCCAGAGTTAATAGACCCCTGTCCTAATAGACCCCAGAGTTAATGGACCCTAGAGTTAATAGACCCCAGAGTTAATAGACTCCTGTCCTAATAGACCCCTGTCCTAATAGACCCCAGAGTTAATAGACCCCTGTCCTAATAGACCCCAGAGTTAATAGACCCCTGTCCTAGTAGACCCCAGAGTTAATAGATCCCTGTCCTAATAGACCCCAGAGTTAATAGATCCCTGTCCTAATAGACCCCAGAGTTAATAGACCCCAGAGTTAATAGATCCCTGTCCTAATAGACCCCAGAGTTAATAGATCCCTGTCCTAATTGACCCCAGAGTTAATAGACCCCAGACCTTAATAGACCCCAGAGTTAATAGACCCCAGACCTTAATAGACCCCAGATCTGATGGTTAGTGGGGAAGACTCACAATTAAATCTCGTAACGTGAATTTAATTAATGATGATAGTACTCAACGCTTAGTCCTCTCCGAGTCCATTCTTACATCCTACCACCCATTGTTATTTTTAGTCCATTCTGAGTCCATTCTTACACACCTCCCACCCCTTGTTATTTTTAGTCCTCTCTGAGTCCATTCTTGCACACCTCCCTATTAAACAACTATTGTACTGTGCCATATTCTCATTAAAATACCTTGATATACTTGTATTAATAATGGTTTTGTAAGTTAGTTCAATTAGCAGCGTATTATTATTATTAGTAGTAGTAGTAGTAGTATTTTATTATTATTATTAGTAGTAGTATTTTATTTTTAAAGATGTTAGTTCGGGTTTTTAAATGAGGTAATGTTTATTCAAGTTTAATTATTTATAAACATTCAACATTTAGGAAGACCTCAATAAACTTGCCAACGTCCCGAGAACTGTGTCATGTATAAAATGTATCGTAATGAACACAAGATCATTTATACAGGTTTATGTATACTGTATAATACTGTATACATAATTAAGATACAAACTTGACAGGGTTTTTAGTGATCATCTTAAGGTATTAGTTTGTCTCAATAGTGTGAGAAACAAGTGTTAATCATCCTATAGTGAGGTGCTTATGTAGTTATGACGGAGTGTAACAATGGTTTACACTCCACCTGTCTCTCCATAGTTAACTTCTCTGCTGTAGCTGCTTGTGGTCAGATACAAAGGTGATACATAATATATTTGTAGCTACTGTAAGTTATTTGTGTAATTGTATATATTGTAAGTTTGTAGATAAATGGGGGTTAATTTGTGATATTGGGCATTTGACAATTTGATAATAAAAAATTCTACAATATGGGGTGTTTTTTTTATGATGCACTGTACTAGTAAATTGCCTTGGTTGTCATAGTTTGCCCTTCTTAACCTAACAATGCATAGGTTTTATAAGAAGGTCGTTCAGATATTTAGACAATCCGTCCCACGTAATGATCAACTAGAGTGAAGTGCTTCCCCATCTGGAGTACTGTCACCCCGTCTGTTCCATGAGATATGCCAGGGACTGTCAATTGGTTGAAAAAAATCTACAAGAACTGAAGGTTGTATGGGACAAATTTGAGGTGTTGGTCTGGCCTTGTGTGGGGGATGGTTGGGGTGAAGGCAAAAGATAAGTGGTCCTATAATTAATGTTCCTTGTAATTAGAGATGAAGGAATCCACTCAACTAGTTTGATTACAGCACCAAAATGGAGTCTAAGTATCGCCCCAAAAATACACCCAGACTCTTAACTTAATCTGATAAGTTAATACCATATTAAGCTAAGTTAATACAGGGTTGCTTTAGTTAATGTTCTGTAAGGTATCATAACTTAGTTGTTTTATTTTTGTACACGATAGTAGTAGTGGTTTAAATTGGTTAATTAGATTTTTTTAATACATCATAAATGAGGTAATTATAGTAGTCATAACCCCTTGAGTATGATGATTTAACCCCATAATTAAGGTTAGATTAATTTAGTTTAAGTTAGATTAGGTAAATTTAGCCTCTATAATTACTGGACCAAACTCCTAATCATTAGCTAAGTGAGGACTGTGACCCAATTCAAATAATTAGTTTAGGATGAATTAAGCTATAAGGATTAGGTAGGTGGGGTCTCTAATAATCCAGCTTGAACAGGATTGGATAAGGGTTAGGTAGGTGGGGTCTCTAATCATCCAGCTTGAACAGGATTGGATAAGGGTTAGGTAGGTGGGGGTCTCTAATAATCCAGCTTGAACAGGATTGGATAAAGATTAGGTAGGTGGGGTCTCTAATCATCCAGCTTGAACAGGATTGGATAAGGGTTAGGTAGGTAGGGTCTCTAATCATCCAGCTTGAACAGGATTGGATAAGGGTTAGGTAGGTGGGGGTCTCTAATAATCCAGCTTGAACAGGATTGGATAAGGGTTAGGTAGGTGGGGGTCTCTAATAATCCAGCTTGAACAGGATTGGAGTGTTGGGTTATGGCCAATGATTTATTAAGACTGTAAGTGTACTATGAGGAGCCTCTTATCCTGTGAAGTACTGCTTGGTTGAGGGAATGTCTGTCTGTCTCTTTCTCTTATTCTTTGTTCTTCCTTTTTCTCTCTCTCATTCTCTCATTCTTTTATTGCACTCACACTCTCCCTCACTCTCTCATACTGTACACACACACTTTCTATGTGGGTGGTAGACTCTCTCCTTCTCTCTTTCTCTGAGTGGGTAGCAGACTCTCTTTATCTGGGTGTGTGGCAGACGCGCTCTCTCTCTCTCTCTGGGTGGGTGGCAGACTCTCTATCTCTCACTCTCTGGGTGGGTGGATGGAAGATACACCTTATCTCAACTACACAAAGGCCACACTGTTCCATATTCTCTCGAAGTATACTGGCATGTGAGGGGATACTATACCAATTTAACCAGTGACTCCATGTCTATATACAACTTATCAATACATCAGTTGTACACATATCTCCCAGGGGGATATATTCTCAAAGACTCTTAGTTTAATATTTCCTCGCAACTAGAAACGAAAGATATCGTAACTAATAAAGAAATTGATGATAAAACAACGAAATTGCCACTTGAGTTGGTGAGGTAACTAAGCCAACGTGTAGGATTCACTCACAACATACATTAGTTTATTTTAAAAAAAGCCGTAATATGATATAGCTAATGACAAAATGACTTCTAAATCTCACCCAGACTCTACTTAAGGTTTTGTTATTCTTATACTTACAGGGAAAGATCAATAGGGTTTAGAAAGAGAGATTTGTATTCAATAAAGTTGTCATAGAAGGTCACACCGACTCATCAGCTACCAGGTACACACCACCACCTCACCCGGCCGTCTCTCACTACATCCTCACTTGCCCTATGACCTCCTCCTACAGGTCCCCAGCCGTCACCGACTCATCAGCTACCATGTACACACCACCACCTCACCCCGCCCTCTCTCACTACATCCTCACTTGCCCTATGACCTCCTCCTACAGGTCCCCAGCCGTCACCGACTCATCAGCTACCATGTACACACCACCACCACCTCACCCCGCCCTCTCTCACTACATCCTCACTTGCCCTATGACCTCCTCCTACAGGTCCCCAGCCGTCACCGACTCATCAGCTACCATGTACACACCACCACCTCACCCCGCCCTCTCTCACTACATCCTCACTTGCCCTATGACCTCCTCCTACAGGTCCCCAGCCGTCACCGACTCATCAGCTACCATGTACACACCACCACCTCACCCCGCCCTCTCTCACTACATCCTCACTTGCCCTATGACCTCCTCCTACAGGTCCCCAGCCGTCACCGACTCATCAGCTACCATGTACACACCACCACCTCACCCCGCCCTCTCTCACTACATCCTCACATGCCCTATGACCTCCTCCTACAGGTCCCCAGCCGTCACCGACTCATCAGCTACCAGGTACACACCACCACCTCACCCCGCCCTCTCTCACTACATCCTCACTTGCCCTATGACCTCCTCCTACAGGTCCCCAGCCGTCACCGACTCATCAGCTACCATGTACACACCACCACCTCACCCGGCCCTCTCTCACTACATCCTCACTTGCCCTATGACCTCCTCCTACAGGTCCCCAGCCGTTACCAACACCTCTTCCCTCCCTGACCAGATATCCCTCCTCCTAGTCACAGGCCTGGCACTAGGGACCTGCCACACTCTGCCATAAACAGATGAAATGTACCGGTAACTTTCCCCCAACACACTCATCATTCTCTCACTTTATGTAACTTGACAGAACCTATGACCCTTCAGGCTTTTACACCCTTAATGCACGAGTCATGAAGGCAAGCATGAACTACGCATGCTTCCCAGATGGGCGCTGTAAACGCTTTTGAGCTTCACCTTGCACAGGATGTAAGGGGGTGCCCAATAAACTAGCCCCCTCGAGGGTAATCTAAACAAAATATCTCTCCCTCCCTCCCTCTCTCTCTCCCTCTCTCTCTCTCTCCCTTACTAGCTTACTAAACTCCCTTACTGACTTTATCCTCCCTTCCTCTCTCTCTCTCCCTTGTTTGTGTGTTTGTGGCGTCTTAAAACAAACAAACAAACACACGGATGTTCAGCCAAGACAGTGTTGCCAAGGATGATTAAGTTGGGTAGACACTGATATACTTGTTCTCTCGTTGGCAACACTGATACTTGTGTGTGTGTGTGTGTGTGTGTTGAAATATTTGTGTTTGTTTTTGCGTCTGTTGCTTGTTTGTGAATCTGCGTGTGTGTGTGTGTGTGTGTTTGCTTTCGTGTGTAGATAGATAGATGGATAGATAGATGGATAGTTCACGGTTATTCATGACGTAATCAGAGTGTAATATCGTAGAGACCGTCAGCGAGGCTCTGATTGGTTGGTGTACAGTATATGACGTCACATCTCTTTGGTAGATTGACCTCCCTGATTGGTTGGTGTATACAGTATATGACGTCACATCTCTTTGGTAGATTGAGCTCCCTGATTGGTTGATGTACAGATATGACGTCACATCTCTTTGGTAGATTGACCTCCCTGATTGGTTGATGTACAGTATATGACGTCACATCTCTTTGGTAGATTGAGCTCCCTGATTGGTTGGTGTATACAGTATATGACGTCACATCTCTTTGGTAGATTGAGCTCCCTGATTGGTTGATGTACAGTATATGACGTCACATCTCTTTGGTAGATTGAGCTCCCTGATTGGTTGATGTACAGTATATGACGTCACATCTCTTTGGTAGATTGACCTCCCTGATTGGTTGGTGTATACAGTATATGACGTCACATCTCTTTGGTAGATTGACCTCCCTGATTGGTTGATGTACAGTATATGACGTCACATCTCTTTGGTAGATTGACCTCCCTGATTGGTTGAATTTTGTTACTATGTCTATGTCTACTAAATTGAATTTTTATCGTTAATTTAATATATTATTGCCATTATTTTCCCCACCATGACGTCATAATATCTAACCAATCACAAACTGGCTGACGGACTCTCTCTAACCAAATATTATTGTTAGTATATTTCTAAACCATTTTATATATATACGTTACTTTAATTAATCTTATATATATTAAAATAAGTGTTTTTAGACGTATAATAATGTATAGGTAAGATAATGGCGTCTTCTATGGTATTTGAATTAGGTTTTTGGTGTGTGATAGTGTAGTGTATTTTAAGCCGTAGATAATTAATGATAGCGTTTTTATTGGTGATATTTGAGTTAATGAGAATATTTTTAATGAATAAAGTTTATAAATAATGAATAATAGAAGATGATTAACAATGAATAGAAGGTAAAACAAGAGGTAACGGCCTGAGGGTAGAGCACGTGGCCCCATCTTAGACATAACTACCTACATCTGGTGTATTTTACTCCTATTAATTAACATACACCTATATAATTATAATTAGGTGTTAATAAGTTAATATATATGGTTGTAGTTGAGGTAATTTATGTTTAATAGGTGATTTAAGGTTAATGGTACACCTCTTTATTTACCTCCATCACTGAGGCCATCCATGATCCCAACACATCTATAGTACGAGCTCTCTCATTGGTCTATATCAGAATATGCGTGTTCGAAGCAACCAATAAGAAACCAGTATACAAATTAACTCTCTAGTCAAATGAAAACCTAAGAATAGATCACACGCTTCCGTATTTAATCGATTATTTAAAAGAAACAATAAATAATAATATAATATAGTTATTATATAAGGATAATTATTATAGTTTATAAATAAATTAATAGATATAAGGAAGGATATTGATTTTATTTTTTAATTATGTTGTTCCCATTTTAGTATTATAGAGTCTCAGTTGACCCCCCCTCCTAGAGCCTCCCTCACCGGCCCTAAACATGGGGTGGAATCCAGACACTGATGCTTTAACCCAGATTTTAGGATTACTACGAGAATCACAATCCCCGGACACAGTAGTTCAACAATCAGTGCAACAGGTAGAATATATTTAATTAATAGTTAAGGTGTTATAAGGAGGAGATATGGGTGAAAGTGATGGATATATGTGAGGTGGGGAGGCAGCCACCTTTAACACCCTCTCTCCCTACCTACAAATAACTATTGATTTATTTTTTTTTTTGTTATATTTAGTGATTATTTGATGTATTTATTTGATGGTTTATTATTATATTTGTATTATATTTGATTATAATTTTTTGTATGTTGGTGGATAGTGTTGGAGGGAGTAACTCAAGATGGCTCGTTTTATTTAATATTTTATTTATTTATTTAACCTGGGGAATTAATTATAACGAGATTATTAATTATTGGTAGGTATTTTATAATTTTTATTCTATAGTTTACGTTATGAGGTGAATGTTATTTTTATTTTATTTTATGTAATATTATATGAGATTTTGGAGTTATATTTTATTTTTATTTTTATGTTTTGAGGCAATTTAATAGTTACTGGGTTGTGTGTTAGTTAGGGTGGTTCTGTCATAATGGGTGATAATTGGTTGGTTATGTCTTTACCGGTTCAATATCGCCGAGTGTAGTGGTTATTGGGGTAGAGTCAGAATCGATCAAAACACAACAAAACGTAACCTTAACCTAACCCATCATAACGTAACCTTAACCTAACCCATCATAACGTAACCTTAACCTAACCCATCATAACGTAACCTTAACCTAACCCATCATAACGTAACCTTAACCTAACCCATCATAACGTAACCTTAACCTAACCCATCATAACGTAACCTTAACCTAACCCATCATAACGTAACCTTAACCTAACCCATCATAACGTAACCTTAACCTAACCCATCATAACGTAACCTTAACCTAACCCATCATAACGTAACCTTAACCTAACCCATCATAACGTAACCTTAACCTAACCCATCATAACGTAACCTTAACCTAACCCATCATAACGTAACCTTAACCTAACCCATCATAACGTAACCTTAACCTAACCCATCATAACGTAACCTTAACCTAACCCATCATAACGTAACCTTAACCTAACCCATCATAACGTAACCTTAACCTAACCCATCATAACGTAACCTTAACCTAACCCATCATAACGTAACCTTAACCTAACCCATCATAACGTAACCTTAACCTAACCCATCATAACGTAACCTTAACCTAACCCATCATAACGTAACCTTAACCTAACCCATCATAACGTAACCTTAACCTAACCCATCATAACGTAACCTTAACCTAACCCATCATAACGTAACCTTAACCTAACCATCATAACGTAACCTTAACCTAACCCATCATAACGTAACCTTAACCTAACCCATCATAACGTAACCTTAACCTAACCCATCATAACGTAACCTTAACCTAACCCATCATAACGTAACCTTAACCTAACCCATCATAACGTAACCTTAACCTAACCCATCATAACGTAACCTAACCTAACCCATCATAACGTAACCTTAACCTAACCCATCATAACGTAACCTTAACCTAACCCATCATAACGTAACCTTAACCTAACCCATCATAACGTAACCTTAACCTAACCCATCATAACGTAACCTTAACCTAACCCATCATAACGTAACCTTAACCTAACCCATCATAACGTAACCTTAACCTAACCATCATAACGTAACCTTAACCTAACCCATCATAACGTAACCTTAACCTAACCCATCATAACGTAACCTTAACCTAACCCATCATAACGTAACCTTAACCTAACCCATCATAACGTAACCTTAACCTAACCCATCATAACGTAACCTAAACCATATAACTACCTAACCCATCATAACGTAACCTTAACCTAACCCATCATAACGTAACCTTAACCTAACCCATCATAACGTAACCTTAACCTAACCCATCATAACGTAACCTTAACCTAACCCATCATAACGTAACCTTAACCTAACCCATCATAACGTAACCTTAACCTAACCCATCATCCTAACCCATCATAACCTAACCTAACCTACCCTAACCCATCATAACCTAACCTAAACCATCATAACCTAACCCATCATAACCTAACCAAACCAAAGTCTAACCTAACAATAACCTAACCTACTTTGCCTTACCAAAACCTAACCTAAACCTAACCATAACTTAACCAATTCCCCAGATGACAAACAAAAATAATACCCGTTGAGCCACTGTAAAGGCCTGGGACATAGGGATAGAAATTCCTTACCAGCCTAATGAGGTTCTTAAAAAAGGAAAGTCAGGGATCAGGGTTTTCTGAGGAATAATAAACAACCGTGTGAGCTGGACACCTCTCAACAAACATGAAAACAATTACGGGAGTCAAACAATTAATGCAGTCAACAGTTAATGGAAGTCCAACAATTAATGGATTCAAACAATTAATGGGAGTCAACAACTGATGAATCAAATAAAAGGGAGTCGGCAATTAATGGAATCAAACAACAATAGAATCAAACAATGAACAGATATTTCCAATGGCAGCAGCCCTGGGGAAGGTTCTGGAACTCAATGATCCACTCTCAGGGGGATGGTCCTCACTCGAGCGACAGCGGCCAATGTCTTGATATGGCAGGAGAACACCGGGGCACAGACGGGGGAGATGAACAGGCGGTCGTGGTACGGTGGCCAGAGGATTGACAGTCGATAGGTGAAGGTCTGGGGGACACAGCCCACGAGTCCCGAGCCTTGATGAGATCACAGCCAGAATTTGACGAACAGCGGGGGAGGTAGTGACTGTACTGACGGCTGGAGTGAATCTGCCGGTGACACATGTAGCAGCGACGTTCTCACCTCCGTCTAAACCCCTGCCATCGCGCCAGCAAACGAGCGAGTGAACAGCGGTAACGAGCAGGAAGATCGTTTCCGCCCTTACAGCCACATATGCGGTCTTATTTACCATTTGCTCGAGTAAGTCTTATTCGTTCATATCACCGAAAAAATAAACCCGGACTTATTCTGGTAATACATTAAATGGTCCCAGGTTCACCAGTAGCTGTAAAGAAATGTTCCACTGAGGTCACTTCTTCCTTATGTCAAGAATATCTCAAAACAGGCGTTGGGTTTGCATTATTATTTTTTTTTGTAAAATATATAGTTTGTCATCTTGTGTTTTTTGAACGGTATTTAACTTATTTTCGGTGATTTTGATCTTACATAACTATTGTTACCAACCTAACCTAACCTCACCTAACCATAACTTAGAGTACAGTCATCCACAAGAGTGCTGTAGCCTCTTCTCCCGAACTACGAACCCCGAGATTCATACTAGTGAACCCGAAGCCTTAGACTGATGTATTATTCTGTCCGTAAATGCTTCGGGTTCACGGGTTCGAATCTCAGGGTTGGTTCAGAAGGGGTGATTGGACTGTGCTGTACTTCCATCTTATTCAGGACAGGTAAGGTTTAGATGCTATACCTGATCTGATAGTGAAGTCTTGTAGTCTAAACCGCTGGATGTTTTCTTGGAACGATCGCTGTGTGTTCCCATTGGTGTAATATCCCAACAACGGGTAATGTGGTGGTGCCATGAAGATTGAAAATATTAATCTACAGTAAATACTCTGGAAAAACAGATCCACGGAAAATTCTAATCGTACTCTGCCATTTTTTGGGGATATTCTTGAGGTGCGGAGGAAGTTAATAATTTATTTTAATAGTTTCTGGTTAATGTGAGAACAAGTTATTGATTATTAACTTAAATTTGTGTGTAAAATTTCCCTCTGTATGTTAGAAAAAATGTCATGAGCAACTAAACTTATTTATTTAAGCAGGTTTCTCAAGGCCTAGGGTAGATTTGGTTCATACGGTGTACCTCGACCTTGGCCCATCTTAAATAACCAACTCGGCCCACGTTGCACGCTTCAAACAAGTAGCCGACTAGAGGTTCAGGAATGAGTGAGATTTGGTTTATGTCTTTTGGTTCACTGAAATACAAAGAGTGAACACTGAGGGTTGAGTCGGTGTGAAGGACGAATTTTATGTGATTGTCAGTAGAACTTGATCAATGAACCATGATTCACATTCATAACTTGTGCTTCTCTGGGTGATTTTGAATAGGGTTTGAAGTTATTGCTTCCAGTAATTTGCCTACAATTGATGTTAGACTGATTGGACGGTAGTTAGAGGATAGTGATCTATCTCCCTTCTTGAAAATAGGTATTACATTCGCAATCCTCCAGGATTTATTCAGATTATTGCTCATTTCTCCGTCGTTATCAGTCAGCTCGCCGGTATCTGACTGTATTGGTCCAATCTTTTCTCGTGTTTTGTTTGATACATTTGATAGAATCCCTTGGGGTTTGCCTTCGCCTCCCTTGCTATCTTCAGTTCATTATTCCTCTTTTTCTTATCTCGGTCTTAACCCCACCGGCCAATACCTTATAATAATCTCGGAGGTAAACTTCACCCCGATTTATTCTCCTACCTATAGCCTTCCTTTGTCCAATAATATTCCTTAAATAATTATTTATCCATTTAGGGTCATTGTTGTTTGATCTGAGTTTTCTGTATGGTATGGTCTGCCTTTAAGTAACTCATTATTTACCTCGTGGAACTCATCAACCTCAGCTCTAGTGGTCAGGTAATCCTCTACCGATATATTTGTCGTTGTCAGGCCTCCAGGTAAAGCGATCTTAATTGTGAAATAAATATAAAATAAATTATATAAATAAAAGAGAAAAGATCATCTCTTCCACACATGTACATTGATATATTAATAAGATAGAATGGAAAGATAAATAATAACAAATCAATTTCCTCCTTTTAATCTATGCTGCGTTTATAATTGTATCTTTATCATTCACGCAAAAATGTGTAAACTTTTACTTTTTAGTCCGAGTTCTTTAACCTAAGAAGTCCGAGTTGGTTATTCGAGCTGGGCCGAGTTGGTAATGGGCCGGGTCGGATGTGGGCCGAGTTGGACTGTAACTGGTTATTCATATCCCACAAGAAATAAACAACAAACGCCACAGTCAAGTTTGTCTTACATAAAACACCCTCGTTGTGGTGTGTGGGACGTACCGTACCCTAAACTGAGGTGCTGGCTGAGTCGTTCTTCAGGCAGGCGGTGTTGGGGGTCATACCACCTCACTCTTATGCTTCACGTGGGTAGGGAGATTTATGGGAATATATTGGGAAAAAACCGTGATAGGAAAAATGACATTGTTTCACAGGTTAACCCGGGTCACTGGCAATGAGGGGATAAAAGTCCATTATATTGAGGGTCTGTTAGATGTGAAACCTCAATATAACGAACTACTTAGATGAGAGTTCATTATATTGAGGGTTTGTTAGATGTGAAGCCTCAATATAACGAACTATATAAATGTAGAGATGAGAGTCCATTGTATCGAGGGTCCGTTAGATGTGAAATCTCAATATAACGAACTATATGGAGAGAGAAGTCTATTGTATCGAGGTTTTACCGTATAGCTGAAGGTTTGCCAGTTGTCAGTGGTTCGTTGAGGCTAAAGTCGGGTATTAATCAATGACGATGTTTTCCCAAAGACTCTAGTGATGGGTGTGTCTGTGTAAGGGGGTTAAATCCATCGTGCTCTAGGGTTAAAGCCATTGTTTCTGTACTCTAGGGTTAAAGTCATCGTACTGTACTCGATGCTTAAAGCTATCATACTGTACTCTAGGGTCAAAGCCACCGTACTCAAGGAGATAAAACCATCGTACTCTGAGGGTTGAAGATCCTGTCCATTTGTCTTAAGAGGCCTGAGTATAATTTTCTTACCTGTTGTAGCTATTGATTGGGGGGGGGGGGGGGGGGGGTATAGGAAGTCCATTAGGCTCCAGCTCCGGCAACACATAACCGAACTCGTCCATAATATATCGTCCTGTCTGGTTAGTTCGTAGAATAGGTCCTCGGGTGCTTCAGTAGACGGTGTACTGTATTGGACACGCTTACATCTTCACTACAGGGATGCCACTTTTAATATTTGTATTTTGTCAGGTGATTTTATTCAGATCGGAGTGGACACCATACATAAGGCGTTAAGTTAGGATTATCGTTATTATTGGTTTTATTATTATTATCGTTGTTTTTATTGTTATTGTTTCACGACCATTTTCCACACTTGGGTTAGCTTGGTCAGTCCTGTAAAGTCTTTTGTTAGGCAGATACCATTTTGCCGTAGAAGGCGACAAACGCTACAATGACAATAACTTTCCCGAAACAACATCTCGGCTCGCCACCAATCACGGTACACGCTCCCTCTGGAAGGTATCTTTACGGGGGCGGCCGATGAATTTCCGAATGAAAGCCGCGACTCCAGTTGTCTCGGCAGTGTTGTATGAATCTTTGTTGTCATATTGTCTCGTAGCAAAGTCATAGGTATGTCTTTTGGAGTAAGTACAGTGAAGAATCGTATAGTAATTACCGGTATATTTTAATTGCATTGGCTCGTTCTCGGTCAAAATATAAGTCGACCCTCGTTAATTCGGACCCCTTTAATCGGATTTCGGATAATTCGGACAAATTTTTTATTTTTTTTTTTTTAAGATTTGTAGGAATATTACCTATGCGGACCTTAAGCTAAAATGCTGGTCCACCCACTGCCGGGATAAAACATGTAACATCACCACTAGTGTGGGGGGGGGGGGGGATGCAACTTCTAGCTTCAGACATGAAAAATATTTACCATTTACTGCCAGTAAACAATGGAAACATAAAATATGTACCAATTAGTAATGAAAAGTTGTGCAGTTCCTTCAGCAAATGAAGCTCACCAACTTACAGTAAGCTAAATTACCTTACAACGTGCTTTCAGTAGCCTATGTTGAAGTTCTTAGCACAGGCTAACTTATCTTATCATATACGGTATCACAGTTCTCATTGATCTACAAAAAATACCGGTAATAAAAACCTTTTCGATATTTCACACTTAATATAATACCCGGTAATCTACTTCAACCTCCTATTGTTTACAACAACGCACCACCAGCTGTTGAGTATCACGGTACACGTGTTTATCGAATGGTTTTCAGTTAAAAAACTGTTACATCACACATATATTTTACCTTAACTGTGCCTGAATGAATATATTCTCGGAAATAAATAGTAGTTTTGCTGAAACGTGATGTATTTCAATGTAAAATAGGATAAAATACATGACGAAAACAAAAGACTTTACCTAACCTTCCGATGTTCAAGAGAAGTTACTCGTTTTCTTAATAGTTTTTGGCTAAAATACTGTTATATTACAATGGTATTCTATTCATACTGTGCTTGATATAATGCATTCACGTAAGTGTAATATTTTGCTGAAATGACGTACGTATTACAGTGGAAAGTGGGATAAAATCATGACGAAAACAATGACTTTAAAATATAATGCAATATTAACCCCAAAATCGGTTAATTCGGACAATCGGCTAAAACAGACACCCTTCCCCCCCCTATTAGTCCGAATTAACGAGGGTCGACTGAATTAGGATAAAGTGATCTAACGTTAACCAAATATCGTTGACTCTCTGATGACGCTCTAGGTAATAACACACAGGTGAGTCTCTTCGTTCCAGACAAGTGTTATTATTTTCCTTGAGCGGATTTTGTCCATTCGTTCGATCTTCGTTCCCGGAGATTAAACGCTGAATCTAGTGCACGACAGATGACCTGATTTAATCTTGTAAACAAATTGGTGTCAGGCTTGTGAAGAGGAGCTTGTGTTTAGAAAATTCCTCTAATCTGTGTTTTTTCCGGGGGGGGGGGGGGTTGCCTGTTATGTTGGGTACCTCTTTAAACACACACAATATTTGTTGGTTGTATCCGATACTGTTTTGTCTTGACTGGTGATCCTAGAGTGCTAAAAATATCTGGGACAAACACGCGGTTAAAAGGCATCATGTGGGGAAGTTAGAATTGAGGTTAATCCAATTTACTGGTGATGAAACGTGCTCCTTGGCAGTGAGTACAGAATCACCCCTTGTTAAAGAAGGTGGTCGTTGTGGCATCTCCAGGTTTGGGTATTTTTATCTACTAGTGTGTGTGTGTGTGTGTGTGTGTGTGATATATTCCCACACTTCCAATATATTTACAAAACTCAGACTTCATTTTTCACTGGCCACTTCTTTTTACCTTTTAGAATGCTTTAAATACCATAGGCCCTTCCTGGTTCTTATGTGTTGTCCCCTTTATCACCGCTGTGGGCTGGGTTAAGGGAGAGAGAAGCATGAATGGGGTATGGTGGAAGGAGGAAGATTTGATACCAAGAGGTCCTGTCGTGTTGAACCAGTCACAAGTTTGACCTGACCTGACCTGACCTGAAGAGTAAATATAGGACTGCATTAGTGAATATACAGGTCACACACACACACACACACCAGAGGCATTTGTGGGAATAGAATGATGTTTGTGAATGCTGAATCTCGACCTTTTTTGAAACATTGGCTCTGAGATGGTTTTGATTTTTTTGATGCTTATGGGATATGTTGTCAGATGCTGTGGGTGTGTGTGGGTGGGTATAGGAGGGTGGTATAGGAGGGTGGTGGTGTGTGTGTCAAGGAAAGTCATTGGCATTGTGCAGCAGTTGTTGTTGTTAGGTGATTGTTCTTTCTTCACTACTGCTGAGTTTTTTTGTGTTTAAGATGCTCACTTGTTTTGTTTTTGTTGTGAGTGCCATCTGGTGAGGTTATTTGACCATTACCATTAACTTGAAGGTAACTGGCTGCCATTAACCTTGCAGACACTCACACACAACACTCACTCACACACACACACACACACACACACACACTCACTCACTCACTCACACTCACCCACTCTCACACACACACACACTCTCACTCACACACACACACTCACACACACACGCACACACACACACTCTCACTCACTCACTCACTCACTCACTCACACACACACACACACACACACACACACACTTTTCACCTAACCAAACAAAGTAATGGGAACGTTATTTAACTATCGGCGGCCGTAAGAGCACATCAGGGGATCGTTTCTCGGGAGTTCTTACCCAGACGTACGGTAGAGATGAGTGGTCGCAGTGACTCCGTGTCGACATAGGTCAAGGGTCGGGCAACTTTTTTGGGTATTACTCTTTTTTTTTTTTTTTTTTTTTTTTTTTTTTTTTTTTTTTGGGTAAAATGGAATTACCCCCCATACTTCAAAGTACACTAGTACAGTAACAAAAACAAGCCAATTTGCTCCTAAAATTGTTGGATATGGTATATGTACGAAATATTCAAATTCAATAAATGTTTATTGGATCCATTATGATGAGATATAAAAAAGGCCACACATTCTGGCATAAGAATAACACACAAACAAAATTAGTAAAAACAATTGGGGAACTGAAGAATGTCCTTCAAATCATCTCCACTTAAGGTTTTGGAAAAATGATGCCGTTTCATTTTTGATACAACAGCATCAAAATCAGGGATTTTTGAAGTCACAGCAACTTGGATGCTGTCTTCAGGGTCCAACCGATTTCTATACTGTACTTTGTTTTCAAGTTCACAAGGGTAGAAAATCCTTGTTCACAAAGGTAGGTTGTTGCAAAAGGCAGCAGCATTTTTGTCGCTTCCAAATGTGCAATTTTAAAAGCCTTTGCAGCTTTTGACATCCAAAAAGACGAGGGATCTGACTTGTTCTGAAATTCCATGTGTGCTTCACTGTTGGAGCGAAGTTCAAGACGCGCCTCTGCCAATCCTTCAGGCTCTTCAGGCACATCTACAAGTTCACAGTTAAAGGGATTCACAACCCAACTGACAGTATGTGAATCAGGCTCTGGAAAGTAATCAGAGAACCGCTGTTGAGTTTGGTCAGGTGCCTTGTAACTGACTCCTTGATGTCACCAAGACTGAAATATTCACAATCTTCCAAAGACTCTAATAGCTTTGTTTTGACTCACTCACATTCATGTTTTTCCTTGCAATTCCTCGTTCAATTCATTCACATGCCCAAAAATGTCTGCTAAATGTGCGAGAAGTGCAAGCCAAGTGGAGTTTCTGAACTTATCTGCAAGGGAATGTTTTTGATCAACCAGAAACATTTCAAGTTCGGTCGTGAGAGTCCACACTCTGTTGAGGACATTTCCACGTGAAAGCCACCTAACATCTGTGTGAAAAAGGAGGCCTGAATATTGAGCCT
This sequence comes from Homarus gammarus, assembly GCA_958450375.1. Classification (NCBI taxonomy): domain Eukaryota; kingdom Metazoa; phylum Arthropoda; class Malacostraca; order Decapoda; family Nephropidae; genus Homarus; species Homarus gammarus. Next base: position 555,773 of record CAUDMG010001877.1, read on the forward strand.
CCCCATCCTCACATATCAGGAAACAGCCGCGTGTTTAGTGCATGCCCTTTCACAGCATTGACAATCTTGATCACATCACATCATTCATGACAGCTTCCAGTTCTGGTTCCAACTGCTTCACAATCAATGCCTGGAGATGTATCATACAGTGGGAAACCTTGATTTTTGGAATCTGCTCTTTGGCCAAAGCCACTGACATGACCCAACATGGCTGGAGCTCTATCAACAGACACAGCAATACAGTCTTCCCACTTCAAATCAACACTTGGTTTTTTGAAGTGTGCATCAACCTTGTTGAAGACATAAATTCCATGAGATCTCTACAAGAGAACATAACATTTCTTCTTCAATTGCATCAGCACCCCTGTATCGAGCATATACCATCAGCTGCGAATTGCTACTGACATCTGTAGTCTCATCAAGTTGAATAGCAAAGTCTTTGGTTTCGTTTATTGAAGAAATCACTTGTTCTCTCACATTTTCTGCAAAAATGGAATTTCTCTCTTTCACAACTCTTGCAGACAAAGGCACTGAACCCAGTTGCATGGCTTCTTTCTGCCCACACATGATTTCTGCCATTCTCACAGCTGCAGGTTTGCCAATAGTATGCGGCTGCTTGTTTCGAGCAATCAACCAGGCCACTTCAAAGCTAGCTTTTGATGCTGAACGTTGATCAAGTGTTGCTCTCTTGTTGCTATCCAATCTCTGCCTTTTGACAGCTTTCCAAATTCTCAAAGTATTTCTGTGGTTTGGAAGACCGATGTGAGTGCAAATTGTCCAAGTGTTTCTTCAGGTGATTATTTTTGAAAGACTCTGTAGTCACCACGACACATTGTGGCTTCATTTGTCCTTTGTTCTCTATTCCTGTGAAGCCATAATTGAGGATCTCTGCCTGGTATGTCCTTTTCCTCATTGATGCCATCTGAAAAAAAAATTAGACATATGTACACACCTGTCAATATTTCGTTTGACTTATGTTTGTGTATTATACTGTACTAGTGTGCTCTTACTTTTCTGTAGATATGACTGAATAAAGCCGAAAAGATATACCATAACACAACAGGTCCACTTCGTATGACTTCTTATGAAAAGCCGTAACTGTGCCAAATTTCCCCACCTTTTTGAGTCACAGTTTTCTGGGATGTAATTATTATTTATTTAGTTTTATTTTAATGTAATGAGAATTTCAATACCGACTCCTAATTCATCATTGTTCCCCATCGTAAAAAATAGTTAAAGGGGTAACTCCACTGTATACACGGCAGGTAAAAATTTTTTTGGATTACACTGGAAATAATCATTTTAAAAATAGTTTCCTGATTTTATATATACAAGATACTAATTCTGGGAAGATAAATCACTAGTTTTATATAGCTGTTTATAATAGAGTACATAAAAAAATGTCTGAATATTGTGAAATTCTCAACAGGAACTGAAGGAATGATTGAGAAAATTATTTCATCTTCAAGGTCACACATAATGACATGCGATCATCTTTTAGGGACATTTTGTACCGCTCTTTACAGTAATCTTTCGAAAATCAGTGACCTCTTATTTCAGATACATAGTTTTGCATCTTGTTCACTAAAACTTACGATTCATCCCGGAAATAAACCGTTTTTCAGAAATCGACACTAATCAACTGCTAGAGTAGGATCCAAGTCAGATATGTTGACGCTCGACGGAAGGGTAACTTACAATTACACCACCAGATGGAAACAAACGTGATATCTGACTACCACTAGAAACTTTAGTGACGTCACCATGCCAAAATGACGGAGTAAACTGAGGCTCTGATGGAAGAGTCTCTCACACCGGATGCATAACCTTACCCCTGTTCCCCGACCTCTGACAGGTGATTTACTCGTGCTTGCGGAAAGTGTTTGGGTTTTGTTGTGGATATTGATTATTGTTATTAATATTTTTTTGGGAGGGGGGTTTAATTTATTTTAATTGTTTATTTCAGATGATGTATTTTTATATTTTATTATTTTTGTTATTATACTTATTGTTATTATTACATTATTATTATTGTTGTTGTGTGCTATGTGTGTGTGTGTGTGTATGTACTTGTTGTCTGTAATTGGTGGTACACTCCTCCTGTACACCTGTTAAACACTTCAATTACACCTAACAATGTGTATATACAGGTAATGCATTTATTATAATTTATTTTTTGTTTTGCAGAGTAATCCTCCCCCCCATTGACTATTGCCGACACCAGTTGATTATATTGTTGTTGGTGTCGCGTGTGACGGTATGAGGAGGTTTGAGGCCTTAAGTTAACCTGATCCATAGACCCATTATGATTGGTGGCCGCCATCGCTAAGGAGCTCCAATCTTAGTGGTTTGTGTAGGTTAGGTTAGGGCCTGTGAGGACGACCGCAGCCCATTGGAGACTTAAAACCAAAACCCGTGTAGATGTATGTTAGTGTTGTCTGTGTGTATACTGTACGTACATGCATGTAGACATAGTGTTACCGAGGATGGGTTTACACAGTATCTATAGTAAGATTATTTTGTTAATAGGTGTAAGTTATGTAACTGTTTGATAACGGATTGACAAGCACCATGCAAGTCTTGTAGCTGAGCCTAGTACTATGCAAATTTTTTTTTTCTTTTTTCAGAAACTAGAAGAACTCAACAAATTCACAGACTTCAACAAATATCTTATATTTGTCCTCACAAAACTAACTTCCGAAGGTAAATATCCGTAGGCAGTTGAGGCGCTCCACACAAGGTAATTATGTGACCCGTAGGCAGTTGAGGCGCTCCACACAAGGTAATTATGTGACCCGTAGGCAGTTGAGGTGCTCCACACAAGGTAATTATGTGACCTGTAGGCAGTTGAGGCGCTCCACACAAGGTAATTATGTGACCCGTAGGCAGTTGAGGCGCTCCACACAAGGTAATTATGTGACCCGTAGGCAGTTGAGGCGCTCCACACAAGGTAATTATGACCCGTAGGCAGTTGAGGCGCTCCACACAAGGTAATTATGACCCGTAGGCAGTTGAGGCGCTCCACACAAGGTAATTATGACCCGTAGGCAGTTGAGGCGCTCCACACAAGGTAATTATGTGACCCGTAGGCAGTTGAGGTGCTCCACACAAGGTAATTATGTGACCCGTAGGCAGTTGAGGTGCTCCACACAAGGTAATTATGACCCGTAGGCAGTTGAGGCGCTCCACACAAGGTAATTATGACCCGTAGGCAGTTGAGGCGCTCCACACAAGGTAATTATGACCCGTAGGCAGTTGAGGCGCTCCACACAAGGTAATTATGACCCGTAGGCAGTTGAGGCGCTCCACACAAGGTAATTATGACCCGTAGGCAGTTGAGGCGCTCCACACAAGGTAATTATGTGACCCGTAGGCAGTTGAGGCACTCCACACAAGGTAATTATGACCCGTAGGCAGTTGAGGCGCTCCACACAAGGTAATTATGACCCGTAGGCAGTTGAGGCGCTCCACACAAGGTAATTATGACCCGTAGGCAGTTGAGGTGCTCCACACAAGGTAATTATGACCCGTAGGCAGTTGAGGCGCTCCACACAAGGTAATTATGACCCGTAGGCAGTTGAGGCGCTCCACACAAGGTAATTATGACCCGTAGGCAGTTGAGGCGCTCCACACAAGGTAATTATGACCCGTAGGCAAGTATGTAACACTGTATGGTACGTAGGCACCAATTAATTCTTCCAAAAACATACGTTATCCTAGATTGACTCCGTCTCTGGTTAGTAGCAGTTTATTTATTTATTTTCATACCTATTCTAACCTGCATAATTCCATAGTACGGTATTTATATACATATTACTGGGGGTCGAGGTCAAGTTGAGGTCATAGGTCAAGTTGAGGTCATTTTCTAGAGTATGTAATGTAGTTCTATATTTTATTATCACTGAATTTGCTGTCCCCAGTTTTTTTTTTTATTTATTACGATAATCCTTTATCTTACTTGGTTAGAATGCTTGGTTTTATTATTAGTCAAACCCTCACCGTCATTATGCCTCATTGGTTAAGAATTATTATTATTTTTGTATAATTCGTCATACATTTCTTGTTTATTTCCCGCACAATACGTTTTTTTTTACGTCTCTTTTTTCTTATCATAGATCATCTCTTTTTTCTTTTTCCTACTATAGATCCTCTCGTGTTTTTACCCTCTTATATTTCTTACCATAGATCTTTATTTGTCTTTTGCCTCTCTTATTTTACGTACCATCGACCCTCATTTGTTTTTTGTCTCCTGTTTTTGTTATCTATTCTGCTCCTCTTATTTTACGTACCATAGATCTTCATTTGTTTTTATTATACATCCCCTCTCTTATTTCTTACCATAGATTCTCTTTTGTTTTTTTTGCCAGATGAACCTACGAGATCTCTCAGTGGGCTAATTTTGAAGAATAATGTCAAGGCACATTTTCACCAGTTCCCCCCTGATGTGGCACAATTTATTAAGGTTAGTATTAGTTATTTACCTTTTGTTCACGGCTTTTGTTAATCCCGATTTGTGCGGCTTTTGTTTGGATTGTGTGTGTACGTTTTTGTTCCGGTTGTGTGTGTACAGCTATTGTTTGGGTTGTGTGTGCGGCTTTTGTTTGGGTTGTGTGTGCGGCTTTTGTTTGGGTTGTGTGTGCGGCTTTTGTTTGGAATGTGTGTGTATGGCTTTTGTTTCGGTTGTGTGTACGGCTTTTGTTTCGGTTGTGTGTACGGCTTTTGTTTCGGTTGTGTGTACGGCTTTTGTTTCGGTTGTGTGTACGGCTTTTGTTTACCACTTCATCTTTCTCTGCATTTTGCTTTACCTTGCGGCTGTTTGATGCCCCAATGCCCTAATGCCCAGTCTTAACAAAATGCCTAAATGTAATTCTTCAAGTTAGCGGTCCAGTTAATAGTGAAATGAGCCTCTGTCTGTGGAACCTTGATATAATGGAGTTTGATCACTAGTTCCTTACATCCAGGTTTCATTTCTAATTGAACCTTGATATAATGGACTTTCACATCTCTAGCCCGTTAAATAGAGGTTCCGTTGAGATTAATTACTGCATCGCTCGACACCTTGAATGACCTTACCTTGGGGGTCTAGATGAAGGACGTGTTTTCTGTAACATTTCTCTACGTTATGACCTGTATTTATTATCTATTGCTTTATCCCCCACGCACTCTTGCTAGCTAGGGGTGGTGGGGGGGGGGAGAGAAATGGTGGTGAATGAGGGAGTTTTGGCGCTGTTTTCTCCGGCAGCCTAACCTAACCCCATAGAAGGAAATGGCCGCCGATGTATTAATTGACGCTTGTTTTTGTGTTTACCATCAGGCGGAATGTTTGTCTGCCGTGGGGGATCCGTCTCCTCTCATCCGGGCGACGGTGGGCATCCTCATCACGACGACAGCATCCAAAGGCGAACTATCCACGTGGCCCGAGCTCCTCCCTAGACTATGCGAGATGCTGGACTCTGCGGACTACAACGTGTGCGAGGTAAGCTACTCTACGGTACTCTGGGTTGGTCGTGTGTGTGTGTGTGATTTGAGTTTTTTGGGAGTGTGTGTGTTTTGAGTGTTAGCAAGTCTCTGTGTTTGTGATTTGTGTGTTAGTGAGTGAGTGATTTGAGTGAGTGTGTGTGTGCATGCATAAATGAGAGAGAGAGAGAGATTCTTCACAAGTGGACCCCAGGACACCAAATACAGTACATCATCCCTGTACCCCATAGATGTATATACCGTGTTCTTCGGGCGGTGATGCCAATGGGCCGAGGCGCCATGTGTGATAAACATTACCCCCCAATAGCCGTGGGAAAATGTCCGTTAGCCAATGAAAAAGAGTAATCGATCAACCCCACCTTCCCACCACCACCAGTCAGGCGAAATCTTTTGAATCCCTATTTTTTTACTTTAGAAACCTTCTTTCTTACATGCAGCCACACACACATACACACTCCCTACAGCCACACACACACATTCCCTACAGCCACACACACACATTCCCTACAGCCACACACACACACTCCCTACAGCCACACACACACATTCCCTACAGCCACACACACACATTCCCTACAGCCACACACACACTTTCCCTACAGCCACACACACACATTCCCTACAGCCACACACACACATTCCCTACAGCCACACACACACATTCCCTACAGCCACACACACACACACTCCCTACAGCCACACACACACACTCCCTACAGCCACACACACACACTCCCTACAGCCACACACACACACTCCCTACAGCCACACACACACATTCCCTACAGCCACACACACACACTCCCTACAGCCACACACACACACTCCCTACAGCCACACACACACTCCCTACAGCCACACACACACACTCCCTACAGCCACACACACACACTCCCTACAGCCACACACACACATTCCCTACAGCCACACACACACATTCCCTACAGCCACACACACACACACACACTCCCTACAGCCACACACACACACACTCCCTACAGCCACACACACACACACTTCCTACAGCCACACACACACACTCCCTACAGCCACACACACACTCCCTACAGCCACACACACACTCTCCCTACAGCCACACACACACTCTCCCTACAGCCACACACACACACTCCCTACAGCCACACACACACTCCCTACAGCCACACACACACTCCCTACAGCCACACACACACTCCCTACAGCCACACACACACTCCCTACAGCCACACACACACTTCCTACAGCCACACCCTACTATCTTCCTATTGGCTGGCCCGGGTCGAAGCTGTGGGTCTCTTTGTTAAAGCTTGGAAAGAGTGCCGAGCTGATTTGGTAGGAAGCTGTCTTGTCATGTCGTTAGGTTAGGGTTTGTGTGGGTTAGGTAACTTAGGTTAGGTTGAGTTAGGTTAGGGTTTGGTTGGGTTAGGTTTGGTTAGGTTACATTAGGACTGTGATTTACTCGACTGCTCCTACGAGTCATCCTCTTCCGGGGTCGGATTTTTAACGCCGGGGAAAAACACACCCAATGAAACGAGGTCGAAACACATCCGGGGTAACAACATATCCCCGATACTAGTGTTTTGACGGCTCTCGTGGGTGTAGGTGTGAAGTGTTGCATCGTGGGTGGGGGGGGGGAGACTAAAGAGTTTTAAAGGGGTGCGGTCCACGTGTCAGTTGTGTGGTGGTCCCCGGTCAAAAATCAATATCCAAGGGGGTGACTTTCCTCCCTCTTAGGCATTGTGGGTGGGGTGGTGTCTGGCTGGCTGGCTCTTAGGTGGTGTGGGTGTGGTGGTGTCTGGCTGGCTGGCTCTTAGGTGGTGTGGGTGGGGTGGTGTCTGGCTGGCTGGCTCTTAGGCGGTGTGGGTGTGGTGGTGTCTGGCTGACTGGCTCTTAGGCATTGTGGGTGGGGTGGTGTCTGGCTGGCTGGCTCTTAGGCGGTGTGGGTGTGGTGGTGTCTGGCTGACTGGCTCTTAGGCATTGTGGGTGTGGTGGTGTCTGGCTGGCTGGCTTTAGGGCATGTAGAGTGGGTTTGGGTGGGCTGGCTGGCTGGCTTTGTTCCTGGTATGACTGGGAGAGTTAATGGGGGTCACATGTGTATCTCACCTAACTTAACCGAACTTAACCTAACCCAACACTGATCTAACACTATCCTAATCAAACCTAACGTAACCCAACCCCCAGGCAGGCTTAGGGTGTTTAAATATCATATATGAAATAAGTTCATGTGAGGGGTGGTGGTTAATCTACAGCCGACGGCATTACCTAACGGCTCCCAATACAATCGGCCGCACGAGCTGAACTGACATCACTGATACAGGCTTCAATGCACGTCCCTACCGAGGAATGTTGTGGGTTAAAATTTTGTCTTGTGGATGGGGAATTTAAGTGTGTGTGTGTGTGTTTTTCCAAGAGTACCCTACAGGAAAGTGCTCTAAGTGGCAGTAACAAGATAACGATGATAATGATCTTTATACTAGTTCTTTTCTAATCATTTGTGTTGTGTTTCTCTCTCACCACAGGGAGCGTTCGGGGCGCTACAGAAGATATGCGAGGACAGCGCTGAGTTCCTAGAGAAGTCCCCCGATCGGCCGCTAGACTCGCTAATTCCTAAGTTTCTTCAGTTCTTCAAACACACTTCATCGAAAATTAGGTAAATATTGGAACTTTTTATGAGAACTTTGGTGTTGGTGTAAAATTAAGGGTCTTTCACACAACAACAAAACAAATACAACTTTCTTTATTTTGTCCTAATTAAAAGTAAACCTTGAAAGTTTTTATTAAAGATTTGAAAGTCTTGGAAAAAAAATACTTTTATCATTGGAGTGATAAATTTTTTTTTAATTTGATATCAGTTATGGATATCCTGTGTGTGTTTGTGTTATCAGATCATTTGAGATAACAGGTTGGGTAACGATCCATCTGTCAATTGCCTCATTCCTCTTAGGTTAGGTCAGGATCCCAAGTTAGGTCAGGTCAAGTCCCAAGTTAGGTTAGATTCCAAGTTCGGTCTGGAGAGGTCCCAAGTTAGGTCAGGTCAGGTCCCAAGTTTGGTCAGGTCAGAAGAGGTCACATCAGGTTAGGTTCCAAGTAAACTGTAGCCTTGTGGGTCTTGTTGATTATTATGCTAAAAAATAGTGGAAGGAAGAACAGGTTGCTAATGTGTGTATATATATATTGTGTTAGTCTGTTTGTCTAGATGTCTCTTGCTTATATGAGAGAGACAGAAAGAGAAATTATAAAGCAAGGGAGAGAGAGCCAGAGAATATAAATCCACTTATTTCTACAGTAGACCTCCTTGGTTACATAGGGTTAGGTAGGTGAATAAAATACCCACTTAACCTGTAGTGACTTAATCCACCTGACCATCCATCCGACTTACACATACTCCTAACACCATTCTCTCTCTCTCCTTCCACAGATCTCATGCCATTGCCTGTGTCAATCAGTTTATTATTAGCAAAACTCAAGCTCTCATGGCAAACATTGACCCCTTTCTACAGGTAAGTTGGAGTTTAATTAGTTTTATTGTGGTATTTATCGGGTAACTGGGGGTGGCAGCCTGTTAAATTGGCTCCACAGTCATGAGAAACTGGTAACTGGGGTTGGCAGCCTGTTAAATTGGCTCCACAGTCATGATTAACTGGTAAGTGGGGGTTGCAGCCTGTTAAATTGGCTCCACAGTCATGATTAACTGGTAACTGGGGGTGGCAGCCTGTTAAATTGGCTCCACAGTCATGATTAACTGGGGGTGGCAGCCTGTTAAATTGGCTCCACAGTCATGAGAAACTGGTAACTGGGAGTGGCAGCCTGTTAAATTGGCTCCACAGTCATGAGAAACTGGTAACTGGGGGTGGCAGCTTGTTAAATTGACCCCACAGTCATGAGAAACTGGTAACTGGGGTGGCAGCCTGTTAAATTGGCTCCACAGTCATGATTAACTGGTAACTGGGGGTGGCAGCCTGTTAAATTGGCTCCACAGTCATGATTAACTGGTAACTGGGGGTGACAGCCTGTTAAATTGACCCCACAGTCATGAGAAACTGGTAACTGGGGGTGGCAGCCTGTTAAATTGGCTCGACAGTCAGGAGAAACTGGTAACTGGGGGTGGCAGCCTGTTAAATTGGCTCCACAGTCATGAGAAACTGGTAACTGGGGGTGGCAGCCTGTTAAATTGACCCCACAGTCATGATTAACCGGTAACTGGGGGTGGCAGCCTGTTAAATTGACCCCACAGTCATGAGAAACTGGTAACTGGGGGTGGCAGCTTGTTAAATTGGCTCCACAGTCATGAGAAACTGGTAACTGGGGGTGGCAGCCTGTTAAATTGGCTCCACAGTCATGATAAACTGGTAACTGGGGGTGGCAGCCTGTTAAATTGACCCCACAGTCATGATTAACTGGTAACTGGGGGTGACAGCCTGTTAAATTGACCCCACAGTCATGATTAACCGGTAACTGGGGGTGGCAGCCTGTTAAATTGGCTCCACAGTCATGAGAAACTGGTAACTGGGGGTGGCAGCCTGCTAAATTGACCCCACAGTCATGATTAACCGGTAACTGGGGGTGGCAGCCTGTTAAATTGGCCCCACAGTCATGATTAACCGGTAACTGGGGGTGGCAGCCTGTTAAATTGGCTCCACAGTCATGATTAACTGGTAACTGGGGGGTGACAGCCTGTTAAATTGGCTCCACAGTCATGATTAACTGGTAACTGGGGGTGGCAGCCTGTTAAATTGGCTCCACAGTCATGATTAACTGGTAACTGGGGGGTGGCAGCCTGTTAAATTGACCCCAGCTTAGTCATCGCCCTTACGTGTGCCACAAAGCCTTGTTTAAAATGCGCCCCTTATGGTGAGGGAAGATAAGGTTGGGTTGGGTTGGTTTAGGTTAGGTTGGGTTGGGCTGGTTTAGGTTAGGTTGGGCTGGTTTAGGTTTGGTTGGGCTGGTTTAGGTTTGGTTGGGCTGGGTTAGGTTAGGTTGGTTTAGGTTAGGTTGGGCTGGTTTAGGTTAGGTTGGGCTGGTTTAGGTTTGGTTGGGCTGGGTTAGGTTAGGTTGGTTTAGGTTAGGTTGGGCTGGGCTGGTTTAGGTTGGGTTGGGCTGGTTTAGGTTGGGTTGGGTGGGAGGTGAAAATATTGACCAACTAATGCCAGACTCAACACGGCTTATAAAACACCTCATGTTGAAACGCACTTGTGGAGCTTCATGACGAAAGAGCGAATTTTATATTAAATCAATATAAGAAACAAACAAGTAAAAGATAACTGTGTAAATGGCTAAATAAATAATTGGGTGATAATTATTAAAAAAAAAACCAAACACTATTATAATGACTAGTTATTTTTTTGCTCTACGTTAGTATTATATTTGCCTGGGCTGCCAACAGAACTATTTTCATGCGTGTCCCGCGTTAGTTTTATTAAGGGTGAATTTATTATCTCTGTATATTTATGTATGGAGGAATTACCCATTAAATCTGTAATGTGAAAAGTGGGGGGACAGTAAGTTATTTTATTTAAGTGGGGGGACAGTAAGTTATTTTATTTAAGTGGGGGGACAGTAAGTTATTTTATTTAAGTGGGGGGACAGTAAGTTATTTTATTTAAGTGGGGGGACAGTAAGTTATTTTATTTAAGTGGGGGGACAGTAAGTTATTTTATTTAAGTGGGGGGACAGTAAGTTATTTTATTTAAGTGGGGGGACAGTAAGTTATTTTATTTAAGTGGGGGGACAGTAAGTTATTTTATTTAAGTGGGGGGACAGTAAGTTATTTTATTTAAGTGGGGGGACAGTAAGTTATTTTATTTAAGTGGGGGGACAGTAAGTTATTTTATTTAAGTGGGGGGACAGTAAGTTATTTTATTTAAGGTTAATTGAAAAAATAACCCGGACTTTCTTTCAGTTTTCCGTTCCTTGTTTCCTCTTCAACACGCACTTGTTAATTTTGTTATTGATATAAAGTAAAAAAAAAAATAGATTGATAAAATAAATAAATACTGTAGAGCCAAGGGATTAGTGTCATTCCTGGTTTAAGACTAACTCGTTAACAAACCCGTCATGCTCCGGGGGTGTGTGTGTGACGGGGCTGCTTGTGGATGTCATGGCGAAAAAATCCACACACACACACACCCCACACACCCCACACCCCCCACACACTCACACCCCCCCACACTCACTCACACTACGTCGTCCCCTCACATTTAATTGCGTTGTTACCGTTATCCAAATTCCTAACCATGAATCTGTACAGTGTGTTCCAACTGACAAACACATACATACTTACTTAGCTCTGGACAGTGAATTTATTACTTTGAGAAGAGATTAATGTTTATTATTATTAGTTAACGATTTTTAAGTATAATTTAGGTCAATGAATTTTATATTGTTTAAAAGACGATCATTATGGCGGAAAGTTTACCGTGATGATTATACAAATTTTTGAGTGTATTAATGTCAAATATTTCATCACTATATATATACATTAGTGAGGGAAGTTTATAAATATTAATATAAACTATGACAAGATTGGTAGTAGGGAGGGAGGGGTGATGTATATACCAGCGAGTCAGTGTACAAGTGTTGGCTGGCCCACTGCCAACACCTGCCTGACGTATGAGAACTTCTAACAACTTTCTATCACTACTCTCTCATAATATTTCTACAGTTCATATCAATACAGGAAATCAATATATAGATTCTAAAGGTATGAATTTATAGAGGAATTATGGGGAAAAAAATGGATGGTTTTAAGACACAAAGTAGTAAATAAAATGATGGAATTTTTGAGTCGTGTGGTGGCGTTGGGAGAACCTGTTCCCTCGGTGTTGCAACGAAGGGTCATCGTGTTTTTTCTCTCTCTATCTCTCATTTTTCACTCTCCCTCTCTCTCTCCTCTTTCGTCTCCTTCCCTCCCCCCCTCCTTCCTTCCTTCCCTCCCTCCTTCCTCCCAACACACACACAGATCTTGTAGGAGGCGGCCTCAGTTTTACACACAAAATATAATATATTTCTTAAAGTTACCACCAGTCCCCGTGAAGTATTTATTTAAGCTGATTAAAAAAGAATAATGTCAATGGTGATAACTTACTTAACGGTCAATGGTGATAACTAACTTACTTAACGGTCAATGGTGATAACTAACTTGCTTAACGATGCCTTGGCTGCCCGCTCACTGATTGACGCAGTTAAGTGAATTTTTTTTTTTTTATTATTTTTTACTATTTTTTTTTATCTCAGTTGGTCAAGAGTTGTTTTTTTATACAGATGTTACTTATTACGTTGTCTTAGATGTTACTTATATGCGTACACTTGGAAACATTTAACACACACACATACACTCATTCTTAGACACACTTTACACACGCACTTATATAACCACACCTACACACGCACTTACACACACACACACAGGGTGAATGATGATTTGGCGGATAAAGCAGCAGTTTGTGGTGGTTATAGGGGGTAGGGTTGGTTGAGGCACTTTTGGAGAGCTTTAAGTGTCTCAGGCAGCACCGTTGAGCCACTTGAGAAACATTCCCTCTAAATTTTTCACCTTGTTGGGTGTGTGTGTGTGTGTGTGTGTGTGTGTGTGTGTGTGTGTGTGTGTGTGTGTTTTGCTACCTGCCAACCTCACCCAAGGCGTATATACTTTCTGCAACACCTACTTTCTTTCTACACCTTAAAAAATTGTACCAGAGGAACTGAAATAATAAACGTAAAAATTAACTCAACTTGTGTAACCCAAAATTTACTGTAACCAAATCTAGGCGTGATGGGGGTGTCCAGTCGCTCATAATAAGGGCCCCGGACATGATAGGTTTGGGGTCTAGTTGGACAGAGGGGTGAAGGGGGCCTAGTCACAGTCGTAATAGGTTTGGGGTCTAGTAAGACAGAGGGGGTGAGGGTTTGGGGGTCTAGTTGGACAGAGGGGTGAAGGGGGCCTAGTCACAGTCGTAATAGGTTTGGGGTCTAGTAAGACAGAGGGGGTGAGGGTTTGGGGGTCTAGTTGGACAGCGGGGTGAAGGGGGCCTAGTCACAGTCGTAATAGGTTTGGGGTCTAGTAAGACAGAGGGGGTGAGGGTTTGGGGGTCTAGTTGGACAGAGGGGTGAAGGGGGCCTAGTCACAGTCGTAATAGGTTTGGGGTCTAGTAAGACAGAGGGGGTGAGGGTTTGGGGGTCTAGTTGGACAGAGGGGTGAAGGGGGCCTAGTCACAGTCGTAATAGGTTTGGGGTCTAGTAGGAAAGGGAGGAGTGGGAGGTTGAAGGGCCCAATGGAACCTACAGTCAGAAAATAAGCGAGGTCTTTTGCCTTCCCCTTGCATGATGCCACCCTGTTGTAACGTGTTTGATGGCACTTACGGCAGCTACTGTGGCAATAGATGCAGCTGTCTCCGTGTGTGTGTACGGTAGTTCAGTGGCCCCTTGAGTGGTGTGTGTCAGTCAGTCAGTCAAAGCTTAAGTTGGGACAGAGATATATCCTCCTCAAGCTTAGCTCATCCCCTTTAAGCTTATCTCACCTAATTCAAACACACAAATCTTTACCTGTGTGGGTTAGGTTAAATGGGGTGGTTAATCTTCAGGTGAAATAATCGGGAAGAGGAGGTAATCTTCACGTGATGTTTGTCTACTCTTATCAGGTTTCTCCAGTTTGTTTACATCTAGGAGCTGGTTGAAGGGACGGACGTGAATATCAATAAGGGGGCAGGGGTGGGTATGGGGGAATGATACGTACACAGACACACACACATACATACATACAGACACACATACATACATACATAGATTAGACTTCCTAGACACACACTACACATTATGTACTATACACACACACACTCTTATAGTTTACAAATTGAACCGCCAAACCACCTCAATTAATTCACCAAGGGGGACTGTTAACTACCTAACCATACTAAATGGGTCTCAATTTCCCAATGGCGATATTTTTCAGATTGATATATTTCCCGGGCGATATTTTTCAGCGATATATTTCTCGACGGTTCCTTATCGAGCTGTTTTTTGGCCTTAACCTTTTCTTTCGATCTTTAATTTATTATTTTTATTTTTTTTTTTTCATTCAGGTTTAATACTTATCAATAAATATTCCCTTTTCAAACTTGTAACTTAACCTTACCTTTATGTTTCAATGTTCCTCCAATCATTCCCTTTAAAACGTGTACCACCTAACCTTACCTGTGTCTTGTTGTGACGTGTTCAGCCGTGATAAGCTCCCGTTATCTGAGCCCAGCTGTTGACATTAAGCTTGTTGTGGGGGTGGGTGGGAGAAAGTTGTGTAAGTTCCAATAAGAGTTGTGAAACCAGTGACTCATCCACACACAACTGGATATGTACAGTCTAGCTGGCCATGCTTGTTGGGGACATGTTAAGAGAACCATTTAACACCTACCATTGTTCTTTTCCTTGTAGGGGGGTTTGGGATGTCTCGGGATGTGTATATGTATTATGTATGTTGTATGAGGCGTGTGTATGTTAGTGAGATAGGCAGGGGGGAGTTGTTTTGTATATCTCACCTTGTTGGGACATGTCTGATGCTGGGGGCCCCACATGATCATCACCAGTGCCCCTCTCAGTACCGGTGATAACTGTGTAGGCTCTAGCGGTAGTGTATAGTAGTGGGGGTAACACAACAACACTCGGTACAACGCACGGTACAACACACGGTACAAAGTGTTCCATACTTCCTTTTTCGTGTTTTAGTGAAATCTTTGGAATACAATATTAATCCCAGGAAATAACTCTGCCAGGATTATAGATACAGAACTTCTACATTACACCATATGTTACCACCCATAGCAGGAAATAAGCTCCTGGAGTGTTTATATTACACTTTAGAAAGCACCATATGTGTCAGACTGTTCAATATTAAGCAACATATGGTATTAGTGCACAGTCATCATCAACAGAACAGCAGAAAACTTATGGGGAACAATTACTCGTGTAAATAACCAACCGACTGGCGTGTTATTGACCAGCTGTTATATCTCCATGATCTCTCGACAGTGGGAGTACATAGGGACCTTTAAACCCGTCAAGGTCTTGGGTCTTTAAATCCCCCCAGCCTGATCAAGGGGACACAGTACATGGGATAAGGTGTGGCTGACTTAAGACCTGTGTGTTGTAACCTTATTCTCTTTACTCATGGCTGAAATTATGAAACAAGTGGAAGTAAGTATTATGAAACGTATAGAATATTTTTGTAATGTTTATTTTGATTGAATAATTGAGACGACACAAATTGTTTTAAGTTTGTGAATTGAGATTGAAGCGTGTGCCGGTTAACTTTTTCCTTATTTGTGAAGAATTTACTATGATGCCTTAATGATTAGTGTTTTAATTGTGTTTTATTGAGTATAGTTTGATTATGATTCTTATAATGGTCGTGGGTTTAATTATAATTGTCCTTTGAGTACTATTGAAATTATCTTCAAATCTTTCCTATCAGTATTGTGTTAAGGGAAGTGTTAATGCATGGGTTTGTTTTTACTGTACTCTAGTGTTTTGAGTACATTACACTGGTGGTTATATTGAGTACATTGAGATTTCTTATAGCGTACTGTACCCGTTATATTGGTGGGCCTTAAATGGAGAAGCTACTGTATTTGGTTAGGTTAGGTTTGATTTGGTTAGTTTTTGGTTAGGTTAGGTTTGGTTAGTTTTGGTTATGCTAGGTTAGGTAAGACAAATCACTAACCTCCTCTGTTTTGTTTGCAGAATCTGTTCCACCTAGCGATGGACGATGACCCCGACGTGCGGAAGAACGTGTGCCGGGCGCTGGTCATGTTGCTGGACGCTCACATCTCCTCCCTCATTCCTCACATGCACAACATTATTGAATATATGATGATTAGAACACAGGTAAGGTTTGGTGGTGGTGAGGGAGAGTAGTAGTGGTGGTGATGGAGAGTAGTAGTGGTGATGGTATCTTTCCGATGTGTGCGATACAATATGACGCAACGGGCGAAGTATTTTGTGTTTAATCGATACAGGTTCATGTTTTGTAACTGCCTGACTGTAATACCCAAATCACCCAGATACAGAGGGAATACAGAATTATAATTACAGTTTTTGTCTTGTTTTTTTCCTCTCTTGTATTTGGTCTCTTGAAGCAACATAAATTTGTATTGGAGTTTAGTGTTTGTGTGACTTTGTAATAGTCAGGGGCTCTTGTGTTTGCAATAGTCAGAGGCTCTCGTCCTTGCAATAGTCAGGGGCTCTGTCTTTGCCATAGTCAGGGGCTCTCGTCTTTGCCATAGTCAACATTCAATGACCCTTGTGTCTACGTGACAAACAATAAACAGCCTTAACACTGGGAAAACTAAAACTACGACGACATTAACCGCTTCTCCCTCGATTTACAGGACCCCGACGAGAACGTGGCTCTGGAAGCGTGCGAGTTCTGGCTCTCCCTGGCAGAACACCCCATCTGTAAAGAGGCCCTCAAGCCGCACCTACCCAAGTTGATACCCATCTTAGTCAGGGGGATGAAGTACTCTGAGATTGACATCATTCTTCTGAAGGTGTGTGTGTGGGGAGGTGGAGGGGGGGATTGGTCAGTTAGATAATTGTGAATGTTTTCTGTTAGTGTATGTGGAGTTTGGTCTCAATTTCTATTGGTGAAGGTGTAGAGGTTTAAGCTATTTCTATTTGTGACTCTAGATTTCAAGCTATTTCTATTAATAACTGTCCAGACTTAAAGCTATTTCTATTAATGACTGTATACACCTTTAATTATTTCTATCATTGTATATCAAATATAGTTCGATTTTAAGTCATTTTGGGTTAATTTTATATTACGCCGAGAATATTCCGAAATTGTTTTAATCCACCATAAACAACTCTAAAAAAACGTGTGTTATCCAGGGCGACGTAGAGGAGGACGAGAGTGTGCCGGACCGCAGTGAAGACATCAAGCCCAGGTTCCACAAGTCTAGGCACACGATCCGACACGAGCCTATGGAGAACGGTGGCAGCGGAGAGGAGTTCCCCGACGATGAATCGGACGACGGCCTGGACGACGATTCCTCCTTATCGGACTGGAATTTGAGAAAGGTGCGACGGGAAAGAGAGAGTGATGTGTATATAAGCCATGTTGATGTGAATTTTGTGTTGTGGTTTAATCTTAGGTTGGGTTGGGTTAGGCTGGGTTGGGTTAGGTTAGATATACACACTTGTTTTTCTGTTGTTGTTTTTTACGTGTTTTGAACGATTTGAACCTTGATATCTGCCTGAAACCAGATCCGTGAAGTAGTCCAGCTTATGAAGGGGTCATTTCACAGCAGGGTTTAATGTATAGTGTATGCAGATAAGCCTCATGTATGTCTTCCTGGTCTTGTGATGTTCCTGACCAAAATACTCTCTGTTTACGTTATCGGATGTCGTAATACCGAGGTTGTTTTTTTTTTACCCCCCCAGTGCTCGGCGGCCGCCCTAGACGTGCTGGCCAACGTGTTCCGGGAAGATATGTTGCCAGTCATCCTCCCCATACTGAAGGAGACGCTGTTTCACCAGGAGTGGGAGATACGGGAATCAGGTAATAGTGATGATGATGTTTCCGTAAATCACTCGGGCTTATAGGTGTGAATACAACGGATATAAATAAGAAAGAATGTTTTGTTCCTCTGGGGTGTAACACTAAATATTCCTCAAGATGCACCAGAGACTAAAATATATTTGTATTTATCATTAATTTTGTGTTTATATTTGTTCATTTATTTTTCTTCAGGGATCCTCGCTCTAGGGGCCATAGCAGAAGGGTGTATGAATGGTATGACCCAACACCTGCCCGAGCTGATCCCTTACCTGATCAGTTGCCTCCAGGACAGGAAGGCGCTGGTCCGCTCCATCACTTGCTGGACTCTCTCTCGTTACTGTCACTGGGCGGTGGTGCTCCCCGATCACACCTTCCTCAAGCCTTTAATGTATGAGGTTGGTAGAGATGTTGACGTAGTTGACTGTATTCTTTTGTGTGTAGAGTTGTTGTTTTGTGTGGTAGTAGTGGAGAAAAAACGTCACTTATTGGTTAACCCGAATGCTCTAGATTTTGAGGATTCGGTATTTTTTTTCCCCACACACGGCAATTTGTTGGTCGGTAATGCCAGTGGGTTAGAGGCCTCGGGGATAATGAATTAGTGATGTTTTGGTGTTTATAGTGTAACAAGTAGTAGTATTTTACCGTAGTAGGGCATTGTCTTCTGGGGGTTGTAAGATGAGAACTACAGTCTTTGGTTTGTTCTGTGATGGACCCCTTGGATTAGTTAGTACAGGGGTCCCTGGATTATGAGCAGGTTCCATTATGAGGACATCATTAAGTTGGACCACATACTACCTATGTTCATACTGTACTTGTAGAACAATGTTTAAAATCCCACTATATCAAAGCTTAAGTCATTATATACATGTAAAGTTAATTAATTTAAATCAAAAGAAGAAATTGAATGACAAAATACAGTAAATGAAAGTAAAAAAAATTTCATCGGGTAAATAAAATATTGTAAGTTTAAAGTTTAACCTTGTTTGTATCAGTGGGTGATCGTGAGTCGGGGACCCTCATATGTGTGTGTAGGTTCGGAGAGTTGAGCCTAACTCCCGACATCTTTCCAGCTCCTGAAATGCGTTTTGGACAGCAACAAGCGAGTGCAGGAGGCAGCGTGCTCAGCCTTCGCCACCCTAGAGGAGGAAGCGTGCACGGAGTTAGTCCCTTACCTGGCCGACATCCTCAAAACATTAGTCTTTGCTTTTAAGAAATATCAGGTGAGTAAACGAGTCTCCTTATTTTTTCAGTAATATTTGGTCTACCTTGTCACACCTCGTCCCCTTCACTGCTGGACGACACACTTGATATTTGGGTAACGTCCGATGGTTTTATTCAGCACAGGGTAGAGAGGACGGGTAAGTCAGAATGCGTAGAGAGGATTCCATAATTGAGAACATTTTTTTTTTTTTTTTTTTTTTTTTTTTTTTTTTTTTTTTTTTTTTTTTTATATAATTGAGATTTTTTCCTTTTTTTATTATATTATCCTTAGCATTTTTACCCATTGCTTACATCATTGTCTCCCTCCCCCGTCCCCAGGCCAAAAATCTGTTGATACTGTACGACGCAATTGGGACGTTAGCGGACTCGGTGGGGAACTATCTGAACAAGGAAGAGTACATTCAGATGCTGATGCCTCCTCTTATCGAGAAGTGGAACGTACTCAAGGACGAGGATAAGGACTTGTTCCCCCTGCTGGAGGTATTGTGGTGGTGGTGTTGTATTGTGGTTAACGTTACACTGATTTATATATACGATCACGGTCAAGTATATAAACGTATTCTGGTGATAATTTTATAGTTTACTAATTTATATATATGTTAAACTATCACCAATATGTGTTCACAGTGTCTGTCCAGTGTGGCTACGGCTCTCCAGTCTGGCTTCTTGCCATATTGTGGACCAGTGTATCAGAGGTGTGTGTCCCTAGTGGAGCAGACACTCAATCAGACAATGGTAAGTCACTCTGTTGTGTGTGTGGGTGGGTGGGTGTGGTTGGTTGGTTCTTGAGATGTACAGGGTGTCTCATTAGGTGTAGTGTGTGTGTGTGTGTGTGTGTGTGTGGTTCTTGAGATGTACAGGGTGTCTCATTAGGTGTAGTGTGTGTTTGTGTGTGTGTGGTTCTTGAGGTGTACAGGGTGTCTCATTAGGTGTAGTGTGTGTGTGTGTGTGTGTGTGTGGGTGGTTCTTGAGATGTACAGGGTGTCTCATTAGGTGTGTGTGTGTGTGTGTGTGTGGGTGGTTCTTGAGATGTACAGGGTGTCTCATTAGTTGTAGTGTGTGTTTGTGTTCTTCATGAGAGAGAGATGTACAGGGTGCCTCCTAATGGTTTGTAGGGCCCATTAAGTTTCCACCCACCTACCCATTAGCCCCTTACCTCCCACTTAGTGTTATTTCACCTACAGATAAACCATTCATGCCTATCTGACCTGACCCCCCACCCTACACCTAAATGTCAACAGTTAGCATTACACGGCCATTTTCCACATTTCCATGTCTACCTGTGATTACCTGCACTGTACTCTTGCCCCTTGTGTTTTCATGTTATACACAGCCCCTAGTGACATGTTATACACAGCCCCTAGTGACATGTTATACACAGCCCCTAGCGACATGTTATACACAGCCCCTAGTGACATGTTATACACAGCCCCTAGCGACATGTTATACACAGCCCCTAGTGACATGTTATATACAGCTCCCAAAAGTTTTATCCACTGTTGTTATTGACCTCCAGGCTCACGCGCAGAACCCGGGGCAGTTCGAGGCGGCCGATAAGGACTTCATGATAGTGTCCCTTGATCTGCTGTCGGGACTAGCGGAGGGTCTGAACGGGCACGTGGGGCAGCTGGTCCAGCAGTCGAACATCATGCAGCTGCTGTATCAGGCCATGCAGGTACAACAGTTTGCGTGAGGGAGTGCATGAGTGATTCATTTATTTCCGTCACCCGAAACAGATGGATTAAATTTTTTTTCTTAATATAGGATTTTTTTTTTTTTTCAATGGGTCTTTTTTAGTGGGTGTGAGTTAGTCTGTGTTATGGTATATTGACATACATATTGTGTTGCTTTCATAGTGAAGATTGTCGTCGTCGTCGTTGTTTTTTTTTACACACGTTCGTAGGCTAATTTTTTTTTATTTTTTTTTATTTTTTTTAATATTTTGGTTAGCTATCGACTAATACCTACTCTGATTGTATTTAGAAATGACTCCCTTCCCCTAATTTATTTTTGGTGCACAGTATGAAGCTACGGTTTTATTTAATCATTAGAGTTTAATTTAAAAAACAAATACAAAACGAAAACTCCCTCCCCCCCCTCCAGAAGTTCTAAATCTAACCCAATGATAATTTCTAACAGGACCCCATGCCAGAAGTTAGACAAAGCTCCTTTGCTCTACTCGGTGATCTGACCAAAGCATGTTTCCAGTATGTGGCTCCTTGTATATGTAAGTAGATTGAAGTCTTTTCATTTAGTTTTTTGTATTTTTAGAGTTTAATCATTTTTTTTTTTAATATATGTACGTAGATCGAGGTATTTTTATTTATTTTTTTACGTGCGGTGAAATCTCTATTTAAAGGACTGTATAGAGATGAAAGTCTATTATATCGAGGGTCCGTTAGATGTGAAACCCCCATTTAACGAACTACATAGAGATGAGAGCCTTTAGTATTGAGCGTCCATCAGATGTGAAACCCCCATCTGTTACCTGTATAGAGAGAAGTCCTTTATATGGAGGTTTCACTGTATATTAACAACTTCTTTTTTTTAAACTACGAAGTGATTCTGGTAGTGAATTATTATGGTAGGGAGGGAGGGGGGGGGGGGGTAAAGGACCTGTTAATACTGAAATATATATATATCAAGTCTTCCAATTTTTTCTAGTTTAATGGTTATTTCTTTGAGAGATTGATTAATATATTGGTGTTATCACTATTATTACCACTATCCTCGTATGTATGTTTTATACCCTAGTTAAAATTTCTAATTATATAAAGACAAAAGATTATTACCACACTGAGGATTTTAAAAGTGTGTGTGTGATTGTGTGTGTCTGCCTGTATAAGATAGTGTGTTACATCAGCCACCTACACCAATATGCTCAACAGACCTTCAAATACAACTCCCCAGTAATCCTCCTCCTACACTGAACAATAAAACAACCTAACGCTACTCCAGGAATATTTTTCGTCACTGTCTAACGTAATCTTTCCTCTTTTTACAGCTGAATTTATGCCTATTCTTGGTCAGAACTTGAACCCTGAGTTAATATCAGTGTGCAACAACGCGACCTGGGCCATAGGTGAAATTTCAGTTAAACTAGGTGAGTAACGTTCCTGTGCGAGATGTATGTAGCTGGTTAGGGCCAAGTAGCGTTAGTGCTGTCAGACAAGTAAGGTTAGTGCTGTCAGACAAGTAGCGTTAGTTCTGTCAGCCAGTTAGCATTAGTCAGCCACGATTGTTTTGTGGTAGTTATTGTAGGACAGGGATTGGCGTCCATAGTGTAGTTAGTGGTGGGTCGAGCGTTTTATTCAATTATGTCTTGTGGTTTTTTTTTTTTATGTATTTTCTGGGTACATACAGGTACAGGAGGGGGTAGGTGCTTAATTGTAGGGAGTAGGTCTTAAATTTCAGGGGTCTTTAATTCCAGAGGGGTAGGAGGCAGATCCTTAAGAAACACCTAACACGTTATTAACCAATCTGTATTTGTTTCAGGGCCAGAAATGCGTGTGTATATAAATCTCGTCCTCAACGACCTGATCTTCATCATTAACAAACCTAACACACCCAAGACCTTGCTGGAGAACACAGGTATGTATGTTGACCTGTGCCACGGACGCCCGGCTGTATCACACCCGCTGGTTCACACACCCACCCACCACCCACACCCTCAAGTCAAAATTAAACCTGGAGACAATCTTTCTATGCCTAATTCCAGCCACCCCGCATCTAGTGGGATAAGGCTTGGGAGAATTATTATACCTTGACGGTCACGTAGATATGTTATTCACTATTGTTAATCCCATTGGTCATTCACTCAAAGGCCCCCCCCCCCCCTATTAAGATTATAAACAATTTTGAATCGTTTGAAATAGTTTTTTGGCCGAAAGTCACGATTGATATTTATTTGTTTTTGTTTTTTAGAGGTGCTTCATGATACACTTGGTCTGCTACTCAAATACGGTAACGAGGACGCCCCCCGTTGATTGACTACGTGTGTTTTGGTCTTTAAAGGTCACTCTCTGTTGTCCTAGAGAGTTGTTTAGGTGTTCTTGCATCTTTGCCGGGTCATCAGCCTTCTCTGTTTTAATCATGGAGTTTTATTATTGTCAGATATTCTAGTTTAGATGGGGGAGATTCCTGTGGTTGGGTCTTGTCCCTCCCTCCCTCCCTCCCTCCCTCCCTCCCTCCCTCCCTTTCCCTCCCTCCCTCCCTTCCTTCCTCCCTTCCTTTCTTTCCCTCCCTCCCTCCCTCCCTCCCTCCCTCCCTTCCTTCCTTTCCCTCCCTCCCTCCCTCCCTCCCTCCCTCCCTCCCTTCCCCTCCCTCCCTCCCTTCCTTCCTCCCTTCCTTTCTTTCCCTCCCTCCCTCCCTCCCTCCCTCCCTCCCTTCCTTCCTTCCTTCCTTCCTTCCTTCCTTCCCTCCTCCCTCCCTCCCTCCCTCCCTCCCTCCCTCCCTTCCCTCCCTCCCTTTCCTTCCCTCCCTCCCTCCCTCCCTCCCTCCCTCCCTCCCTCCCTCCCTCTCACTTACTCGATTGATTTACTTTCACCCACCCACCACTGACCCACTAACCCCTCACTATAACCAAGAAGGCTGGTAAAGGTTTTTAATCGATGCCCCAAGAACTAGTTGTAACCGGCGGGGGTCCTCCTCGTGGCCTGAAACACTGGTCAGGGGGTGAGAGAGGACAAGGTAGAACTGAACTGGTCACTTGATTGCCTGCCGATGATGAAGTCTTGGTACACAGTGGAAGCTCTATTTAACGGTTCGCTATATCGAGGGTCCGTTTGATGATGACCCCCGGATTATAGGGGAGAGATGTTCGTTATATAGAGGTTTCACTGTATATATATTTTCTATTAAATTAGCCAAGTTAATTTTGTAGCAGGTTGGGCTGAGCTGTTAACTTACTTACCATAGATACTGCTTGTATTATCCTGTTGTAGTAGCTGAAGCACAGTTGACTCCACCTGGTAACCTCTTTCATTTGTTTTAATTATGTCATTTGGTTTAGAATTACACTGTTGAGGAATTTGGATTTGTTTTCTGTGACCGAGTCATACGAGCTCCAGTTCTGACCAGTTCGCGGAGTGCCGAGACCCGACTTGACCTAACCGTCAGTGACGGAGTGGGTACCAGACCAGGTCCAGTCTACCCCCAGTCAGAATGGTTTGGTTTAGGGTTCCAGCACGTCGGGAACGTCCGAACGGGGCTCGTGTGACCCGCAATCATACCGTCGACCGGTTTCACGCGACGACTCGATTAGACAACTGACGGAATTTTACCGCCAGATCTAATAACTTAACGTGCGGTGTTATTCATCCAAATTTGCTATTGTGTTTAAAAAAGGGGTTAATACTTTGGCCCACACCAGCCCAATCAGTATTAACTACCTGCATCCTGTTGCTGCTCTACCTTATCCTGTCTCCCACCAATGTATAGAGAGAAAACTTGAATGTTATTGAAGTTAACTAAGAGAGTCTAATGTGTTGCGTCTCACTTTATGCCCCAGCCACCCTGCTGTAGTGGTAAAGGTTCTGTACTGTTCTTTATACCTGCTGTAGTGGTAAAGGTTCTGTATACCTGCTGTAGTGGTAAAGGTTCTGTACTGTTCTTTATACCTGCTGTAGTGGTAAAGTTTCTGTACTGTTCTTTATACCTGCTGTAGTGGGAAAGGTTGTGTGTAGTTCCTGACTTGTACTGTCCGACCTGACACAGGAAAAGGGCTCTTAAGAGACAAAATAAACTAACCCTATTCACCACGTCAAATGCCTCTCTCGGCACAGTCGCTAACTTGCCGAGGCGGCGTCCCAGTTCAGGGTTTCTCTCTAGGTGCGAGGTAATTTTGACACATTAAAGTGATATGTTTTGCCTGTATAGATACTTATTCTAGTAATGAGTTTACCTCTGATTATAAGATTATTTTTTGTGTACAGTACTTAATTTGGGAGAGGGTAGCTGTCTCTCCCAAAGGCCCTCTGATCCCTTAGGTTTAGTGGTGGTTAAACTCTACCGAACACAGGACCTGTTGGTAGTTAGCCTGACCTGTCTAGCACTTGAGTATTGATTCACCTATTTCACTAATTTGAGGATGATATTAATTTTTAAGTTTGTCAACAGCCTCTTTTTGTAGGGAGTCTAATATGTCCACTTAATTAAGGTTTAATCGTCAGATCAGTTTATATATAATAGCATATTGTTGTTTTGATTCATCAGTAATTGGTAATTTTGTATATCATTACTGCCTTGTGTCACTGAGTTATTTTATTATTATTATTATTATTATTCTTATTATTATTCTTATTATTCTTATTATTGTTATTGTTACCAATCTCCCCATGGGTTTGTTATTATTATGTCATGGTTTTCTTTCTCCTTTTCTTTTTTCCTGCGTGTTGCTGTGCTCTTTAGCCATTACAATTGGACGCCTAGGCTATGTGTGCCCCAATGAAGTGGCCCCCCTGTTGCAACAGTTTATCAGGCAGTGGTGTGTAAACCCTCAGTTTCAGTTGTATATTTGACTTCCATTTAGCATTATCTCCACAGTAATGTTTCTAGTACTATATTATTTGTTTTTTTAATTATTATTATTTTTTTTAATCAATGCCTCTTCACTGTAACACTTAAGCTCTTTATATATCTATTTTTTGCTAAAGTTGTTGTATATTTAGTGAATCTTTTTACACATGTTATATTAACATTAGTATCAGTCATTCATTTTGGTTCTTGATGTGGCTACAACACCAGAGGAGGAAGGGTAGCTGCTGTTGCCTCTCATCTGGCTTACTCGGCCTCACAATGTCGCTCATTTCCCCCCTCGTTGGTGCCAAGGTTCTGGGGCGGTCGTACGCGCGGCCAAAACAGTATCTTTACCGAGGTGTCCGAGGAATTTCAAATTGAACGCTGCGGCTCCCTTTCCTCGCGGTAGTGTCGTCGTAATCCTTCGTCCACCGTGTCCTGTTGCCTGACACGAACTCGTAAAGATACTTGTTTTGGTTTTGTGTAACGGGAAGGATTCACTCTTGGCGTGATGGTCGATCTCGGAGGTGAAACGCACATTAAGAGGAAGAATCTTGCTTGTGTTTTGACGTGATATTCTTCCGTTTTAACTTGCGTTTCATTTCCTCTGGGCTGTTGCAAAAAATAAAGCGAGTCTTGCCACCTACTGAGGGAATCTGATGAGATCTAAAGGTGACTTTCTTGATGACAGCTTAAAAAAAAAGGTTGAAATTAAGGTATTTTTTCTTATACAATACACAGTCAAGCTGTGGTTAAGATAGTCTCGCTTGATTAAGCTGTGGTCAAGCTAGTCTCCCTTGGCACAGCTGAGAGTTAAGCTGTGGTCAAGATAGTCTCCCTTGGTTAAGCTGCGGTCAAACTAGTCTCCCTTGGTACAGCTGAGAGTTAAGCTGTGGTCAAGATAGTCTCCCTTGGTACAGCTGAGAGTTAAGCTGTGGTCAAGATAGTCTCCCTTGGCACAGCTGAGAGTTAAGCTGTGGTCAAGGTAGTCTCCCTTGGCACAGCAGAGAGTTAAGCTGTGGTCAAGGTAGTCTCCCTTGGTACAGCACAGAGTTAAGCAGAGATGAAGCGCCCTCCTCCTCTTGGGTTGTATCACATGTGGTGCTTTAGTGAGGCTCCCACAGTCTAGTAAGCTTTAAATATTTGCCATAAAGAGTGTGGGTTCAATAACACCCGCCTACCTACCCTGGGTTGATGGTTCACTACAACCTCAATTACATTATTTTTGGCCAAATCGTTTTCTTTAGCATGAAGTTTTTAGAATTTGTGATTTATATATTTAGTTGAGTGAACCCGTGCGCCCAGGTTAGGTACATTTTGTTGCTAGTAATATAGCTTATGTGTTTTTGTCTTTTAGATGAAAATAGTTTAAAATGTAGAATTAAACCTTAGTTTTTAAGTTCACTTTTCATTGAATTTTGTTTTAATTTGGTGTGTTTGTATACATGCTTCTGTTGTGTGTGTGTGTGTGTCAGTGACCGCTCAGTCACACTTGTTCACATGTGTGTAGTATGTTTGTGCATGCATGTATTGGTGTACATGCTCTTATGTACACATATGTTCATACTTGTTTGGTGAGGTACATGTGCACACTGTGTAAGCATGCATCTGTGTATGTTGAGCATCTAGGGATGAATCACAAGAAGACTCAAGCAGTGGTTATGACTGAGTGGGAAGCAGTTGTGCTGCAGTGGTTATGACTGAGTGGGAAGCAGTTGTGCAGCAGTGGTTATGACTGAGTGGGAAGCAGTTGTGCTGCAGTGGTTATGACTGAGTGGGAAGCAGTTGTGCTGCAGTGGTTATGACTGAGTGGGAAGCAGTTGTGCTGCAGTGGTTATGACTGAGTGGGAAGCAGTTGTGCTGCAGTGGTTATGACTGAGTGGGAAGCAGTTGTGCTGCAGTGGTTATGACTGAGTGGGAAGCAGTTTTGCAGCAGTGGTTATGACTGAGTGGGAAGCAGTTGTGCAGCAGTGGTCATGACTGAGTGGGAAGCAGTTGTGCAGCAGTGGTCATGACTGAGTGGGAAGCAGTTGTGCAGCAGTGGTCATGACTGAGTGGGAAGCAGTTGTGCTGCAGTGGTAATGACTGAGTGGGAAGCAGTTGTGGTTATGACTGATCCATCATTGTGTAGCTCATGTTGTTGGTTACTTCACAACTGTTGTGTGTACAGTGTTCCCAGTAAGGCCCGACTCACCACTAGTTAGTTGTTCCTGCATTTGAGTGTCCAGACAGTGTTGTTGTAGCACCCAACTACTGCACTGTGCTGTATGGTTCTGCAGCACTCGCCCCATTAACACCTGCCTCCACTAGTGCTCTTACTGTAAGGTCTTTGGCCAAGGATGTTTGTCACGTCACCTCCCCACTACTTGACTGAGTGAGCGTGTGTGTGTGTGTATGGACGTTGCTAAGTATTTGATTAATTAATTATTTTTTACAGCTTCTTTCATTGGCAGTAATTAAGAAATTATTATCATTATTATTATTATTATTATTATTATTATTATTATTTTAGCTCTCCCTCCATTTATATTTTTAGTTAAATTGGTTTTCCCCGAAGGCACTGAATTTGTTTACCCTATTATTGCTTTACGGTGTTTTGTCACTGTACAATATGCCGCTGCCTCCCCATCCTAGTTTGGAATCACGTGTTTGTTGCTCATCATCTAGTGCCCCCATCCTCTCTCCCCTCCCTAACCATCCCCACCCGTGCTTTGTCTTTAGCACGAAACAAAATTCTGTTGATTTTTAATGGTTTCAGATTAGCAATGTCTGTCAGTGTCCCAATATATTTCTCAGAAGTTTTGTTACCTGTAGGCTTATATTTTTCTTCCATACAAACCTCATTGGACTTAAATGTAGTTGCAGTAGAGAGGCTTGTTTGTTGAGCTCTTTTTTGTTTAGTAGCCCTTAGTACACGTGACCGGGGAAGACATCTTGTTAAAACACTGTCCACGGAGGTTTGAGCGGAGGCCCTTCCTGTGTGTTAGTACGTAGTCAACGGCAACTTGAGACGCCCATAACCGACCCTTTCTCTCTCTCTCTTCTCTCCTCTCTCTCCTCCCCTCCCCCACCCCTTCGTCGGCGACCATTCCCGTCACTGGTCGGCTCGTCGTGCAGGTGCATCTCCTTGCGCAACATCCGAGACAACGAGGAGAAGGACTCGGCGTTCCGCGGGGTGTGTAACATGATCAGCGTCAACCCTGGGGGTGTAGTGGAGGACTTCATATTCTTCTGTGATGCCATAGCCTCCTGGATCAACCCCAAGCAAGACCTTAAAGAAATGTTCCATAAGGTCAGTTGCCCCCGCCTCCACGTTATGTTGCACACACACACACACACACACACACACACCCAATGCACCTTTATCTCTGGCGTATAACCCTGAAGTAATAGTCATGGTATATGCATCAACACCCTCACATCAATCCTGACCATGGGCCACGTGTTGTCTCTCCCACCTATCATGTTATCTCCAACCTCCTATCATGTTATGTGTTCCTGCAGATACTCCACTGTTTCAAGGAACAGGTGGGAGAGGAGAACTGGAAGCGCTTTACGGAACAGTTCCCGCCTCCACTGAAGGAACGCTTGACTCAGCATTACGGAGTGTGAAGCAGGTATGGCTCTAAGACCGGTCAGCGACGAGAGATTATTTCATCGTCGGTTTTTGGTTTAGGGTGGAGTGTGGTTTAGGGCGGTGTGTGGTTTAGGGCGGTGTGTGGTTTAGGGCGGTGTGTGGTTTAGGGCGGTGTGTGGTTTAGGGTGGAGTGTGGTTTAGGGTGGTGTGTGGTTTAGGGCGGTGTGTGGTTTAGGGTGGAGTGTGGTTTAGGGTGGTGTGTGGTTTAGGGCGGTGTGTGGTTTAGGGTGGTGTGTGGTTTAGGGTGGTGTGTGGTTTAGGGTGGTGTGTGGTTTAGGGTGGTGTGTGGTTTAGGGTGGTGTGTGGTTTAGGGCGGTGTGTGGTTTAGGGCGGTGTGTGGTTTAGGGCGGTGTGTGGTTTAGGGTGGTGTGTGGTTTAGGGCGGTGTGTGGTTTAGGGCGGTGTGTGGTTTAGGGCGGTGTGTGGTTTAGGGCGGAGTGTGGTTTAGGGCGGTGTGTGGTTTAGGGCGGTGTGTGGTTTAGGGTGGTGTGTGGTTTAGGGTGGTGTGTGGTTTAGGGTGGTGTGTGGTTTAGGGTGGAGTGTGGTTTAGGGCGGTGTGTGGTTTAGGGTGGTGTGTGGTTTAGGGCGGTGTGTGGTTTAGGGCGGTGTGTGGTTTAGGGCGGTGTGTGGTTTAGGGCGGTGTGTGGTTTAGGGCGGTGTGTGGTTTAGGGCGGTGTGTGGTTTAGGGCGGTGTGTGGTTTAGGGCGGTGTGTGGTTTAGGGCGGTGTGTGGTTTAGGGTGGAGTGTGGTTTAGGGTGGAGTGTGGTTTAGGGTGGTGTGTGGTTTAGGGTGGTGTGTGGTTTAGGGCGGTGTGTGGTTTAGGGCGGTGTGTGACAGGACCTCTGGGTGTGTGTTACTGTACCTCTGGGTGTGTGTGTTACTGTACCTCTGGGTGTGTGTTACTGTACCTCTGGGTGTGTGTGACTGGACCTCTGGGTGTGTGTTACTGTACCTCTGGGTGTGTGTGTGACAGGACCTCTGGGTGTGTGTTACTGTACCTCTGGGTGTGTGTGACAGGACCTCTGGGTGTGTGTTACTGTACCTCTGGGTGTGTGTTACTGTACCTCTGGGTGTGTGTTACTGTACCTCTGGGTGTGTGTGACAGGACCTCTGGGTGTGTGTGACAGGACCTCTGGGTGTGTGTGACAGGACCTCTGGGTGTGTGTTACTGTACCTCTGGGTGTGTGTTACTGTACCTCTGGGTGTGTGTTACTGTACCTCTGGGTGTGTGTTACTGTACCTCTGGGGGTGTGTTACTGTACCTCTGGGTGTGTGTTACTGTACCTCTGGGTGTGTGTGACAGGACCTCTGGGTGTGTGTGACAGGACCTCTGGGTGTGTGTGACAGGACCTCTGGGTGTGTGTGACAGGACCTCTGGGTGTGTGTGACAGGACCTCTGGGTGTGTGTTACTGTACCTCTGGGTGTGTGTGACAGGACCTCTGGGTGTGTGTTACTGTACCTCTGGGTGTGTGTTACTGTACCTCTGGGTGTGTGTTACTGTACCTCTGGGTGTGTGTTACTGTACCTCTGGGTGTGTGTTACTGTACCTCTGGGTGTGTGTTACTGTACCTCTGGGTTGTTTATGGCTGTAGTCACTATTACATGGGTACAGAGACTTGCTGTATCAGGGTTTAATGGCACCAGCACAGGACACACTCAGCTTACCTTATTACCAGGAATTTTTTTATACTTGTCAGATTATTATTATTGTTGTTATTATTGGGAGGGTTTAATCCATCTTCCTCAAAGGTTTAATCCATCTTCCTCAAAGGTTTAATCCATTATCTTCATAGGATTAACAAGTCATAAATTTCTGTTCCAACTGATAGGACTGTTTGTTAAGTAGGTTATGGTAGGTTTATCAGTTTGGTGTTATTACTGACAGTTTTGTTTGTTCAACAGGTGGTGCTGCAATCATGTGGAGATCAGAGCCCAGGATGAGGGTATTAGAGTCCTGGCCGAGCTCTGTGGTGTATGCAGTTAGGAGGCCCAGGTATCCCCAAATGGTCGGACCCTGCGAGCCTGGGTGGGGGGAGGGGTTAACTTCTTCTCTCAGCCACTCTCCTCAGCTTGCCCGCCTGCCCGCCCGCCTGCCGTACGGTGTTGTCGCGCTACGAAGAACGCTGGCGAATAATTAACCGGACCACCAGGCAGGCGTGGCCGGGGCAAGGAAGAAGTGGGTGCTAGCTAGAGGTGGCTGCCGCGCGCATCGTCGAGGGAGGGACTTCGCGGACTGGGTGGGAGGGACGCGGAGGGAGGGGGGTGGTCAGCCCCTGGTGGGAGGGACTCCGGGTGGGAGGCTTAGTCCCCAGCACAGAACATCAACGCCCACCCACGCGCCCGCCTGCTGGCCTCGCCCTACCCGGACGTGGAGGTGGACGGGCGCGTGGGTGTAACACATAGAGGCTGCTCCACTCGGTCTATGCACTCCTGCCACGCACCACGTCACCTCTTGTGCAGGTGGCGATGGTCTGTATTATGTAAGATATGTAAATACGTGGAAGCTTTTATTTTCTACATGATCACGTACTGTAATAAGTCTTTCCTTGTGCCAATCATGGTATCCATGACCATATTTTCTCACAAGCCATTGCTGTTTAGGTCATGTATTAATGATTTTTATTTTATCTTGTTTATCCCCATGTAAGCAGTGAGGGCAAGATTCCTACTGCAGGGTGGCAGGAGTGATAGAGGGAGTGTGAAGTAGCGTGTGCCTCTCAACAGTAATTCTACCAGCCTGGGGCTTCTACTGTTGCTTGTGTGTTGGAATAACCAAAACTCTACCCCAATATGGTGCTACTTTGACTTTGCTCGGGTGTCTGTATGAACGGCAGACGACACCGATTTAATTGTAGATTATCAGCGGTGACAGCTAGGCCGGCGACGTCACCGCATCCTTAAAGACTCAATACGGCGTTTAAGACGTCGCTATTATTCTTTATGCGGTCCGGCGCGATGTCTCGGGCGTAGCGAGAAGCGGCTTCAGTAGGCTTGAGTGGTGCTCAGGCTGGTGGCTATACTGTGCCTTAGTGGTTTAACCTTCAGTAACAGGATCCAGCCAAAGGGTTCATATCAGCAGTCAAGTCGCTTAGTCACTTGCAGTTTTTTGACAGTGCCGCAGACACTTATGCTTTCCCTCGTGGGGGTCGTGTTGCCGAAGGGTAAACCACAACTTGTTTTCCCAGTGCACACATAGGACTTAATGGAAACGACTGTGATCATAGTGATTTCTTTGATTTTTGTACTGTTATGCAAAGTAAGTTAAATATCACTTTTTTCTCTGAAAGTCTCTACATTTGAATCATTGATAGGTGGGATACATGCTGTGCAATAGATGTTTATGAGTGGGGCATGTTGTGGGTGGCTGAAAATAATGTTAGTATTATTTATAGAACAGGGGGACCTTACCTGTACTAGAGGAGGGGGGGGTTAGGGTCACACACATTTTAAACCCAACACAATACAAAATTATTAGGTTTAAGAGCCAAAGAGAGTTATATGCAGCATTTCTCCAGACCATTTTCACATTTAAGTCACCTTCCAGAGGTAAACATATCAACTTTGTATACACACAAAACTCTTTGGTTCTTGGTACGGGGGCTGAACAAGATATCATATTTTAAAAGTATATGAAACTATATAGGCTATGGGCTAATACTAAGGGGCATTTTTTTTTTTTTTTTATTGGTTCATTCTGATTTTTCTCTGTTTTGAGAAGCAGGAACCATCGGGGGCAAAAAATAAGAAAAATACTATATCCTTAGGGGGCATCTTCAAAGTTTCTGGGTTCAACGTTTTGAAAACCGTAAATTCTGTAGGGGTCGAGTTGGCAGTCAGAGCACGGGCTAATAGGTAATAACGATATATATCTCTTTTTTTTATTATAATATTTTTTTTTTCTGTAGGTGCATCCATGTGTATTTGGATCGTAGCAAACCTCCGAGATCACCGTGCTGTGACTGTCGGCGTCGAGCCTGGTAGCAGTTTGTTTGGTGTATCTGTAGGCGAAATATTGTCATAGTAGTGTTGTTAATTGCAGTGTTTCTTGCATGCCCTCAGTATGTCATATAAGTACTACTTGCATATGTATCGGTGATTTGTTAGTCGGGTACCGGGCAACGAGAAAGAGCTAGAGATTCCGCGTCCTCGCCCGCCGTACGTCGGGGGAGACGATGCCCCTCCCGTCGATCGTCCCCGCGAAGCCATTTAAACCGGAGTTGGGTCGCGTAACGTACGAGCACGGTACGGGAACGTTCGAATATATTTGCGATTAAACAAAAAAAATGAATCTATTAACCCGAGTCTCTATGGAAGAATGTTTGTCTGATTTTGAGGCGATTTGCTCCTGGTTTCAATGTTCGGACGGGACTACCGACGGCAGCGACGTTTACTCTCCGACGCGTCCACCAGCCGCTCCAATGCATGATCTATTTTGCAGAAATATTAAGTTGTAGAAGGGAGAAATTTGTGAAAGGTTTGGGATAAGATATTAGTTTCTCTTAACATTTTAAAAACTTTTATAAACTTTCATTATTGATAAACATTTCCTGATTACCCAAATTTGTTTACATATATAAAAAGAAATTACCACGTAGAAATGAAAACCAACCGTCAAAAAACGACCAATTCATCGAGCGATCGGAGTCATTTCAATAAACAAACATTTTGGTCCACTGTATAGGAATGGATAACACTGTCCCAAACTTTGCCTCCCCTCCCCCTAACTGTTTGGAGTCTGGTCGGGTCGTGTACGGCGGCGACGGATGGATTTTTGCCTACCATTATGAAGAGATAAACTGTGTCACTGCTGCTCACTGCTCGGGGCCCGGTCGAGCCTTTGAGGGGCCCCTGACCACGAGCAGCGGGGCCTGAAAACTTTTATCTTGTTCTGAACCTTTATTGGTATCTAAAGTTCTTGATGATTATTTCCTTTCCCCCCCTCTCTCTCTCCCTCCCTCCCTCCAAGTATGTTTGATTTTTTCATCTCTCCTCCCCTCTCCCTTTCTTTCCTTAAATTCCTCCCCAGATATTATCTTTCTGTTGTGGTATATATACAGTCTTGCCTATATATATTTAGTTACCAACCTTGTGTGTTGTGTCTCTCCAAACGTTTTCAGGCCCTGAGAGAGAGTTTTAGCAGTGATGTTGGAACCTTCTTGGGAGTATCAACAAAATGCATGCATAACCATTTAGTGTATAACTATGATCTTGGTGTAGCCCCAATCTTGCCCAATTCTAGCTGCCCAAAATTGTAAAATCATGAAATACAACCTTCTGATGTTCTGATGATTTCCTTGTGATAGGGAAAAAAAAAAGGAATTATTTTTCTCTTCCTATCTTGGCTGCTTATATTGTATAGCTGCCATGGTTTTTTGAGCATTATTTTGGTATGATCCTAAACTTAGATTGGTAATAAGGATGAAGTTTGTCACCCTTTTTGGAGCTCTGTCTGTTTTGTCCTAGACTGTGCCTTAAAGTTGTAATATTCCCCTGACAGTCAATTGGTTTATTTGTTCGCTCTCTGTGAACACATTGCATGCCAGTGTTGATAGTTGCGCCATTAACTGAAAAATGACATGGGCTGGTGTGCTCGGAGGGACGTCTCCGGAGTTCCGGACGCGTCCGCTCCGAGCGGAGTCAAACCGGCATTTACTAACGGCCGAGCGATGGCGTCACCCACACCTATGCATCTTATTTACGGCTCGGGGTTGAGGCTCGAGGGGATCTGGTAGAGCCGGCACTGCGTGTGTCTCGGGCGAGAGATGGAGGTGTTTGCTGCAATAAGAAGGAAAGTTTCTATCCATTTTATCACCTTGCAATATGATTCTCATTTGTGATAGGCCCAGTCAAATGACTATGCGACAGGATAGGAAAATTTGCTAGGCTGATTATTGTGTCATTTGGCAGTTAGGATGTCGCCGTTCCGGGCGTCCCGGTGCCTCTTAACTAGCGGCTAGGAAAATTGTTAGGTCGAAGCGCCGCGGACGCCGGAGACCATTATCAGAGCGTCTCTCAAATATTGCGGATAGGTTCAGGATAGGTCGTAGGAGTAGGGAGGGATGGAGTGGTCAGAGACACAAGCTATGGCTAGGTAAAAGTTAGGAGCCGGGTGGGTGCTCAGTCAGTCTGTACACCGGCACTAGTGTCACCTTCACCTTTATTAACATCATTTTAATGTTTAATCATTCAGGTGGATGTTCATAATATGGAGTTGTCACTAATGGCGTTGTACAGTTAATTTTATTATTTAATTTATTGTTCACTCTGTTGAGTGGATGGAGGGTGTGTGTATGACAGCTGTATCTTTGGATGATTGATTCTTCTCCACGAATTCGTGTTTTACGAATTTATTTTAATGCGGGTGTTCTCTTAGTTTCTGATCGTGCTCAGTGATGATGAGAGTTTAATAGTTATGGTTTTAACTAGTCATTAATATGTTAGGGATATAATACAGTCTTATACTATTTTTATTTCAGATGTTATTAGGAGTTAGGTTAATTTTATCCTATATTTTGCTCATTTGCTGATGTTCTAGTACAAATATTGTTGTTGATATCAATTTTTAATGATGTTTTGAGACGAGCGAGGAAACCTCCCGGGTTGTTAACCCCGAGCCTACGAGTGCGTCCGTTGAAGAAGAACGCGGCGGAGTCGTCTCTCCACTGTTGCGTAGACCCGTCGGTGGGTCCCCTCTGCCCGACCGTGTTTTCTTGTACAAATTGTTGGTTTTTGCTGTGATAGACGTAAATCCTGATTTGTAAATCCATTGTGATATGATCTTTGCACAAATCTAGGCTTGAGTGGTAGGATTCTCTTTTGATAGGGCTTGTTGGTGGTTATTGTAGTCTGTGGTTATTGTGCATCCTCAGAGGACTACCTTGTTGCCATACATTCATTGTAATATATTGTACATAGGAAGATTTATTTTTTTGTTTATATCACTTGGCGCAGTTCTGTCTCACCCTTTCTTTACACACGTACATCCTGTAATTTTTTAACACGTCTCTTTCCGCTTGTTTCGCCGTAGGTTAGGGACTCTCGTGGCGTATTCCATTAGATCTTTATTATTTTGATAGTTATTACGGTCGTGGGCGTCGGCGCGGTGTCCGTCTCGTCTCAGGCGGACGGGATGTTGCGTCGGCGCCCGAGTATTTATTGTTATTACCCGTCGACTCGGCCTCGGTATGTGAAGTATGGTAGTGTTATTGTTTGTTGGAGTCACTGACACGGTCGCCACACATACTACAATTAAGGTTTGCCAGGGCTTTTTTGCAGTTGCGAGTCTTTGTGTCTAGGATTTTGAATAACCTGACAGGCTATAAGGATCTATTGTTATCTCTTTTATACTAAACACTTATAACTGTATTAGTACCCAAGTAACTTTGTTTGTACGTTAAGAATTCCATTTCACTTGCGGGCAGAGACGTAGATACGGCGACCCCCCGACGGCTACCTCATAAATCTTTCCTCGAGCTGTGTAACTTGTGCTCTTTTATGAAGAATTTTGTAAGATAACGTAGGTATCCAACAACAGATGTCGGTTTAATTTTTATTTTATTTTTTTCTCGAGATGCAAAGGTGTCGGGTGATCTGGCCAAAAAGAGTTCTCCCATGTTTGTGTTTTTTTACAATTTATCGAGTTGTGAAAATATTCGAGCCAATGTTTTATTTTCACGATTGTTCTTAGGAAAATACCAAAATTCATTTGAAAAAAAAGGGATAAAGGTTTATTTGACCCTGATTGCGGGGATTGTTTGTTTTAATCGCCTGTCGACCATGGTACATTATTTTCTTTAAAAGTCTTCCTGTGAATTAAATCAAAGATGTTAACAGAGACAGGTCGAGTGTTTTTATAACTTTTAGTTCTATTAGTGAAAAGAATTTCTCCGAGTTGGCTCAATTTGCATTGTGTGTAACGTAATTCGACTATGACTTGGGAGGATTCACGTCACGCAGGTGTTACGAGAAAATCAGCCATGTCGCATTTCCTATCGCTGTGGTGAGGGAGTAAGAGGGGGGGGGGACAGCTGGGGCCCCACAAGTGATGTAATCCCTTCCACCAATAATAATTTTGTGCTCAGGGAATCACTGCTCTTTGATTATTAAGTAAAGGGGGATTTTCTGGGATGAGAATTAGAGGGGGATTGGAATTGGTACACGGTATTAAAACTCCGTTGTCGGGATTTTTACGATAGGGATCTTAAAAGTTAATGGATAATTTTTAACTCGAATGTTTTTAATGCTGTTGACGTGGAGGGATGCAGGTCACCGGGTCCCACAGCTGTTAACGCCTCCGCCTTACCCTAGTATTCACTGTGTTGTTAAAAGTAGTGGTGCATCAGTATAAATGGAATGGTGAAGAAATGAGTTTTATTTAATCCACAAGAGTATAATGTATATTTATTTTTATCTATGTTACTGTACACTCACCCATACAACTCCTGGCACCTCTCCTCCTGAACCACGAACCCCGAGATTCAGACTCGTGAATCCGAATCACCTAGAGTAATGAATCTCTTGCTTTGGGTTCATGAGTTAATCTTGAGGTTTGTGGTTCAGGTGAGGAGACACAGTGGAGTGAGTGTACTGTGATCATCAGTGAGGTATGATGGTGGTGTCTTAAGTGAAGTGGGTGAAACAAGAAGGGTGTTTTGAAGAGACCTTGAGGTGAATGACAGCCACCATAGGAATGAGGGACTTTTCTGGGTTTATATGAGGCACTCAGGATAAAATAGATGATTCAACCAACTTAGATGAGATTATGGGGGAAAAAAATAGAGACAGTCTGTAAGTATCTTGAAGCATGATTTTGGTCGAGTCATCTCTAACCCCTCATGGCTGCTTATGTTATACAAGATGGGTGTTTGGCTGTGGACTGTAGCATTAAGTTCAGTTGGTATTTTAATATGGGAATACTCATGTGTACAGTTCTTAGGTGTGGCACAAACCATTAACTTTACATTGTCGAGCTTC
The DNA here is from genome assembly GCA_958450375.1 of Homarus gammarus. Classification (NCBI taxonomy): domain Eukaryota; kingdom Metazoa; phylum Arthropoda; class Malacostraca; order Decapoda; family Nephropidae; genus Homarus; species Homarus gammarus. Next base: position 594,142 of record CAUDMG010001877.1, read on the forward strand.
GCATAAAATGGGATTTGTTGAGTGAAATGACGTACAGTACTTTACTGCCATACAATATTGTTCAAAGTTTATTAGGTCAGAACCTCAAAAATTTTACACTGGTTTTGAAGAGTCCTCCCATATTGGTGAACTGAGCAATGTGTGTGTACTGTATGTTGTGAAGGGGACTTTAACAATGCTTTCAGAAATTGATGTTATGATTAATCCCAGTTTACAACAGCTGAGGTTAACCCAAAGATGAAGCAATAGTCTTGAGAACCCACTATGGAGGTGATGAGCTTTGTAGTCAATGGTTGGTGAGTTCTCGTACTTTGAAAAGCCAAGTGTGGTGACAATTGTGCTGAGGTAGGTACTTGCCTGGTGTACAGTACATGGCTAGACCTGCATTTATTTTTGTTACTTGTACAAACCCATGTACTGGGGCTTGTCAAGATTTGTGCAGTATGGCAGCCTTGTGTGTGTTTACAGTAGACAAGAATAATTGCAATAGTAAACATACTATAGAATCAAAGTAAAACCTTAAAATAAATATCTCATTGTAATGGTTAGTGGAGCGTTTATATGACGAGGCCCTGTAAACGCACTAGTGAAGGGGACTACAGTAGTGGGGAAGAGGATACAGCACCTACCTCACATCCATAGGTGCTCTGGTGTGGGGCCAGGGCTAGATTGTACCGTAAACGGTAAATGCGTATTTAGCAATTAAAAACATGTATGCATGGGAAAAATTACTTCACATTGTTCATCTTAAAGGTTGGGGTGTAGGGGCCAGATGCTTAGAATGAGGAGGGAGGGTCCAGGCTGCCACTAATGGTGCTGGACGCAAGTTTTCCATGATAGCAAAGGCAGCCCAGTGCCCTACTGAGGTGGCTAGATGAACAGATCTACTGGGACTACGATTTGAAGGCTATCATGAGGGCCGTTGAAGTCGACCCTCACAAGGTTAATCAACCAACTGCTTTTCCTTGTGTGTTAGTATTTAGTGACCTCATTATTAACTGGTAACGAACATGTTTAAATTAAAAATCGGTCCAGTAGTTTCTTATATATTTGACCAAAAGTAATATTATATGTTCATAAAAAATTATGTGGGTTTCCTTGAAATTTATGGGCCAAGAATCTCAAAGGTAGGTAGGTAGGTTATATTTTCTCATTGTTATTAGAACATGTATTGTACAGCTAAACGGGTTCCTCAAGTCAACTAGCTGACGTGATAGAATACAAAAGTTACAGGTAATTCCCAAAAAAGGCTTTAGAATTACACTCAAGACTCGACCTTAACTAGATACCTTCACTGGGGGTGTCTAGTTAAGGTAGTCTCATTGTTAAGTGGAGGTATATAGTTACAGTAGTCTCTCAGTGTAATGGTGATGCTCTTTTGTTGTTTGTGTGCTTTTAACATGAGTAAATCAGTAGGGCAGATTCTTAGTTTCAGTCATGGAAAGTATTCATCATATTTCTCAACAATGGAGCTGAGTTTGAGGGAGACAACATTACAAACTATACCTCAGGATGCATATGACCCCAAAATATCTCGATATTCTGACAATATAACCACGTATGATTTTGACAACCCATTGTAGTTTCTCTCGTAATTGACTAACATCATTACTCACTTGGCTAACTAAATCAATTGTTAAGATAAGTTTTTTTTAACCATAACTACCACTTAACTATAGTCTATTCAATATTACTTTTTTTTTTAATATGTTATGATCTGGATAAAACATTGCCATTATTGATAATTGTCACACTGGATAACACCTTCCCCACATTGGGTGTTCAACAGCTCGAACCCAGGACATAGTATGAAAGATACCCGCATTATCCCTTGTACCAGTGGAGTCTTTGTATATTCCAGGTATTCCAGAGTTCTTGCATAGTTCCATTGTTATTCCTTCACCAACCAAACTTCATTCCTACGATTCCAGAATTTGAAGGGAGGGTCGTAGGCGTTCCTGAAATAAGATGGTTAATAGAGTGTAATGAGATTTTTGAGATCTGTAAGTACAAAGAAATATATTAAATACCGAGGGATCTGTAAGGACAAAAGGATAAAGATTGAAGGTTTTCATACTAACCAGAAGACGTGGTTGGGAATAACACGTTCACCAGCTGCTGTTATAATGCTTGTTAGTTTCTCCGTCTCTGTGTTCCAGGTAGTCTCGTCTGTGGCGTATCCCCCAAGGCGTCTGTGAAGGATAAATATGTCCAGGTAGTTAATCTCAAAACAGGATCACTGAGGAGGTTTGTTAGTTAGTTATGTCACAATTGAACCATGAAGACGGGGGTTCGCTTATAATGGGATCTCAGGCTTGATCCATTTTATAGACGATACTTAGTGACTTCAAGGGGATATGGGAACCCCTTTTATTTTACGAAGATGTTAAGCATTTCTCGTGCCATTACCCATTTCGTTAGGTTCTGACCCCAGTTGGACTGATTCCCAAATGCACTTATTCTGGTATGGTAAAACTGGGACCCATTACAACTAAGCCCCATTATAACTTAGCCCCAATTAACCTGTTGACCCCACCTGGTGAGGATGGTCATCTGAGGGCGAAGTGTTATATGGACATTGGGATCAGTGGGTGTAGGTGGGTCAGCCTGGGCAGCCTCTGGGATGAAGAAGCAGGCGTTGAAAATGTGTTCTTCGTCACTAATGTTGTGCTCTATTGATACAGGAATCCCCAGCACCAGTTTTTCTCCTGAAGGTGAAAACTGTGATTAGCTCTGTAATATATATTTGATCAGCTCTGTAAACAAGAACATTTGATTAACTTTGGTAACCACTACATATCAAAACCAATTAATTCTGATATTAACCACACCAATTAATGCTGACAACTAAAAACCAAATAAGACTGGCATTCACATCAGACACCCTACCAGGACCCACCAACTACTGTACTGTACTATACCCACCCTTTGAATTCTTGCCACCAATGTAGGCAAAGAGGCGGTAGAACAACTCCAATTTGTCATCGATGGTATATTGTGCCCCCTGGTGCTCTGTACACGCCCAGAATTTAGCTTGGTACAGTCTCTCTTCGTAATCCTGTGCAGGTGAGATATTAATGGTACTACTACTGTTAATAATAGTAATAAAGATGGTAGTAGTAGTAATAATAGCGATACTACTACTAATAATAACGTGACCTAACCAAACCAATATTTTATTTCATTCTAAAATTTGGCAAATTCTGTAGGGGCGTGGTAGAGAAGGTAGGTGAAATAATTACAAGTGAAGGGGTAATGGCTGAGAGGTGGCTGCTAAGGGGCTATGGGTGTTGACTAAAGGTTAAGGGGTGACTACTAAGGGGTAAATACTCACCCCAGCACGGCGGACTGTAGTAAAGGTCACTGGTTCCGTCGGGCCGAAACTCCGAGAGAAGGCGGTGAACTGCAGGGTCAGGAGGAATGCTTATTAGTGTACAGTATAGTGGCCCTCTTGGCTAATGGGTCTCCTACCACTTGGCTTTAGTGTCAATAAGTTCATGTGTTAATGGGTTCACTATAAGACTCTAATACTAATGGCGTTTCCTCTATTACACGTACCAGGTTGGCTCCATTTGTTGGTTGACAGGTGAACACTATCACCCCCACCATTATCACCACCACCAAGTCTTTCATCTTTGTTCTGTCTCTTGTCGTCAACCTGTAAGAAAAAATATATCTGTTTTTATCCTGGTATTATGTGCTCCAATACACGTCTCTTATGTTGGTATATAAACAATGTACCTAGACAGTGCAGGTATATAAACAGTTGGAATACAGACACACAAACACACCTTCAAGGATATGTATACAGTACTCTTAAGACATGGCCGTGTCCTTAATCATACACGTACAGGTACCTAACCGTGTCCCAATTCAACATGTATATCAAATTATCTGACAAGAACATAGACTTATCACAATCCGGAGCTATTGAAGTATGTTTATATCAACGTAGAAATATTTTGTATGTCGTTGAAGCGTGGAAGAAGGAAGCCACGATCTTCACTCCACCCGGACACATATATAAGGTATTTTGTCTGTCATTTTAAGTAATACCTGACCCAAGGACGTCTAGCCTTGGGAGGGATGGCTTACAATAGGGTTGGGGGGATTTCCTGTACAGCCTCCACCCTCGTCTTTTACAGTACTTAACTTAATATATAACAAATGTAGAATATTTATCCTCATTATTTCATGGTTTAAATGTCGTAAATTATAAGAGAACTTTGTAGTGAAATTCCTAAAACTATTCAGAAGAGACGAGGTTGTAGGGGTATCGAGATATTAAAGTTGTCTAGCACTCAGGATGGAAGGAAACTCTAATGTGGTTTTCTTGTATAATATATAAGTTATATGATAGACAGTCTGGTGCTGGAGGTGCTGTGTGGTGAGGGGCTGCTTGGTAGAGACGTGCGGTGAGTAGCTTGTCGAAGGAGGTATGTGTGCAGGAGCTCCGTTAGAGAAGATGTTGCCTGTTGCTGGCCTCCTGGTTGAATGAAATGTTAACAGTGTGGAGCTTGCTGGAGGAGATGTTGCTTGTTCAAGAAGATTGGTCAGAATGCATCTCAATGGAGAGACAGAGCTTATATACACCCAGCAGCGGCTATGAGTCATGGTGGAAAAACCCGAGAAGTAGCCGGTGACTAGTTCCGTTGCTAGGATACGGCGGGCAATGGAATGCGGATACGCTTGGTTGCTAGGGAAGGCGGTAACAGGTGGTGAGTGGCAGCTTGTAGGGAAGACGTCCACTACAATACTCCCCCTCCCCTCCCGGCGCGGCGGGAGGCTGGATGTTGTCCGGGTTGTGTCCCACACATAACACATACCGGGCAGGTGTATGTACGACTCGACCGCTACGTGTAACAACTCCGTCCAGTGACACAAAACCTGTGGGAGAATTAGGAGGAGAAAGAGGGTTTGGGATTAGAGGAGGTTGTACAAGCAATGGTTGTTGTGCTCCTGCTGCTGCAGGGGCTGCGTCAGGAGGAGGGTCCATGGCAGGAGCAGGTTCAGGTTCTATGACAGGAGGAGGGTCTATGACAGGAGCAGGTTCTATGATAGGAGGGAGGCTTACTACAGGTTCAGGTTCTATGACAGGAGCAGGTTGTACATGAGGGTGAAAAGAGGGTGCCCAGAAATGTCGTGGGCGTGGTGTTGCTGCCGGTGGTAACTGCGGGTGGACTGGTGCAGGCGTAGTTTGTTGATGGTGCTGCTGGGCTGGGGGCCCGACGGGTAAGGCGGCCGGTTTGACTCTGTCTATGCTGACGGTGTCATGTCTGCCATTCCGGATAATTGTCAGGAACTTTGCAGAACGGGTAACCACCTGGAAGGGTCCATCGTAGGGGCGTTGTAATGGGTTGCGGTGAGCATCATGCCTGACGAAAACATACTCGGCTGTGAGTAGTGCAGGAGGGATGTGTTCAGGGCGCCGAGTAGGCTGGCGTGGAGCAGTAGCTCTGAATGCAGAAACTGCTTGTCGTAGCTTTTGGAGTAAGTCGTGACGAACGGCTGGAGTGGCTTGATTGGGATCAGGAGGGAGTGAGAAATCCCCGGGTAGCCGAAGGGGCTCGCCTAGTGTCAGATCTGCTGGGCTACAGTCCATATCCTCCTTGTGTGACGCACGGATGCCGAGGAGCACTAAGGGAAGCGCATCAGTCCAGCTGTAAGGGTCGTGCTGTGCCTTGAGTGCGTCCTTTAGCTGCCGGTGAAAACGTTCTACCATGCCGTTGGCTTGAGGGTGGTATGCTGTAGTGCGTTGTCTAGACGTGCCGAGGAACTGTAGGAGGTGCTGCCAGAGTTGTGACTCAAACTGTACTCCTCGGTCAGTGATTACGGTAGCGGGGGGGCCAAAACGGGAAACCCAACCGGACATGAAGGCGCGGACAGTAGTCTCTGCTGTAGCGTTGGGCATGGGAATTGCTTCTGTCCACCTGGTGAAACGGTCGACGCAGGTGAAGATGTAGGTGCTACCGTAGGATGATGGAAGAGGTCCCACGATGTCGAGGTGTACTACTTGAAAACGTCCTTTGGGAATAGGAAAGGCTTGTAAGGGGGCCCGTATGTGACGATGTATTTTGGAGGACTGGCAGGCTAGGCACTGGGCAGCCCATTTCTTAGTATCAGACTTGATGCCGGGCCAGACGACACGTTGCGTGAGGAGGCGCTGGGAGGCCCGCACACCCGGGTGGCTGAGACCATGGATGCGGTCGAAAACAGCGCGGCGGTGGACGTGAGGCACGAACGGTCTAGGCTGTCCACAGGATACGTCGCACCACAATTTTATCTTTGTGCCAGGAACAGGGAGTTCTTGGAGTATGAGGCCTGAGGGGGATGTCTTGTAAGCTGCCAGGTCTTCGTCTTTCTCTTGAGCCGCGGCTAGCTGCCCATAATCAATGGGTGGAGATGAGGGAAGAATGGTGGATATACAACGAGAGAGGGCGTCGGCGATCTCGTTGTGGCTGCCTTTAATGTGTTGGACGTCGCTGGAGAACTCCGAGATGTAAGCCAAGTGGCGCAGGACACGAGGTGTATGTGACTGGGAAGCTGAAGCGAAAGCGTGGACGAGGGGCTTGTGATCAGTGAAGATGGTGAACTGACGGGCCTCGAGGAAGTGTTGGAAATGTCTGACAGCCAAGTATATGGCCAGGAGTTCTCGATCAAAAGCGCTGTACTTGAGGTGTGGTGGTTGAAGCCGTTGTGAGAAGAAAGCAACGGGCATGAAAGTTCCGTTGATCTCCTGCTGTAAGACGGCGCCCACTGCAGTAGAAGAAGCGTCTGTTGTGAGAGTGGTCCGGGCGTTAGGTGCGGGGTGGGCCAGGAGGGTGAGGCGTGTGATGTGCTGTTTGATAGTGGTGAATGCCGTAGTAGCCTCTTGAGTCCACATGAGAGACTTGTGAGACTTCTTTGGGCGTCCCTTGAGAAGGTCGTGTAGGGGGGCTAGGACGGTGGCAGCTTTGTCAATGAAGCGGTGGTAGTAGTTGACTAAACCCAGGAACTCCCGGAGTTTCTTCGCCGTTTCAGGTTTGGGGAACTCCCTAATCGCGGTTATCTTCTGTGGTAGGGGTTGTATGCCACCGGGCGAGACTCTGTGACCGAGGAAATCGATGGCCGAGGTTCCAAAGACGCACTTAGCAGGATGAACTTTCATGTTGTTGTTCTGCAGGCGTTGGAGAAGGAGTTGTAGGTGGTGGTGGTGCTCGGCAGGCGTCGAAGATGCGACGAGGATGTCGTCAATGTAGACGGTGACAAAATCGAGGTCGCGAAGCATATGGTCCATGAACCTCTGGAAAGTCTGTGCTGCATTGCGTAAGCCAAAACTCATGAAAGTGTACTCGAAGAGTCCGAACGGAGTGGTGATGGCTGTCTTCTGGGTATCTGCCGGTGCTACTGGGATCTGGTGGAAGGCACGCTCCAAGTCGATCTTCGAGAAGATAGTCTTGCCATGAAGTTTGTGGTGAAAGTCCTGGACATGCGGAATAGGGTACCTGTCAGGTTTGGTGACGAGATTCAGGGCTCTGTAGTCGCCACACACCCTCCACTCGCCGGGTGTTTGCTTAGGAACCATGTGAAGAGGCGATGCCCAGGGACTCCTTGAAGGGCGAATGATGCCGTCTTGCAGTAGTTTGTTGAATTCTGCTTTGGCTGTGTACAGGAGCTCAGGGCGCAGGCGGCGAGGGCGTGAAAAGACAGGTGGTCCTTTGGTTTCGATGTGGTGGAAAATTCCCGACGTAGGTGGTGGGGGTAGGGAGACTCGGGGTGAGAAAAGCTCCTTGAATTCGTCGAGCAGGGAGGAGAACTCGTTGGAAGGCGCAAGACAGGTGATAGCGTCCGTGTGTCTGGCACGAGAACCATGGATCTTGCGTGCTGTAGGCTCATGAATGAGGCATAGATGACTTGGTTTGACGCCGAGCTTGTGGAAGGTGAGGAAGTCGAAACCAAGGATGGGTTGAGACACGTCTGCTATCACGAATAACCAACGCAGAGTCTTGGGCAGACCGAGGTCTAAGGCGAGGGTGCGTACGCCGTAGGAGGCGATGGAGGTACCGTTGGCAGCGAACAGGTCATACGAGGGTTGCTTTGACTTGTCTCGTAGTGAGGGAGGGATGAGGCTGACCGATGAACCGGTGTCGATGAGAAACTTCTTGCCGGAGGTGCGGTCGGTGACGCGCAGTAATGAGACGCCTGGAGGGACGGAGGCTGAGGCGTCTACCAGCCTCCGGTGTTGCCGTTTCCCGAATAGGTGCAATAGGGCTCACAGTTTCGAGCATAGCGGCCGAAAGTCTGGTGATACCAGCAGAGGGTAAATTTGTTGTGCTGGGGGTTGGCTGCTGTGTGTCGGAACTTGTAGGGCGTAGTATGTGAGTCAGGAACCGGCGCAGCAGCGGGTATGGAGGAGCAGAACTGCTCAACAGTGTCCATCCTGCGGTTCAAAATTTGCAACAGGTCCTTGATGTCTTGTGAGGAATTGCTCGGCTGAGGGGCGTTGACCCGGCTTACAAGTTCGATGGTAGGTACTGGTGTGACCGTGGCGGCAAGGGGTGCAGCAGCGCATTCGTTAAAAATTCTATCTGCCGCGGTTGCATATAGTTCCGGTGTCGTAGAGTAATCTACTGCGGACAGGATGTTGCGTACTTCTGTGGGTAGCTTTTGTGCGTGAAGCTGGCTCAGGATAGAGTCGGGGAGTCTGTCTGTGTGACGGGAGTTCAGCCGACACATCTCCTCCCAGAGACGTCCCGGGGTTGAGTTCCCGAGGGAGGTAGAGGATAGATCTTGCAGGAGATTGGGGCTGGTCTGTTGATAACACGTCTTCAAGGCAGCCCGCAGGGTAGCGAATTTGTTGTGATCTGGAGGGTTGGAAATGGTTTGTGAGACCCGCGTGGCCACTTCCGTGGGTAAGGCACAAAGCAGGGCGCAATACTTTTGTTCGTCGGTCGCTCGTGAGCCGGCGAGGGCTGCTTCCACATGGTCAAGCCAGTCCTCGACGTTGTGGTTGAAAATCGGCAGAGAGATCCGTCCGTCCTCCATCCTGTGTGAGTGCTTATCTCCGGGAGTCACCATTGTAGGGGTATCGAGATATTAAAGTTGTCTAGCACTCAGGATGGAAGGAAACTCTAATGTGGTTTTCTTGTATAATATATAAGTTATATGATAGACAGTCTGGTGCTGGAGGTGCTGTGTGGTGAGGGGCTGCTTGGTAGAGACGTGCGGTGAGTAGCTTGTCGAAGGAGGTATGTGTGCAGGAGCTCCGTTAGAGAAGATGTTGCCTGTTGCTGGCCTCCTGGTTGAATGAAATGTTAACAGTGTGGAGCTTGCTGGAGGAGATGTTGCTTGTTCAGCGGCTATGAGTCATGGTGGAAAAACCCGAGAAGTAGCCGGTGACTAGTTCCGTTGCTAGGATACGGCGGGCAATGGAATGCGGATACGCTTGGTTGCTAGGGAAGGCGGTAACAGGTGGTGAGTGGCAGCTTGTAGGGAAGACGTCCACTACAAGGTTAATGGTACAACAGTTCAGAACACAACCTGACTGACTCCAATTATTATGTAACACCAACAACAATAACGTCACTTTAATGATTTAATTAAAAAATAAAACCAAATAGTGAGGAGAGCATTTACTTGAAACACCTCAGCCACTGTCTTAATGTTTCACTGTGTACTGTAGATAATATTTACCTTCAAACAGGTGTTGGTGGCCTACTATTTCCTTCTTCACGCAGGAAAACCTTAATAAGAAAACTAATCGTAAAATAAAGAAAAAAGTTTGAGGGAACTACGAGGTGCTGTCTATGAGGACGTTAAAGGGAGACTGATGCCATGGTGGGTCAGTGTGGAGCGAGCATCAGCTGCTGGTGGAAGGAAAGCTGTTATACCTTTGTTTTTGTTCCTAATTTTACGATTACTGTTTTCTTATAATAGTTTTCCTGTTTGAAGAAGGACTTGATAGTATTCCACCAAGACCTGTGTAAAGGTAAAGTAAATATTATCTTTTCCTAACGTTACTTTACAATGAAGTATTAACATGGCTGGTGAGGTGGTTCAAGTAACTTCTCGCCTCTAATTTATTTATACATTTAGTATTATTTAAAATCATTAATGTACAAAACACAAACCAAATAACCATTTTACATTATATAGAACTGAGTGATAAACATAAGAATGGAGGAAACAGCAGCGGGTCTATACTGTTCAGTCCCGTTTACACCCAACCCCTATTGCACCTGGTTGGTTAGGTTAGGTTAAACAACATGACCATAGTTCGCTCCTGGTTGGATAGTTTGAGTACCTTTGTCATGTCACCTTTGTTTAACCCTGACTTCCATTTATACACCTCTATCAGGTCGCCCCTCGCTCTACGTCTCTCAAGGGAGTGCAAATTAAGATGCTTTAACCTGTCTCTGTACTCAAGGTTCCTAATGCCCGGGATTAGTCTTGTCATTCTCCTCTGAATTCTTTCCAATGATTCTATATCCATTCTGTAATACGGTGACCAGAACTGAATTGAGTAATCCAGGTGTGGTCTAACAAGGGCAGGATATAGTTAAGGATGACCTCGCTAGTCTTGTAACTAACACTGACCTGGTAATACAAGTGAGGTCTAACAAGGGCAGGATATAGTTTAGGATGACCTCGCTAGTCTTGTAATTAACACTGACCTGGTAATACAAGTGAGGTCTAACAAGGGCAAGATATAGTTTTAGGATGACCTCGCAATTTATTAACAGTTGGGAAAATAAGAATGAGCCATTTTAAGGTAGAGTTGTCTTAGGAATGTTTATATATTATTAACTTTATTTATTGTCCGTGTGTATGAGTGGAAGATCATTATATATTTTTACAACCCTTATCTGATACTAATACGAAAGTACTCAGCTTATTGGAACAAATATCAGTAAATGAGAATAAATTTTAATGATAATAAATTCTCCGTAACTTTCCTACATGAAATAGATAAAGATAATAGGAAAAATTTAGAGATTAACTTTGAAATATAAGACACAGTGAAGACGGCAATTAGTGTTTTAGGCGATATAACAGGAATTTGGTGAATTTAACATACGAATTAACCTAACCTAACTTGATATAACTTAAACCTAACGTAACTCAAACCTAACCTAACCTAACTTGATATAACTTTAACCTAACATAACCAAACGTAACTCTAACCTAACTTAACTTGATATAACTTTAACCAAACACAAACACCTTCCTACCTATGAGGCAAACCATAAGGGTATTAATAAATCCGATGAAATAAACTGATCACAGCCTTATATAAATACATCATTATTTTATCTATTAAGACTAGCTAAAGTCACTTAACACCTGAAACATCTGACTTACCTAATAAACAGATGATCTCCCGCACTTGGTTACAGCCATGTGTTTACAGTACGTGTTGTGGGGTGCTTGATGTGTGGTCTTAACTGATAACTAATCGGTAATCAGTTAACGAGATAGATTGGTAATTACTGGCCTGTGAACGATAGCCACGATATTTAATAGATCGTTATTGATATCGTGGTGTAATGACGTTGTTATAGTTTTGATATTAGTGTTATTATTATTATTGTTGTTACTATTATTGTTATTATTGTTGTTATAAGATTATTAGTGTTATTATTATCGATGTCATTGTTATTATTATTACAGTATTATTATTAGTGTTGTTATTAAATACAGTTCTTGACAGTGATCAGAGAGGCTGACTGGTGAGTATGTCTAAGTGAATCAGTCTAAAGTGCTGGTACTCATAACCTAAGCAGGCCATATATAACCCATGAAAATAGCGAATGTCAATTGGGTTTTTAACTAAGACATCATAGGACATTTTTTTTTTTTTACATGTTATTTGATATCTATTAGGATATACTGTTTTCGGTGACAATTAATTACCAGTACTAAAAAAAAATAATTCCTGAAATGTCACAATGGGTGGATCAGGCCCCCGTCAGACATTGGTATTTTGTATTTTGACTCGAGTTTTGTTTTTGTAGAAGGTAGATAAGTATACTATCTTGTTATTTTTATGTATTTTTAAGTAGCTGAGTGTGTTTCATGGGCCTTCCTTTGGTCAGATTGTAGGTATTAAGGAAAGTTGTTGGCTGAGGAAGATTTGGGTGAGGTCTCCCTATCAAGCCTCCGTTTTCTTTGCTAGTTAGACTGTGTTCGGTTGGATGATGGCGTCCTGCAGAATGTTAACAAATACTCTCCCTATATGTGATGTGATAATATTTCTTACTGATATAATAAACCTATGATTATTATATATGGTGGACAATTTTCTTACATGAAGGGACATCTAATGATTCAGTAGAGGAATAATGAGATCAGCGTGAGGAAGCATATATCTGAGTCAGCCCTCACCACTACACCACCAAAGAAAACGTGAGGGATATCCTGGTCTTACGGAGAATAATATAGTGAATTAATATAATATAGAGGTTTATTTAAATATTTTTAATTGTTAATGGACGAGTTTAATTATTAGCCGTGTTGCGAGTTTAAAAACCTTGCCACCCATTAATAGTCAAGAATAATGGAGGGATCTTGCATGTCATTGGTCACCTCTAGTGGGTAACCATTAGGTAAAATTAAGGTAATATATTGCTGTCTATAGATATATAACAGTTATTCCAGAAGTTTGGGTTAACAATAGAAAATGTGTTCCTTGTTGCGATAACTAGTAAATTTCTTTATCCTCTTCCCCACTCATAAGCTCGTTAGTCAATTAGGCGTCCGGTTATGTCTCTGTTACACACTGTTGGCAAGTACTGGGCATGTACTGGCTCTCTGTTACACACTGTTGGCAAGTACTGGCTCTCTGTTACACACTGTTGGCAAGTACTGGGCATGTACTGGCTCTCTGTTACGCACTGTTGGCAAGTACTGGCTCTCTGTTACACACTGTTGGCAAGTACTGGGCATGTACTGGCTCTCTGTTACACACTGTTGGCAAGTACTGGCTCTCTGTTACGCACTGTTGGCAAGTACTGGCTCTCTGTTACACACTGTTGGCAAGTACTGGGCATGTACTGGCTCTCTGTTGCACACTGTTGGCAAGTACTGGCTCTCTGTTACACACTGTTGGTAAGTACTGGGCATGTACTGGCTCTGTTACACACTGTTGGTAAGTACTGGGCATGTACTGGCTCTTTGTTACACACTGTTGGCAAGTACTGGCTCTCTCTTACACACTGTTGGTAAGTACTGGGCATGTACTGGCTCTGTTACACACTGTTGGCAAGTACTGGGCATGTACTGGCTCTCTGTTACACACTTTTGGCAAGTACTGGCTCTCTGTTACACACTGTTGGTAAGTACTGGGCATGTACTGGCTCTGTTACACACTGTTGGCAAGTACTGGGCATGTACTGGCTCTCTGTTACACACTGTTGGCAAGTACTGGCTCTCTGTTACACACTGTTGGCAAGTACTGGGCATGTACTGGCTCTCTGTTACGCACTGTTGGCAAGTACTGGGCATGTACTGGCTCTCTGTTACACACTGTTGGCAAGTACTGGCTCTCTGTTACACACTGTTGGCAAGTACTGGGCATGTACTGGCTCTCTGTTACGCACTGTTGGCAAGTACTGGTATACTGTCAAACTGGGGGTCACTAATTCTAAGGGTAAATACTTAACTCTAATTTTAATTTCTAAGGGTCGCTGCCACCAGACCCCCACTGGACTGCATGTAGCTCGTTAGGTAGCGTGCAGAGTGGACTAGGCATTGGGTTAGGTTTTTCTTTGACCAGATCGATAAGGGGAAGGAAGGGTGAAACCATAACATGTCTTAATTAATTTATTCCTTATAAAACATACTGGTAAAAAACATTCACATGAATTGGTCTTCCTCAGAAGAACAACGAAAATGTTGATTACCCAGATGGGCACCAGACGTCTTACCTTAATGGCGTGTCATCCACATACTTATTGCATAACAATCTGTGACCACCTTACCTCGGTCATTCCTTCTTACACTATCCCTTAACACATCAGACTGCTCCACCTGTATGGAATATAGCACCGTCGGTTATCATACATAGTAGCACCATCTCAACACACATGTTACACTCCATACCTGCAAGTATGGGACTCCTTGTAACTTTTAGATATACACAACAGGCACCTCGTTCCCACACCGCCCTCGGTGGGTAGAGACGAGGGCTTCACCTAGAGACATACCAGCACTATTTCTACGCCTGGTATAATAGGTCGCTCCAGGTGACGACCGCAGAGTTTCTCACGGTCTCCTTATTTGTTTCTACTCATTTGGAGTGGTGTGCTGGGAATCCACAGGTTCACACTGGATTGGCATAGCGGGGAGTAGTCACCACCTGGTGGGACGCTCACAGGGATAATGGCTGCCGGGCAGCAAGGCACTCCGACTGCAAGGAACCTGAGGTGACGGTAGAACGGAGGGAACTGAGAAATAATGCCTGACGGGCTGTTATCACACCCCCTAACACATAACTATTACACTTATACATCAGGCAAAGCTTTAAACTGTAATAACTTCTATATAAACCTTAATTATAGGGCGGGATATAGCCCGATAGGACACTGACCTGAGGTGACGGGAGAACGGAGGGTACTGAGGGCAGTGCCCTGCCGCTCGTCACCGCATAAGCCTACAGTTCCCAATCTTTAATTTTTACTGTTATTTCTTACGGTTCTCACCTGAACACTTTTCGGTATATTGTAACCTCATGCCTTATAAACACATATTTTAATCCTAAATTACACACTAAGGTAAGGTTCTGGTTTGCTAGTTCGTGGGTAAATTCATTGGGTTATAATATCAACACGGCACACCCGAGGCGGGTACAGGACGCGCCTTAAAACAAAGGCTGAATGTTCATGGCGGGGGTGTATCAACTTCACTTAAAATTGTAATTAGGGATCCTCCTCTCACACATTGCGCTATTTGAACACAGACATAAAATTCTCTGATCACTGTACTTATCGTGGGTATATGTCACGTGAGGACACGAGGTGTATTAAGTTCACACCGTTGCATACAAGATGTTTCCTTTCAAGTATAGTTTCTGGGTCACTCCAACACCTCACAGAGTTCTGATACATTTATCCTTTTTCCAGATCATTGTTCTCATGTATTTTCATATATCTGTGGAAGTTATGTTCCCTACACGCTCACAGACGTAAATAGTATGACCTTCAAACCCTGATCCACACTTAGTCCTACAGTACACTAGTCCAGCTCAACTGGACTTTAAAATTCATCTTATGGATACCCTGAGTTCTCCTTAATGCTGTGAATACATACAATTAATATGATATAACACATGGTCTAGTAACATTGAGTAGGTGAGTTATCCTTTATCAATGTTTCCCGTTTTCTGAGGTTCTACAAGCGCGGTGGATTTGAATGTTATATAGCGTAATATGAATTAAAGTGGGTTTTAGGAATGACAATGATGTGCGCAGTACACTGGGCATGTACTGGCTCTCTGTTACACACTGTTGGCAAGAACTGGGCATGTACTGGCTCTCTGTTACACACTGTTGGTAAGTACTGGACATGTACTGGTTCTCTGTTGCACACTGTTGACAAGTACTGGGCATGTACCGGCTCCTGAATGTACCTGAACCTGCTCCAGTGTTGGTCAAGTCTGGTCTTGAAACAGCTCACACTCGGTGCCGTCACAACACTCTCTGGCAGGTTGTTCCAACAGTTCACAATTCTCACTCCGAAAAAGTTTGCCCTCACAGTTTTCTGGACTTGTGGCTTCTTCAACCTTGAGCTGTGACCCCTTGTGGGGCGAGCGTCCGCCAGCTCCAGGTCAGGACACTCGACTGAGTAGTGCCCTTTGAGATGTTTATACACCTCAACTAGGTCCCCCCTTGCCCGTCTGTAGTATAAGCTGGGCAGTTGCAGGTGCTCTAATCTCTCAGGGTAACTGAGGTGCCGTAGTGCAGGCACCAGTCTGGTGGCCCTCCTTTGGACATTTTCAATCAACTGACAGTCCCTGGCATATCTCAGGGGACCCGACGGGGTGACAGTGCTCCAGACGGGGTGACAGTACTCCAGACGGGGAAGCACTTCACTCTTGATGATCGTTACGAGGGACGGACCGTGTAGGTGTGCTTATGGTCGGTCCTAAGGCTCTCAGTGTGTCTTGTACTGTATACAGTACTTCAGGAGGTCTCCATGCCTGTATACAGCACTTCAGGAGGTCTCCATGTCTGTATACAGTACTTCAGGAGGTCTCCATGCCTGTATACAGTACTTCAGGAGGTCTCCATGTCTGTATACAGTACTTCAGGAGGTCTCCATGCCTGTATACAGTACTTCAGGAGGTCTCCATGCCTGTATACAGTACTTCAGGAGGTCTCCATGTCTGTATACAGTACTTCAGGAGGTCTCCATGTCTGTATACAGTACTTCAGGAGGTCTCCATGCCTGTATACAGTACTTCAGGAGGTCTCCATGTCTGTATACAGTACTTCAGGAGGTCTCCATGCCTGTATACAGTACTTCAGGAGGTCTCCATGCCTGTATACAGTACTTCAGGAGGTCTCCATGTCTGTATACAGGACTTCAGGAGGTCTCCATGCCTGTATACAGCACTTCAGGAGGTCTCCATGTCTGTATACAGTACTTCAGGAGGTCTCCATGCCTGTATACAGTACTTCAGGAGGTCTCCATGCCTGTATACAGTACTTCAGGAGGTCTCCATGTCTGTATACAGTACTTCAGGAGGTCTCCATGCCTGTATACAGTACTTCAGGAGGTCTCCATGTCTGTATACAGTACTTCAGGAGGTCTCCATGTCTGTATACAGTACTTCAGGAGGTCTCCATGCCTGTATACAGTACTTCAGGAGGTCTCCATGTCTGTATACAGTACTTCAGGAGGTCTCCATGCCTGTATACAGTACTTCAGGAGGTCTCCATGCCTGTATACAGTACTTCAGGAGGTCTCCATGTCTGTATACAGGACTTCAGGAGGTCTCCATGTCTGTATACAGTACTTCAGGAGGTCTCCATGCCTGTATACAGTACTTCAGGAGGTCTCCATGCCTGTATACAGTACTTCAGGAGGTCTCCATGCCTGTATACAGTACTTCAGGAGGTCTCCATGCCTGTATACAGTACTTCAGGAGGTCTCCATGCCTGTATACAGCACTTCAGGAGGTCTCCATGCCTGTATACAGTACTTCAGGAGGTCTCCATGCCTGTATACAGTACTTCAGGAGGTCTCCATGCCTGTATACAGTACTTCAGGAGGTCTCCATGTCTGTATACAGTACTTCAGGAGGTCTCCATGCCTGTATACAGTACTTCAGGAGGTCTCCATGCCTGTATACAGTACTTCAGGAGGTCTCCATGCCTGTATACAGTACTTCAGGAGGTCTCCATGTCTGTATACAGTACTTCAGGAGGTCTCCATGTCTGTATACAGTACTTCAGGAGGTCTCCATGTCTGTATACAGTACTTCAGGAGGTCTCCATGCCTGTATACAGTACTTCAGGAGGTCTCCATGCCTGTATACAGTACTTCAGGAGGTCTCCATGCCTGTATACAGTACTTCAGGAGGTCTCCATGCCTGTATACAGTACTTCAGGAGGTCTCCATGCCTGTATACAGTACTTCAGGAGGTCTCCATGCCTGTATACAGTACTTCAGGAGGTCTCCATGTCTGTATACAGTACTTCAGGAGGTCTCCATGTCTGTATACAGTACTTCAGGAGGTCTCCATGCCTGTATACAGTACTTCAGGTCTCTTAATTCACTGTATTGCGACGCTATCAGCTGGTGTGTCTCAAGTTAACAAAGGAGAGTCGTTCTTTTTCTCTTTAACAGTATACAAGTCGTGCTATTAATAAACACCTGTAAGGTTGTTAGAAGAAGAATTTGTTAGTCTGGAGATTATTTTTACTCTTTGTTTGTTTGTTGAAGTCTGCTGGTGTCTTAATTAATTTATGTGTCTTGATACTGTGAGATATTTTTACCGTGTCTTGGTGCTTGTGTACTGCTGACGTTTCTCGCTTGGCCAAAAGGTAATTTTATATATCATGGGTATTATATGCTAGATGTGTAGAAAATATAACCCAAAAATAGATAATATTAATATTTATAGAACTGTGTGTCTAAGTATTAAGTAAATTATTTTATTTTGTAGAGCAGGACATATATTCTTGATTCTGGGTCGAGTTCTTGAATAAATAAACAATATTAATTAAAACATTCAAAGGTGATAGTTTATCTGTACGAGTATGTGAATAATATAGTTTTTAATTATTGGATTAGTTTAATTATGAAGTGTAATTGATAAAGAGCAGAAATAACTGAAAATTTCGTCAATAACTCCCGTAGTGGCGCTTGGCGGGATAAAATTACACCAATATTTTTATTCGACAAACCATAGGATTTTATTGAACTTAATTTAACACAAGCACACCCCAGTACCCATAAGGTTAAACCAGGCCGCCATTTACAGCAGGGGTAGACTGGGAGTGCCCCTACATCGACCCAGCAGCGACCTTTTTAAAGAAGCTGCCGCACTTTGGTTCCTAGAAAACAAGAAAACGGGTTTCAGTGAGTCGCTTGAGGCTAAACCAGAGGTGCGTGGAGAACGTCATGACCCGTTAGATCTGTTCCCTCAAACATTATTTTATGGGGTTGTAGCGTGGATAATAAATAGGATAGGGAAAATTTTATACACTGGTGGACTGAATAACGAAGAGAGAGAGAGAGAGAGAGAGAGAGCATATATAACGTACTTTGTGAAGCCAATTGAATATTTATCTATATATTTATCATAACCGCCCTGTCCCCTCCCACCCCCTGACAGCTTTCAAGAATCAATCAACGTTCGCAGATAGTTGTTACCATGACATCCACAAACATTCGACTTTGATAACGACAACGGACTAATCATCAATCGCTTATCTCCTGCGATTAAACCCTGACTGATAAAATTTATATACACCATGACACAACAGGTATATACAGGTAATGTGTCCGAGGTCACTGGGTCTAGTGCTGGGCCCCTGTTCGACCCCCACCCACCCCCTCCTAAAGGACGGGCCTCGGTATATAGGCCAACATAGATAAGACATCAGACACATATACACGAAACGTTTTGGTCTCGTTTACGTAACATGGAAATATATGCGTTGACGTGGGATCAAATTTCAGGAATATTAGGCTATGGTTATTTATATACATATCCTGTATATATGACCACCACCTACTCAGTTCTTTTGTCCACTCAGAACCTAACCGTACCACCAGTTCGTACCCCGACACCGTTCCTTTATGACGTGTCCTAAGATAATCTCTCTCTCTCTCAGCTAATTACAAACTAATAGCTTGTGCTCATTAGTCTAACATTACCAAATCATTGATAACTACAAGTACAACAGCTAGTAGTAGTAGTAGTTGTAGTTGTATTTATTATTATGAAAACCCAAGTAAATATTTATTGACAGACATCGTTCTGATCATTGAATCCGTTTTGGGATCCGCTTGTGGTTTCCCGCCTTTGTGATGTTAACCAAGAACGGGATATCCTGTTGGGTGCTTGTTTACAACACACACACACATAAGAACATAAGGATGGAGGAAACAGCAGCGGGTCTATACTGGGCAGTCCCTTTTACACCCAACCCCTATCGCTCATATATCCATCCAGCCTCTGTTTGAAGCAATTCAGCGTATTAGAGTTAATGATGATGTTTGGTAACTTGTTCCACTCATCCACTACTCTGTTTCCAAACCAGTGTTTACCTATCTCGCGCCTAAATCTAAATTTGTCTAATTTAAAACCATTGTTAAGAGTTCGCTCCTGGTTGGATAGTTTGAGTACCTTTGTAATGTCCCCTTTGTTTAGCCCTGACTTCCATTTATACACCTCTATCATGTCGCCCCTCGCTCTACGTCTCTCGAGGGAGTGCAAATTAAGATGCTTTAACCTGTCTCTGTACTCAAGGTTCCTAATGCCCGGGATTAGTCTTGTCATTCTCCCCTGAATTCTTTAGTACGGTGACCATAACTGAACTGCGTAATCCAAGTTAGGTCGAACAAGCGCAAGCTATAGTTTTAGGATGACCTCGCTAGTCTTGTAACTAACACTCCTTTGTATGAACCCAAGTACTTTATTAGCCTTGTTTCGACACATTGTTTACTTGGCTTAAGATTCCTACTTATAAGAACATAAGAACATAAGAATGGAGGAAACTGCAGCGGGCCTATTGGCCCATACTGGGCAGTCCCGTTTACACCCAACCCCTATTGCTCATATAAGCATCCAACCTATGTTTGAAGCTATCCAGCGTATTCGAGTTAATGATGATATTTGGTAACTTGTTCCATTCATCCACTACTCTGTTTCCAAACCAGTGTTTACCTATTTCCCGCCTAAATCTAAATTTGTCTAATTTAAAACCATGGCATCGTTGTTCATCTGGTATCTGGTTTCCCTGTTTACATCTCCTATACTGAGTACTTTACATTTGTCCACGTTGAATTTCATCTGCCATTTTTCAGACCAGTCGAAAAATTTGTTTAGATCTTCCTGTAGTTTTGCGGAGTCCTCGTCAGATTTAATTACACGTCCTATTTTAGTGTCATCAGCAAATTTACTTATGTTGCAGTGTACGCCGATATCTATGTCGTTTATGTATATAATAAATAATAATGGTCCAAGTACACACACACACACACACACACACACACACACACACACACTACTACTACTACTACTTTTTTTTTTTTTTTAAACGTGGCCTCCAGCCTCCCCCAATAGCCACACCTTCGCCACCATTTATTTACCTTAATATTAAATATCCTAATACATAAGAAGCTATCCTATCTGTGTTAAATTAGTTGAGCCGCAGATCTATGCGGCATTCAGTGACTGTCGCCTCATAGTCAATATCTGTAGCAGTTGCCGGAGTAGGGGCAGAAGCTCTCGTTCCCCTGAGGCAGAGCAAAGCCGACCGAAGGAGAGAGAAGGACAGTCGACATCTCATCCAGGCTGTAACATAACTTCTGGGCTGCTGCTTCTGTTCAGAGATCAACTCCGCGAGTCTGGCGTAGAAACATCTTGCACTTGGGCCCATCCCACCAGAGGTTGTGAACACTAGAGGAGTGAAGCTGCCTTGATCAACGTTTTGAATTCTCTCCCCATATGCCCTTATCTTGTCGTTCTCGTTCCTCCTGTGTGCAGCATCGAGAGCTAGGTTACGGTGACATGCGGCCATGGGATCAAAAATCCTGATGTCGAAGAAAGCTCGCTGTCCCCGCGTCCAGAATCCTCGAGCACTGACGTCCACACGGGCTTCGTTAGATGTGTTTGAAGTCCTGTGTTGGAAGATCTCGCCATCCAATGGAAGGAGGGTCGGTTCTACCATGACGTCCCGGCAGATTTCCTTCAACATATCTGCTGTGAGATCCCTCACCTCGTCATGCCCCATGCATATGAAGCCCCCCCCCCCCCCTTCTTGCAGACCATGGCGTGATCGCCATCATAGGAAAAGCCACACAAGCATTGGGAGGACAAACCTTCTACTGGCCAACCGTACCTTAGAGCAATGGCATCTGTAAATTCTTGTTTGTTGAGGCTGAAACCATTTGCCCTTATCGGTAACGTAGTTAACCAGTTCGAGGCGCCCACCTCCTGCGCTATAGCTACTTTTTTTGTCAAATTTTCTGGAACCTGCAGCAATAGTTGCTGCAACATGTCATTTTGACAGTGCTGCCGATCTGTCGTAATGGACCTACGAATCTTATTTACTTCGCTGGTATCCACTTCCCCTGTTGCATTCTGGGCTATTATGTGGTCCGTGAGGGCTGCCGTGAGCTTAAGTGAATTTTGATGTTCAGTGTCAGCAATCTCCTCTCGATTAGTTAGTCCCATCCCTCCCAGTCTTGGTGGAAGTGCAAGAAGTGTTCTTTCTGCTGGGGTTAAGTCAGGGTGTTTCACTAGTTTGGGAATGAACTTGACACTGATAGCTTCTTCCAGAGGGTGGAGGAGGGGTCCGATCTCAGGGATGGTACGCATCAGGTAGTTCCAGCGATGCTTGACTCCATGGGTGAATGCTGCAAAGGCCGCATGTGGCTCTGTGTTAGCAATCTCAGACAGAGCTTGGATTTCCCTAACCCACTGAATCACCTTTCCCGCTACTACTACTACTACTACTACTATTTTTTAACGTGGCCTCTAGCCTCCCCCAATAGCTACACCTAAGCAGAGAGAAGGACAGTCGACATCTCATCCAGGCTGTAACATAACTTCTGGACTGCTGCTTCTGTTCGGAGATCACCTCCGCGAGTCTGGCGTAGAAACATCTTGCACTTGGGCCCATCCCACCAGAGGTTGTGAACACTAGAGGAGTGAAGCTGCCTTGATCAACGTTCTGAATTCTCTCCCCATATGCCCTTCTCTTGTCGTTCTCGTTCCTCCTGTGTGCAGCATCGAGAGCTAGGTTACGGTGACATGCGGCCATGGGGTCAAAAATCCTTATTCCAAAGAAGGCTCGCTGTCCCATCGTCCAGAATCCTCGAGCACTGACGTCCACACGGGCTTCGTTGGATGTGTTTGAAGACCTATGTTGGAAATTCTCACCGTCCAATGAAAGGAGGATCGGTTCTACCATGACATCTATACGATCTACTACCATACTGATATACCCAAAAGCGAAAAAAAAACAAACCTCATCAGGACAAGACTGGAAACAAATGTAGCGTAGTGACGTAAGCTCAGGCGACTGCACTTGGTAACGGGAGGAAGGAACAAGGGGATGTCCTGACTTAACCTGTAAGCCTATTGTGGGAAAGAAATTATCAACCTCACAACCCAGACCACAAACCAGTGTGTATGGTGAACTAGCGAGGAGTTTATTTGTTCTGTTTCATCTGATAGTTGTTGTTGTGTTGAAAGTTTCCGTTAACCAAGTGTGTCATCAGCCCGCGTCACCTTATGTAACTTGTCTCCTGGGTTTAGTGTTATTATTATTATTATTATTATTAGTAGTAGTAGTAGTAGTATTGTTAACAAAGTATTCCCTCCAAAAATATCTTTATAATTTTGTGTGAGGCAATATTTACGATGATGCTGTAGGCACGCCCAGGGCCCCCTTCATCTATGGCCAGCCCAAAACATTGTAGAAAAAAAAGTTTGACAAACCTTTACTACAGAGCGATAAACAAGTGGAACAGATTGCCTAACACTCGCCACAAATATTTCCTCATATTTGGTGAACTGATTTAACTGATTTAACAGAGATTATAATAAAAAAGGCTGTATAAATAAGTGAATCATTACACCAAACAAACTTCTTCAAGATCCAAAACTTATTCCTCAATCAGCAGTAAATTTGTTGGTTTCCGAACAAAATGCTTCCTCACAGTCATTGATCACCTCGTGGTATCCCTAAACCAAAGGATTTCTTCATTTCTGCAAACTTATGGAAAATATATTGCTGAAAACATCTCCAATGAAATATGATTCAATTCTCGTCTCTGGTAAAGTTGTATGCAAAAGCCGCGGATGAGCCCAATGGGTCGTTTTATTACAGAATTATAAAGGAAAACGATGGCTTACAATCACCATTTCCAAATGTAGAAACGGTTTTGAGGATTTATCTGGTGTTAATGGTCCCTACCGGGGAGCGTCCCTACTCCCGGACAAGCTGCGGACCACGATGCGCCAGGAGAGACTCAATAATATGATGCTATTAAGCACCGTGTCAGACATTTCAAGAGAACTTCCATTTAACACTGATACGTTTATTTGCTGGAAAAAATCACGAAAAATGCATTTGTAAATGAATGTATACACTTTCTTTGAATGGACTAAATAATTTGTATATGTGTCATTATTACTAGATATTATTGTTTCTACTGACCTTGGATATTACCCGTATTTATTTTCAGTTGTCGGCAGGAGGTCCCCCACTGCTAGGTGTCGCCCAGGGCCCCCCCAACCCCTTAATCCGGTACTGGCTGTCGGGGTAAACGGTACAAAGTGTTTTCCCGCCTGCCTCCAGTCCCAACTCATTATGTCGCTACTAACTTAATTTACGTATTTCTGTAATGTTTTCTTCTTATATGCAACACAGGATTTTTTCTTTTTTTACGAAATATTGTTTTTCTTCGTATTAATGAATTAAGATAAAATTATAGTGTTTTATATGGTGGAATCTCCGTGTGGAAAGGTGACGTAATATGCTAATGCACAAGCTCATTGCTGACATTCCAGTTCAGCCAGACGAGGCTGTAATATTTGCATTATGACACAGACCAAGCTCAGGCTGGATGTATTTGCTCAGAGGACTGTGAAATGTGGTCTCATAATATCTGTTGACAAGACGAGGGTCCTCAGTCCTCGCCCTGCTCACCCTCTGCCTCTTGACTATAACATTAACAGCATGCCCTTGGAACTATGTAGCTCTTATAAATATCTTGGAATTTGTGTGAATGATGCAAACTTTGTCGGCAACCTTCGTGCCAAACTAATGCAGCGCATTAAACCCCTCAGAACCCTTGTTGGCAAGGGCTATGGAGTTAACATCACCTATGCTTGTACTTTTTATCTTCACTTCATTCGTTCTGTAGTTGACTATCGTAAGAGTAATAATAATAATTAACGGTTTATTGAAAGAGTCACGCACTGTTGGCAAATACCGGACAGGTAGTGGCTCCTGAATGTACCTGAACCTGCTCCAGTGTTGGTCAAGTCTGGTCTTGAAACAGCTCACACTCGGTGCCGTCACAACACTCTCTGGCAGGTTGTTCCAACAGTTCACAATTCTCACTCCGAAAAAGTTTGCCCTCACAGTTTTCTGGACTTGTGGCTTCTTCAACCTTGAGCCGTGACCCCTTGTGGGGCGAGCGTCCGCCAGCTCCAGGTCAGGACACTCGACTGAGTAGTGCCATCTGAGATGCTTATACACCTCAACTAGGTCTCCCCTTGCCCGTCTGTAGTATAAGCTAGGCAAGCTCAGGTGCTCCAATCTCTCAGGGTAGTTGAGGTGCCGAAGTGCAGGCACCAGTCTGGTGGCCCTCCTTTGGACATTTTCAACCAACTGACAGTCCCTAGCATATCTCGGGGACCAGACGGGGTGACAGTACTCCAGGCAGGGAAGCACTTCACTCCTGAAGATCGTTACGAGGGACGGACCGTCTAGATATCTGAACGACCTTCTTATAAAACCCAATAATTTATTTGCCTGATTCACCTTCTTCTCGCAATGGCCCGAGAACTTCAGCTCATTGTCAACATACACACCTAGGTCCTTCTCACATTCAGTCTCAAATAATGCAGTTTCTTCCTCCCGTTGGGACATATGATACACCTCCTTACCGTAGGTACGCCCCAGGTGCATCCTCTTACACTTCGTGACATTGAATCTCAGCAGCCATTTCTTCGACCATTCCTGGAGCCCACAGAGGTCCTTCTGCAGCTCGTCACAGTCCGCTTGGTTCTTAATTTCCCGAAATAACTTGGCGTCATCGGCAAACATTTGTATGGAGGAGTGTACAACGTCAGGCATATCATTTATGAAACAAACAAACAACAGCGGGCCCAATACACTACCCTGCGGTACCCCACTTGTGACAGGTACGGATGGTGATTTCGTGCCATTAATCACCACACATTGCTTGCGGTCATGTAGAAAGTCTTCTTTCCACGCTAGGACATTTCCCCGAATTCCGTGCCCTTCCAGTTTGATTTTCAGCCTTTCGTGGGGTACAGTGTCGAAAGCCTTGGCAAAATCTAGGTAAATATTGTCGATATTACCACCCTGTTCCAGAATATGGGTCCAAATATCCAATACCAATTCCCCAGCCTACGCCTCCAGCGCCGCCTACGGAGCGGGGGTCAGCTATCAACCCACGCCTACCCCCGCCTTATAAGGCCTGACACCGCTGTGACCAGCCAGTGCCACCAGGAAGCAACACCTCCTCCTCGGGCTGCCGTTCCCACCGGCGACCTTGGCGTCCCTCAAGCCGCGTGTCCCTCCTCTGGGCACCCTCACCACCCAGCTCTCTCTACTCAACGCTTGTAACCACGCTGCCTTCCCAGCACCAAGCTGCACTGTACATCCAATACAACATGTATACAGTGAGCACATTGTGAGTTTCCTTTCTCCATCCCATCCTGAGTGTGAACCAATACCTCATAACCCCACATCTCCTCACTAGTGTGGTCCTGAGGGGGCGAGGCTTATCCCCTGCTTTTGTCCCAGCCTCCTCACATCCTGAGGGGTTGATGGAATCTTCAGAACCTCTGTAGAAATATTTTGAAACAGCATCTTATCGTGTGTTACCTTAATCACAGTTCCCTCCGCCTGGCTCTCGGGGATTCCAAAAACTATTACATTGTTCCTGCGCTGGAGCCGTTCCTGGTGTTCCTCCTCTCCCCTAACAGTTAGTTTTCATTTCTTCGACACACTTCTTCAGAGTCCCTAGCTGCTGTAGAACCTGTACTGATCCTGCATTACTCTCCACCCCCCCCCCCCTCGTGGCCCTCCTAATACGTCAGCATAACTCCTCTTAGCAACCACCTCGGCTACTTCCTCAGTCTTAGCAAGGATCTCTTTCCCAACTTGCTCCAGTTTGTCAACCAGCAGGGCTCCAGCTCGTTCCCTTATGGCTTGCAATCGCCTCATTCACCTTGACTGTGCAGCCAGGGCAATACCAGCAACAGCTCTCATAGTTAAAGGGTTGTCAACTAGTTCCTTTGGTTTAATAAGCTACAGTTTGGGGATCTGTAGATACATCCAATAATCAGGGCCGGCGCTACCCACTAGGCGAACTAGGCGATCGCCTAGGGCGCCAAAATCTGGGGGCGCCACAAATTCAGGGCAAACTTGGATAAAATTAAAAATGAAGGGAAAACTGTGGTGGACACTGTGGTGGAGCCGTGGAGGGTCGGAGCAGGATGTTAGAAGGGGGGGGGGGGGTCGGAGGGAGGCGAGGGTAGGTAGACGGTAGCCGACTGGTTTTTTTTTTTAATACTATTCGTTAACCCCCCGGAGGGACTAACCCGGGTCCTTATCTTTGGCGGCCTGGAGAACTGTCGAGCAGTGACCTGAAGGCTGACATCTGAGGAACCCTTCTCCCAACCCCACCATCCCCTCCCCTCCCTTACTGCCAGGGCGGCTGAGCCGCCCCTTCCCTGCCTTTGTCGGGATGAGGCAAGGTTAACTGACCTCTGAAGTTTGACCTCGCATAACATAATCCCACTGAGACTGGCCAGCGACCAGAGCCGCCAACCGCCAGGCAAATAGTAACCTTGAACAACTTGATTAGTTGGAGATCAAGATTTAAGCTGTCCAGACTACTCACAGACACCAGTGACCAGGCCACTTCAGTCCGAGTCAGTCATCTCCAAAAGTGTGGTGCAGTGGCAACAACTTCAACAGCTGGCTATCCTGCTAAACAGTAAGTTGAAACTGTCTTATTATTTTTATAATGTATGTAGTTATTTGATTTATCTTGTACTCTGTCTATAATGCTGTACCTTAGCGAGTCTTTGTTTCAATCTTAGTGCTTCTCGTCAAGTTTTATCATACGTGTGTTACGATGTGTACTAGTGGACGTATGTACTGCGTGAGTGTGTACTAGTGGACGTATGTACTGCGTGAGTGTGTACTAGTGGACGTATGTACTGCGTGAGTGTGTACTAGTGGACGTATGTACTGCGTGAGTGTGTACTAGTGGACGTATGTACTGCGTGAGTGTGTACTAGTGGACGTATGTACTGCGTGAGTGTGTACTAGTGGACGTATGTACTGCGTGAGTGTGTACTAGTGGACGTATGTACTGCGTGAGTGTGTACTAGTGGACGTATGTACTGCGTGAGTGTGTACTAGTGGACGTATGTACTGCGTGAGTGTGTACTAGTGGACGTATGTACTGCGTGAGTGTGTACTTGTAATGGTCATGATAAGAGCTAACCTGAAGACCTTAAGGATTCATATTACGCTCAAACGTCCACAAACCCTCTTGAGTCCCCCAGTGGAAACGCACTCCGTTTTCTCGGTTCCTTGGTGACGTCACCGACGGACAGCCTTTGTGTATGTGAGCAGACGCTGTATGCGGGGACCTGTTGCCATCCAACACTTTGTAATCATTTTAATTGTGCTTTCGATAGCTGAGTCAGAGCATTGTTAGTGAAGATAATAATAGAGAATGAAAATGAGTCCATAGTCTCAGTTTCAAGGTCAGAATGTACCGTGAATTAATTCATCGGAATAGGAGTAGCTGGGCTCCCTGGCCTGTTTTGAGTGAGGGCGCAGCGGGCATTTCAACCGTTAGTAAGTGCCCATCCCTCCATCCGTACAAGTATGCTGCTATTCCACTCTGTGTTGTAATTCGCCCTTCTTTAAGTGATTTGACCCAATTAATAGTTGCTTGTGCAAGTGTTACAGTAACGTAGTTGATATGCTCTGAGTAAAGTCATATTTACGTCTTTAACGTCCCCTGAAACGTGATGTTGTTGTCACCGGTTAGTAAGTGCCCATCCCTCCATCCATACAGGTCCCTAACGCAGCCTAGGTCGTGTCTGTAGGGTGGATGTTGCATCCACAATGTCTGGGAAGATGTCCGAGGTCCAGTAGGATCTTTTACCTTCGTGAGACCCGGCCGTCAGACACTTCAGACTACCTATAGCCCCCATAGCTGGCTCGTCGGTCCCTAACGCTTGGCCCACGAGGTGACGCCGGATCACCGAGACACCCACCACTACTAGCCCCCATCATTGGTGGATGAGTGTCCAACTCAGTAGGGCTTTATTTGTGTGGTGGAATTACTCCACTGGGATCTCCAGAGTCGTTGGAAAGTACTCCATGGTGGCTGGACCCCATGGCTGTTGCTTGAGTATCACACCTGACGACTGAGTATTGTAGGGGCAGTTGCCCTAGTATTTATGGTGCTAAGTGACTGTAATAGTTGTGTTATTGAGTATGTCCACCCAGTAGGGTTGGAAGTGTTATTATGTCCACCCAGTAATGGTGTGAGTATGTTGAGCCTGAGGGCCTAGTACTAGATTTCGTCTGTTAGTACAAATAATTTCTTTCTTTTAATTTCATATTCATGTTTAAATAAACTTTGTATTTGTATAATTGTGTCTATTATTTACCTACAGTATTTACCGTTATTTCTTCCCTATTGCTCGATACTATCATTACACCTACCCACGAGCCTCCTATCGTCACGCTACCAATGGTGATAAGTACAGGAGTACATAAGAACATACATAAGAATGGAGGAAACTGCAGCGGGCCTATTGGCCCATACTGGGCAGTCCCGTTTACACCCAACCCCTATTGCTCATATGAGCATCCAACCTATGTTTGAAGCAATTCAGCGTATTCGAGTTAATGATGATATTTGGTAACTTGTTCCATTCATCCACTACTCTGTTTCCAAACCAATGTTTACCTATTTCACGCCTAAATCTAAATTTGTCCAATTTAAAACCATTGTTACGAGTTCGCTCCTGGTTGGATAATTTGAGTACCTTTGTAATGTCCCCTTTGTTTAGCCCTGCCTTCCATTTATACACCTCTATCAGGTCGCCCCTCGCTCTACGTCTCTCAAGGGAGTGCAAATTAAGATGCTTTAACCTGTCTCTATACTCAAGGTTCCTGATACCCGGGATTAGTCTTGTCATTCTCCTCTGAATTCTTTCCAAGGATTCTATATCCATTCTGTAATACGGTGACCAGAACTGGACTGCGTAATCCAGGTGTGGTCTCACAAGAGCAAGATACAGTTTTAGGATGACCTCGCTAGTCTTGTAACTAACACTCCTTTGTATGAACCCAAGTACTTTATTAGCCTTGTTTCGAGCAAAAACACATTGTTTACTTGGCTTAAGGTTCCTACTTATCATTACTCCTAAATCTCTCTCGCAGTCGGATTTCTCTATGGCATCGTTGTTCATCTGGTATCTGGTTTCCCTGTTTACATTTCCTATACTGAGTACTTTACATTTGTCAATGTTGAATTTCATCTGCCATTTTTCAGACCATTCGAAAAATTTGTTTAGATCCTCCTGTAGTTTTGCCGAGTCCTCGTCAGATTTGATAACACGTCCTATTTTAGTATCATCAGCAAATTTACTTATGTTGCTGCCTATGCCGATATCTATGTCGTTTATGTATATAATAAACAATAATGGTCCAAGTACTGAGCCTTGGGGAACTCCACTTGTGACGTTGCTCCAATGGGACTTAGTGCGGTTAATGCTCACTCGCTGTTTCCTGTCCTGTAACCACGCCCTAATCCATTTAAGGATGTCACCTTTGATGCCATGAGCTTCTACCTTTCTAATTAGTCTTTCGTGGGGTACTCTGTCGAAGGCTTTGCTAAAGTCGAGATATACCACATCATAATTGTGCCCCTTGTCCACTGATTCGAAAACTGATGAAAAGAATGTTAATAGATTAGTTAGGCAAGAACGTCCGCTTGTGAAGCCATGCTGGGAATCATTGATCAATCTGTGCTTCTCCAGGTGATTTCGAATAGAGTTTGAAATGATTGCTTCCAGTAATTTGCCTACTATTGATGTTAGACTGATTGGGCGGTAGTTAGAGGATAGTGATCTATCCCCCTTCTTGAAGATCGGTATTACATTCGCTATCCTCCAGGATTCTGGTACTACACCTGTTTTTAAGGACATGTTAAACAACTTTGCTAAGGGCATACTAAGCTCTTCCTTACATTCCTTTAATACTCTGGCAAATACCTCATCGGGACCAGGTGACTTATTAGGCTTTAGTTTGTCTATTTGCTTACTAACATCGTTACTAGTCACTACTATCTCACTTAATTTGTTTTCTTCACTATCTCTGAATAGAGTCGGTGCCTCGGGTATCATGTTTAAATTTTCGCTGGTGAAAACTGTTGAAAAATATTTATTCAAATTATTGCTCATTTCTCCGTCGTTATCAGTGAGCTCGCCGGAATCTGACCGTATTGGTCCAATCTTTTCTCGTGTTTTAGTTTGGTACATTTGGTAGAATCCTTTGGGGTTTGTCTTTGCCTCCCTTGCTATCCTTACCTCATTATTCCTCTTTGCTTTCCTTATCTCGGTTTTAACCCTACTCGCCAATACCCTATAATAGTCCCGGAGGTGAATTTCGCCACGATTTATCCTTCTACCTATAGCCTTCCTTTGGCCAATGATGTTCTTTAAATAATTATTTATCCATTTAGGGTCATTGTTGTTTGATCTGAGTTTTTTGTATGGTATGTTCTGCCTTTGTGCATTAAGTAACTCACTATTTAAATTGTCGTGGAACTCGGCAATCTCAGATCTCGTTATCAGGTCGGTGTCATCTGTCAGGTTCACGGCCAAGCGCGACACCCCCTCTCTCAGCTGCCTCTTTAAACTGTCAAAGTTTGCCCTTCTGAAATCTGGTACTTTAGTGGAATTTTCCTTACGTCTGCCCTGAAAATCTAACTGGAATCGAATTTCTTTGTGATCGCTGTTTGCAAGTTCGTTCCCTACCTCGACATTGCTAATGAGGTTTTCTCTGTTTGACAAAACTAAATCCAATATATTATTACCCCGTGTGGGTTCGGTTATATGTTGACTTAGGAAACAGTCCTGGATCGTCTCGAGAAAATCCTCTGATTCTGAGTTTCCCGTAAGGTCGGTCCAATCTATTTGGCCAAGGTTAAAGTCGCCTACTATACAGACTTTGTTGTGTATGGAAGCCCTGCGCATTTCATCCCAGATAAGTCGCTCATTGACTCTGTCAAGATTGGGGGGTCTATATATTACTCCTGTGATTAATTTTTCCCGACCGTCGCTTAATTCTATCCAAATTGTTTCTGTATTCCTCTCAGTTTTTATTTCCTTATTTATTTCACACTTCAGGTTATCCCTAACATAGATTGCTACTCCGCCTCCTTTCCTGGTCTGCCTATCGGTATGGAACAGTTTGTAACCCGCAATTTGGTATTCGACTGGTAATTCACGTGTGTCTAGGTTGATCCATGTTTCAGTGAATGCAATTATATCGATTTCTTCGGTACATACCAAGGCCCTAATATCATCCATTTTGTTTCTCATACTTCTACTGTTCGCGTAATATACATTTAAGTTAGTCGTGTTCTGAGTCCTTCCCTTACCGCGTTTAGTTTTAAACTCCCTGTCTAATTTAGTTATGTCATCATTCCTAACACTATTTCCCTGTAATCTTTCGCCTTGTTTACCCGCTCCCACTGCAGTCTCCTCCACCCCCGTGCCCCTATGTTCTCTTAGCAGTTTAAAGACTTCTATATCTTTTGAACTGCCCCCTCTAGAGCCCCAGCCAGGGTTGCTACTCCATCCCTAGACAGGTGCACCCCATCCCTAGCATAAAGGTCCCTTCTGCCATAGAAGTTGTCCCAGTTGTCAATGAATGGGACTGATATTGACTTGCAATATCTGTCAAGACGGTCGTTAACACCAACTGCCCTTGACAACCATTCACTGCCAACTCTCCTTCTAGGCAGGACACCGCATATGATAGGGATCCCTCCCTTAGTCCTAATACGATCTATGGCTGCCTTGAACTTATCAAGAAGCTCCTCGCTCCTACACCGGCCAATATCATTGCCTCCTGCACTGAGGCAGATAATGGGTTTGTTCCCATTACCAGACAAGATATTGTCCATCCTGTCAATTATATCCCCCACCCCAGCTCCTGGCAAACACACCCTCATCCTATTTTTGTTTTTACCACAAAAGGCCCTGTCCATGTACCTTACCTGTGAGTCACCAACAATTAAAGTTTTTATACCTTCCTTGTCATCCCTTTCCCTGACTGTACTAACGTCCAATTCGTCTATCAAGGGACTGAACGGGTTGGTACACTTAGCTGTTGTTGTCGTTGTTGTCGTATCCTTGGTGTGCTTCTTCACCAAAAGCTTTGTCTTCCCACTACTCACAATTTTCCACTCGCTTGATTTTTCGTCAGCCACTGGCTTTACTCGTCCAGCCTCTCCTTTTAACATCGCCATCTCTTCCCTTAATTTCAAGTTCTCCAACGTGGCCCTCTCAATTTCCAACTTGGCCTTCGCCAATTCTTCAGTGGACCACTCCAGTTTGGTCAACAAACTCTCATACCCAAGACCGCACCTTGCTCTGGCCATATCTGATAATTATCCCTCCGGAGCTAACCCTGCCGTGACCTTTCCCCTTGTTACTGGCTCACAGAGGCCCATAAATGGTGGCAGTTCAGGCACTCATATACTAGTGATTGTATTTTTTTCAACAATAATTTGATATATGTTTTGTAGAATATATTTGGTTACGTATCCATTACAGTAAAAGCTAATCTCCAGTTTCACGATTGTCAACATTACAAATAATTGTCCAATAAATTTTTCTTACAATAAAAGACTTATTTATTTATATACTTATTTGTTTGTCATATAATATCAGGGGACGCACATCTAAAGGCTTGCCTAGGGCGCCAAATCATCTTGCACCGGCCCTGACAATAATGACTCGGTCTTTGTGTCTTAGTCCGTGAAGCCAGCGGTGGAGAGGAGTAGCCAGAACGTTTTGTCCACCCCACATGTAGTATCAGCCACACGCAATAGGTTATTACCACAAGGGAAAACCCATGCTTGATAAGAAATTTTTGATGATTAAGGAAATATTTCTCAGCCTTACAAACCCCCAGTAAAGTATATTTAATTTATTGTTTAATTTATTTGTTTCTCTATGGTGTAGACCCGTGACGTCACCGCTTTAGTGCGTCTGAATATGCAGCAAAGGTTTAAGCTTCACTAATAATTATCCTAATACAGCTTGGTGATAACTGCTTTCGTCTTATTTAATAATTCACTCATATTGAATTTTTTATGGCATATAGTTAGTGTGTGTAATTTCTTATTTTGGAATCCATTAGAAATATTATTAGCTAATATATATATTTTGTTGGACGCTTCCATCCCTGCGTTCTGGCATATGAAGTAGAGCGAATTATCTTTACATCTTGTTAAATTCTTATTTCCTCTTGTTTTTATCTCACCTTATATTTTTTACAAACATAAAATAATTTTTACTATTAAAACATTGTCATATAAGCAGCTTTTAATTAAATATTTTCAACCAAGTGCGTTTGAGCCTGAGAAGGTAAACCTATATTAGGATAGATATATAAATACCTGATGTTAATTCGTTTTCTCTGATATATCAAGTTATGTCTACACCCTTAACATACACACACTAAAAGAAGTCAATGGCATAAAGACAAACGTATATATTTTAGAAAACCGTATAAAAAAAAAATATTAGACACTTGGCGAAAGATTTGAAGGGAATATAAGATGAGAAGGAGGAAAATTAAGAGGAATGCTCAAGTACTGTAGTGTTGCGAGAGAACGAACTTGGACGGTTTAGTAGTTAAGCCTGACGACTCTCTAAACTGTTGTCTTTTAACATTTCCTTGGGACTATTTATAGGGAGACAGTGTAAGTATACAGACAATATCTATAGTCAGTAGAGGTGAACATGACAAAGGAACATGTCCAGAAAGTTATATGCTATTTCCTGTCGGGTTGGGTTATCGAAACACACACACACACACTACTACTACTACTACTACTACTACTACTACTACTACTCCTTTGCCGTCACTGGTAATCGAGGCTGACGATCATCCAGCTATGATACAATGATCTGAGTTATTAAGGATGTCACCTACAGTAGGTTGGTGAGTTCTGGGGTGACTAAAGAGGCCGATACGGGACCGGCAGAGTCGTCCACAGATGTTGCACGTGTGGGGGGCTACATCTAGTGCGGGAGGGGCGGTGGCAGTTTCTTTCCGGCGTTGGCGCTTGTCTGCCTCGGTATACAGTCGGGTTAACTCGAAAGTATTGACACCTTCTCGTGTGGTGCTCCTCCAAGCGTTACGGTGTGCAGTAATCGTCTCCCAGGTGAGGGGGTCCATTTGGCACCTTTTCAGGTTTGTCTTAAGACTATCCTTATACCTTTTCAGTTGGCCGCCAGCGTTACGTTTACTATTCGTTAGGTGACTGTAAAGTAGCTGCTTTGGCAGTCTACTGTCGTCCATGTGGGTAACATGGCCAGTCCAGCGTAGTTGTTCATGGATAATGGTAGCCTCGATGCTCCTACAGTTGGTGTCAGCAAGAATACTGGCATTTGTTCTCTTGTCTTCCCGGCGAACTCGGAGGATGGAATGAAGACTACGATGGTGAAAGTTTTCGAGTGCCATGAGGTGCCTCCTGTATGTGACCCATGTCTCACTGCCATATAGCAGGGTGGGGAGGACCACTGCTCGATATATGTGTAACTTCGTAGATAATTTCAGCTCCCTACAGCTGAAGACACGGGTACGGAGTCTGCCAAAGGCTTGAGATGCACATCTGATCCTGTGCTGAATCTCTTCATCGATGTCCGCGGTGGTGGACAGGTGGGAGCCGAGATACTGAAAGTGGGTAACATTAGAGAGGGTAGTACTGTTAAGCTGGATGGATGGTGGAGGTGTGGCTGAACCAGGGGCAGGCTGAAAGAGAATCTGAGTCTTACGTACATTCACCTCAAGGCCGAAGTGTGCATACGCATCTGTGTAGGTGTTCAGGATCTCCTGTAGGTCGTGTTCAGTGTGAGCAACAAGAGTGACGTCGTCTGCATACTGAAATTCAGTGATGGAAGCCTCCGACACCTTTGTTCCTGCATGTTTTTGTGCTTCACATGCTTTATTTTTAAGCCAGTCATTCTTTCGTTTGCGAAATTCCCGCTGGGCTGCCGCTTTCTTCTTGCGGAAGGTATCAGCTTTGGTCCGAGACTGAGGGTTGTTCTGCCAGTCAGTTAAAGCAACTCGTTTATCATCGATGAGTACTTTGATTGCCGGGTCATTTTCATCAAACCAGTCCTGGTGTATTCTATTGACCTGGCCGAGGGTCTCTGCAGGGTTTTGTCTTAACAGTATTAAGAGTATCCCATTCAGCACTGGGAGTCACGTTGTTTGCTGTTGGGTTGTTTATAAGCCCATGTTCGAGATGCTCTCTGAAAGCATGTGCTACCGCAGGTTGTTCCAACAGTTCACAACTCTCACTCCGAAAAAGTTTGCCCTCACAGTTTTCTGGACTTGTGGCTTCTTCAACCTTGAGCCGTGACCCCTTGTGGGGCGAGCGTCCGCCAGCTCCAGGTCAGGACACTCGACTGAGTAGTGCCCCTTGAGATGTTTATACACCAATTAGGTCCCCCCTTGCCCGTCTGTAGTATAATCTCTCAGGGTAACAGCCTGATGGCCCGTAAGGTTAGCTAAGGCTAGTGATTAATCTTGTGATGAAATAAGGAGAGATGGTTCAAATATACAGGTGAACTGTTGAACGAGATTACTTCTTGTCTCTCGCCTCCTGTGTCACACCACCGCCCTCATACTGAAGGGCGTCTCTCACCTCTACACGGCCTCTCCTACAGATTATTTTCACCGTTCTGCAGCTCCTGGTCTGAGTCTTGGACAACTGCATGGTACTCCTTACTAACTATATTAAATTAAATAATCGATAAGTTTTGTCTTTAACCTAACCTAAACTAACCTAACCTAACCTAACCTAAACTAAACTAACCTAACCTAACCTAGCGAGAAAAGAGGTATATTCATGTCCTCAATACAGTATAACAGGATGTGATTTACAACTCCTGTTATTTCCACACTTACACATTGTTGACAGTATTGCCTCAGCGGTAATAACAACACACACACACACACACACCACTTCCTGACACTCGACATAACTTTGCTTCTTATTACAGGAATTTACAGCAACAACACCACCCCCAGTACTGTACCCACCTCTGTTCGGGGATAAATGGCAATATATTGATTTAAAGGAAACTAAGTAACAGAAGAACCTCCGTGACGTGACGTGGGTTACGGGAAAAATACAAACTAGAAGGAAAATCCCTCATAAGACAGTTGGAGGATGTGAGAAAACGAACTGAACAGGATTGGCTCTAGGTGAAGAATGGCTCTGTTGGTATTTGATTTGTTACAACATGATTCAGCCATGGTAGAGATATTAATGGGTAAAGGTGAGGGTAGGAGTGCCAGGGAAAGGCATAGACAAGAATATCCTGTTAATTTTATCCTCTTCGCCACTCCCATATTTGTCTATCTCTTTATCTTGTCTTACTTCCTTCGTAGTTCTCTCTCTGTCCTCACCTCCTGCACATGGAGGATAATGGTATCAAATTCTCATAGCGTGTAAGAATGACTTCCTGTTAGTCTTGTCATATCGCGTCAGCTGCATCACGTGGCTGCCCTTGTATTCCTGACAAATCTACGGTTCCTGTTGTCTATTTCTTTGTTGTGACACAAGTTGAATTTATTGCCGTATCATCAGCGCTACATTGCAACCTGGAGTTAAAATATTTTCACCAATATGATGTATACTGCCTATACAGTAGTTATCAAAAATAATATGTTGCGGTAAACTTTGATTTGGGAATTATATTCTAGAAAATAAATGAAAAAATTTAAGATACGTGATTATTCGTCTAGCAGTGGACGATAGTTTAACAAGATGGCGCTGAGAGTTCATTAGAGTTGTAAAATTAAAGTAACTAATTTTTTTTATTGTTGATGTACTAGTGAAATTACTGTTGGCAGGTACTAGGCATGTACCGGCTCTCTGTTACACACTTGGAAAGTACTGGGCATGTACTGGCTCTCTGTTACACACTTGGCAAGTACTGGGCATGTACTGGCTCTCTGTTACACACTGTTAACAAGTACTGGGCATGTACTGGCTCTGTTACACACCGTTGGCAAGTACTGGGCATGTACTGACTCTGTTACACACTGTTGGCAAGTACTGGACATGTACTGACTCTGTTACACACTGTTGGCAAGTACTGGGCATGTACTGGCTCTGTTACACACCGTTGGCAAGTACTGGGCATGTACTGGCTCCTGAATGTACCTGAACCTGCTCCAGTGTTGGTCAAGTCTGGTCTTGAAACAGCTCACACTCGGGGCCGTCACAACACTCTCTGGCAGGTTGTTCCAACAGTTCACAATTCTCACTCCGAAAAAGTTTGCCCTCACAGTTTTCTGGACTTGTGGCTTCTTCAACCTTGAGCTGTGACCCCTCGTGGGGCGAGCGTCCGCCAGCTCCAGGTCAGGACACGTGACTGAGTAGTGCCCTTTGAGATGTTTATTAACTTCTATTAAGCTACAAGACTGTATGTATGAATAGAAAAAAGTTTAAACACAAAAACCTGTAGAAACATACACATAAGAACATAAGAATGGAGGAAACAGCAGCGGGTCTATACTGGTCAGTCCCGTTTACACCCAACCCCTATCGCTCATATATCCATCCAGCCTCTGTTTGAAGCTATCCAGCGTATTAGAGTTAATGATGATGTTTGGTAACTTGTTCCACTCATCCACTACTCTGTTTCCCAACCAGTGTTTACCTATCTCGCGCCTAAATCTAAATTTGTCTAATTTAAAACCATTGTTAAGAGTTCGCTCCTGGTTGGATAGTTTGAGTACCTTTGTCATGTCCCCTTTGTTTAGCCCTGACTTCCATTTATAGATTTGAACTGCGTAATCTAAGTGAGGTCTCACAAGTGCAAGATATAGTTTAGGATGACCTCGCTAGTCTTGTAACTAACGCCCTAATTTCATACATTTTGTTTCTCATATTCCTACTGTTAGCGTAGTAGACATTTAAGTTAGTTGTGTTCTGAGTCCTCTTTTTGTCGCGTTTAGGTTTTAACTCCCTGCCTAATTTAGTTTTGCCATAATTCCTAGCACTATTTCCCTGTAACCTTTCACTTTGTTTACCCGCTCCCACTGCAGTCTCCTCCACCCCCGTGCTCATATGTTCTCCTAGCAGTTTAAAGACTTCGACACGTATGTCTGTATGCACGTGTGTGTGTGTGTATTGGACCCAAACAGTCGTACAGGTAACAGTTCTCCGGAAATGAGGCAGCACTATTTTACCTCTCTGAAACGTTTTGTTAATACTTGTTCTTTGTATTGACCCATAAATACGGGCTGTCGTAACATTTATACGGACAATATTTAGAGAAAGTATGTGTTCTTTATTTAAACGTGATGATAATAATAATAATAATAATACATAAATAGATAGAGCTCTTTTGGTGGCGGTTTAATCCATGGAAATTTCTTAATGTCCCGTGTGTTGATGAACTGGGTGATGGTAGTGTGAGTTCGTATTATTATTTTTAGTAGTAGTAGTAATAATATTTTGCAATGTGGTTAGGATTAATAAAAGGTTTTGTGGATAATAATTTTAAGCTATTTAAGCGAAAACAAAGCGCATATTTCCGCAGTCTCTCCACGTACCTCAGTAAACAAAGAACTTATCGACAGGATATCACACTATAGTACTGTATATATACTAATTGTTGTACCTTTTAGTTTATATCCATATGTGTACTGATTGTTGTACGTTAGTGGTGTTTTAGAGAGTTTTATCATCAGCTTCGTATCTTGCATGGTGAAGGGAGAGACGTAGACAGTGTTTTAAAACGTTCTTAAAACGTTATGGACGTAGAATTCAGAGCCCAAGTGCCTCCTGTATCGTCGCCAACAGGATATCTTAAATCTTGTTAATATTTCTCTCTAAAACTAACATGATAGATCCAATGTAAGTTATCGAACCTGGGAGATTAGGTTAATTTAGGCTTATAAAGGTTAACCTAACTTAAGAATCTACCTTAGTTTAATTACACCAACTAAAAAATTAACATAACCTAACCTTTACAAGCCAATCTAACATTAACAATTATGGTTTAACTTGCATGATACGTTATGGCCACTTAGGTACGGATATGAGTTAAAAATTTTATATAATATTTCTGGGTATTTTATTGTTTCAAAACCGGAAAGTGACTAAGTTCATATTAGCTGGAACACTTATCTCGCAATCAGCGGTTTACAACGATGAGTAAACTAGAAATGAGTAAACTAGGATGAATAAACTAGTATGATGAGTAAACTAGAATAAGTAAACTAGAATGATGAGTAAACTAGTATGATGAGTAAACTAGAATGAGTAAACTAGAATGAGTAAACTAGAATGATGAGTAAACTAGAATAAGTAAACTAGAATGATGAGTAAACTAGAATGATGAGTAAACTAGAATGAGTAAACTAGAATGATGAGTAAACTAGAATGATGAGTAAACTATAGAATGAGTTTCCATCGTACATAGCCATAGATAGTTGATATATTCCAACAAAGAAAACTTCGGCATGACCCACCCACATTAGGTAAATAAAGTACAATATGTTGAATAATAATTACTCTTAAAAGTATTATTTCCACTCGATTTTGAACACTGGATTGTTAACCAACCTTGAGTAACATTCTGAGAACACGTGATATCCTGAATTAGGGTGAAGAAAACTATTGCACCATCATTTACGTTTAAATACGTTTTATACGTATTTACAAGATCACTGAACGTAGGTGGCTAGTTGGCCATGAGCAGTTGGATGTGATGGGTGTTGACGCTGCCTCACACTTGTGTATTGATTCACATTTGTGCATTATATTAGTTCACATTTGGTCTAGTGTATATGTTGGTATTATGTGAAAAAATATATATAACGCACCTCAAGGTCTTTAAGCACGTAACAAGAGTAGTCAGTTAACTATTTTATCATGAATGAAATATTATGAGATAAAACCCCATAACTAACTGATATTCTGTAGAATTGATGAAGTATCGATAATATTGTATATTGTACTTAAGTTTGAAATACAGCTTTAAATTACGGCCTAGAAGCCTCGCCGAGTTTGAAGTGAAAGTCAATGTAGGTCTATTTCTATAGTTATTTCATATATCTAATTAACTCCGGGTTTATTAAAGGGAAGACTTGTTTCATAATGTTTGGTTATGGTGTAATTCAGTTTAGGAAGTAGAATTTCTTGGGTGAGGCAAATAAAAGCGTCACCTTCTCTGAGGACGAAACGTTTTGTCCATCACAGGACTACATGATTGCCACTAAACCTCACAACTATTATCATTACTTATTTCTTAACGACAGTATATACCCTAAGGAAGATTGACAAAAATATATATGTTTTATATCTCCACATAAGATAGGATGTATAGAATTGATATAATGATGTTGTAAAGGAGAATTAAATGGTTAAAATCAGTAATCGGACGGTGTGGTGTTGGTGGCTGTGTGAGGCGTGTGGTGGCCCCCGTCTCGTCGGCCGGGTTATTGAACAGACGTATAGAGAGAGAGCCTGTGGCGTGAGCTTACTTTGGGAATATCGTTTATTTCGTGTACCAGAGCGTCACAAATACCGTATTAAATCCTTATCCACGTTATATACAGGTGAGTAATGTGTTCATCGTTGAGATTAATCAATAGTGAAGTAGATTATCCTAGTAATAAGGAAAAGACTTTTGGTTTTGCTACGTGTCGCCATCCAATGTTAAAAAGTAATTGCGGATGAAACCAGTCCCTGTGTCGTGTGGATGGTTTTTAATTCAGGAGGGATAAACCAAACTATTCCCAGTACTAAACGAACCTTCACCCATAATAGGATGATTTATGGATCGTATTGTGTCGTGTACTTGTATCTAACGGGAAATTCCAGTTAGTGGTATTTGTTGCAACATGATTCAGCCATGGTCATGACGCCATTGTGAACGAGAAGTTTCTAAATATCTCCCCGGGAAATAAAATTCTTCCTTCTGTCACACCATAGCCATTTTGGTGATTCCGGAGCTTGTATA
Source organism: Homarus gammarus (assembly GCA_958450375.1). Taxonomy (NCBI): domain Eukaryota; kingdom Metazoa; phylum Arthropoda; class Malacostraca; order Decapoda; family Nephropidae; genus Homarus; species Homarus gammarus. The sequence continues at coordinate 635,885 of CAUDMG010001877.1, forward strand.
TATAAATTTATTAGTTGATTTATTTATACTATAGTAAAAATTTCCCTTGAACAAAATTTAATATTCCATGGAACCTGCCAGAGAGTGTGAGCTGTTTCAAGACCAGACTTGGCCAACACTGGAGCAGGTTCAGGTACTTTCAGGAGCCAGTACATGCCCAGTACTTACCAACAGTGTGTAACAGAAAGCCAGTACTTGTCAACAGTGCCTAACAGAAAGTCAGTACTTGCCAACAGTGTGCCAACTGGTTAGGAAACAGAGTAGTGGATGAGTGGAACAAGTTACCAAACATCATCATTAACTCTAATACGCTGGATAGCTTCAAACAGAGGCTGGATGGATATATGAGCGATAGGGGTTGGGTGTAAACGGGACTGACCAGTATAGACCCGCTGCTGTTTCCTCCATGATTATGTTGTTAAGAACATAATAGTAATACGCCAATCAGCGGCGAAGTTAAAAGTGAACAAAAAGTTATCCCATCAATACTAAATCAAAATAATTATTGTAGGCAACACTCCTCACACACTCAAATACATGTATGACTTTTGACTAACTTGTAGTACAGTTTGCCTATTCTGAGTAATTCAGTCAGGTCTTGACACTGAGGGTGGTATTACTTCTCAGTGCCATGCAGGACAGAGGTTCATACACAAAGAAATACATCATATTCATTAACAGCTATAAATGTATAGAGGTCAGATTCATATGGGTAATGTCACTGTTCACTGCCATGCAGGACAGAGGTTCACACACAAAGAAATACATCATATTCATTAACAGTACATATACAAATATGTAAACACACATATACATATATACATACACATATACATATATACACACACGAGTCCTTGTTATAAATTAAATGTAGGAAGTAGACAAACAAGTGATTCGCTGCATCAGAGAAAGAGTGAGTGCAACCGTGTGACAGAGTCCTTGAGTATGAAATCGTTTTGAGTGGCTAGACCAGTGGGGGGGGGGGGGGGGGGGTGTTGGTTTAGTTGCTCAGGCATATATGAACCCCACACGCCATTGTACATCCAGTGTATTGCCTAGCTGTGAGCAGGAGTGTGGTGTTGCAGTCATGATCCCGCCGTCTCCTTGAACTGTAGGTATAAGTGTGTGTTGAAATACTTTTGTTATTGTGATGTGTTCAGCACGAATCATGTGGCTGGAATATTAGTGTTTTGGCATTAACTTTATATGGGAACTGGTTTTTCACCTTTGATAGTGGAAATTGTACGTCATTCTCCCCCCCCCCCCTAACCCCCCTCTATTAACCGGCCCTTCCACCCTCCTTTCCCCCTTACCCTCCTTTCCTCTTCCACATCATGCCTCATCCCCCCTCCCCTCAATCCCCACCACCCCTCCCACCACCACCCCTCCCCCCAACCCCACCACCCCTCCCCTCAACCCCCACCACCCCTCCCCTCAACCCCCACCACCCCTCCCCTCCCCCCCACCACCCCACCCCTCCCCACCACCACCCCACCACCCCTCCCCACCACCCCTCCCCACCACCCCACCCCCCCACTATGTTGTCATGTTAACTAGCATCAAGCTTATCAAAACCAAGTCCAGACAATATCATTGCTTCTTAGTTGACTTGTATCTCCAACTAGTACTGATATAGTCTGTAAATGAACTGAAGAAAAACGAGAAAGTCTCCCAGGTAAGAGTACATGACAGCTGAGCTGGTGTGAACATGGGAGTTTTTTATGTCCATAAGAACATAAGACTGGAGGAACCTGCAGCGGGCCATACTGGTCAGTCCCATTTACACCCAACCCCTATCACTCATATACCCATCCAACCTATGTTTGAAGTTGCTCTTAACGGCACATTTCTTCACTTACCAAATGTCCATGACTTAGACCATAAAAAAACACCCTTAAAACTTACTGAACGTGGCATTTGGGGTCTGAAGAGGCCACCTTTTCTACTACCTCAGACTGTAGCTGTGAGTTTGAAGGTAGTGACATCATTGCAAATGGCGGTCCTGTTTCTAGAGAAATGAACTTATCTCTACTATTATAGCAGGACTTATATATACCGTATCACTATGAACGTGGCAGAGTGTACTGTATTTCTTGTGTTTACCCAGAACCGTCAACTCTCAAACTAGAGCTGATATCACTACAGTACATCTTTCACTGCTGATCTGTGCAGCATCTCTGAATGGGGAGGTGGAACTTGGTTAAGTTTAATAGTAATAAAACTCGATATTTACCAATTACTCTTTCCAAATTTGATGATCTCCCACCAATCACATTTCAGGATGCATTCATTCTGCCGAGTTCTAAAATAGATATGCTAGGCCTCACCATTTCCTCTAATATGTCATGGAAGCCACACATCCTCAACATTGCTAAAGCTGCCTCCCAAAAGCTGGGAATGCTGTGCAGATGTCGCAGCTACTTCACTCCTGAGCAGTTGCTTCAAGTATATTAGGGATTCATTCGTCCTAACATGGAGTACTGCTCTCATATCTGGGGTGGCTCTTCAACTGTTACATAGGGTGGAATCAAAGGCATTTCGTCTTATTAACTCTCCTCCTTTAATTGATAATCTTTCTTCCCTTTCTCTTCACCACAATGTTGCTTAACTCTCTCTCTTTTACAGGTACTTAAACGGACAATGTTCGGTGCATTTGGCATCCTGTGTACCCCTGGCAAGGCCGTTGGCACGTAACACTCGTCTTGCCCGCGGTGCCCACAGTTTCCGTGTGGCTGTCGGTCACACTATAATAACCCGTTAAAGTACCTCCTTCTTTCCTCAAACAGCCAAACTGTGGAATGCTCTGCCTTCTTCTGTGTTTCCATACTCGTACAATCTGTCTCACTTTAGAAAGATGGTTTTCCAGCATCTTCGTGGTGTAGATTAATACAACCTTTTTCTTTTCTTTTTTAAAATTTTTTGTGGTAATGGATAGATTAATTAGAGGTGTTATTGGTGTTTAATATAGTGGCACCATCTCTCAATAACCTGGCTGGGATGCTGTCAACACCTATTCTCTTGTGGTTGTCCTGTTTATATAGAAGAAAGTCCTCTGTCACTGCCTGGAGTTGAAGACTGTGATCCCTGTCTTTCTCTTCAGTACTGTAGTTGGATTTAAATACTTCCGACCCCACACTGTAATTGTTTGAGGCTCTCTGCAGTTTACTAAAGAGCCACCTAACCTAGCCTTTACATAGCATGAGGTACTGTATTGTAACCTTGTGTATACAGTACATTGAATTGTTTAAATATATAAATTAATTAAGTATATTTACAAAACATCTCCTTTGTTAACACAGTCTTCTCGAACACTGTAGTGTGTTGACCCCCATCACTGCTCTTAAGTGTACAGTACTCGTCGGTGCGTCACAGTTGGGTACATTTACTAATAGGTCCTAAAGCAGTCGATGTTGTTCCTTGTTATGTTTGGCGGTGTTGTTTTATTAAGAGGTTGTTGACGTAACACAGTACAGTAAAGGGAATTAATTTGCAGTGGTGGGCACAGCTAAACGAAAAGTTAGCTTCGCTAACCGCTAATCCGCTAACTAAAAAGTTTATTACGCAACGCTAAACAGCTAAAAAACAGCTGAAGCTAACCGCTAACTTTTATTATATGAATTTAGCTTTTTTTTTTTTTGCTCTAAAACCCTTAAAACAGACCTAGAGCTGAAATTTTCATATGTTGTCTTGTGCCTGAGACATAGAGCTTCCCAAGAAGGTATAGCATGCCAAGATCAGATGATGATCAAGGTGTACACAAATAATTAAATGAACAAATGAAATTGAACATTAGTTTACATTCAAGTTTCAACATACAACATAAGGCTCTCATCTATACATACATCTTGCCTAGGGGTGTAACACTTCCCAAAGTTCTCACACAATGTCATGAATACATCATAAATCTTATACAATTTTGGGTTGGGGTGAGTTTGTGCATCATGAGTTTCATTATCTACAAAATGAAGATATTGCTTTATCTTACTGTACCGTTTCATAGTCATTAGCTGCCGAAAAATTGGTCTTTCAAGCAGTTCATCATGTGACCAGTTCATTTCTTCTTCTGGCATTTTCACAATACCCCCAAGCATTTTCATGGCAAAAAATACAAAAAGTTCAGCCTCTGTTACAGGGCGCCACAAAGAATCATCTTGCCCAGTTTGTTCAGCAAAACGATTAGTCTCTACCAGTACAGAGTCAATAATCCTTTTCTCAATAAAAAGACTGAAGAATTCAAATGGACTCAGTTCTGCTGGGTTTTCATCAATCTTTATTCCAGGATTTCCTGTGAAAGGAAAATGTGGTGGTGGTGTATTCATACGCTCCTCTGACAACTCGAGGCTTCTCCAAGCTCTCCCCTCACCCCCCTGCTCCTCCTCCTCACTTGTCGAGAAATAGTCATTGTCTGATGAACTGGCAGAGTTGTCAGAAGTATTCAAGCTTCTGAGGGAAGGTTCATATTCACTATCTTCCGTTGAACTAGACATTTGGGGTGTAACACTTGAAAATGCTACAAAAAAATGAATGCAAATGTGGATGCAAACAACACCCATCCGACGACAATGGCTGTCGGAGCAAGTCTAGTAACAATGTCCTTGAAATCCCACAGCTCTACCCTATCGCCTCTGCCAGGCGTACGATTTGACGAGAATACTCGTTTCACACGTAGAATGGCTTACAAAGGCTTAAAATCGACGAGTATATACGTATGTAGCTGGTTTTTGAAGGTAAAGTTTTAGACGAGTATACTCGTCGACGACTGAAAAAAGAACATTTTGTGAAAACGTGTATACACGTTTCTGCCGGGGAAGGGGTTAATGTACCATGAGAGAATAAGAATGTTTAACTTTTTTTCAAATTGCTGGAGCTCACTCAGATATGATGAATCTTCACAAAATTGCACGTGGGTATTATTTATGTCAATATACAACACCTAAACTTTGAACAGCATTGTAGGACCATTTTTTGATTTTTGGAGGGCAACGGTCACACCCCACCCCACCCATCCCCACCCCCACATGTCATTGTTTAATATGTCACTTGTTTTATAGTCTTCAGTTGTGTTAGTGTTTGATATTATTGCTTCTTTCTTATATACATTTTATATTTCAGATTGGCCGTCACCCTCAAAGTGGAATATCCAGGCAGAAGTAAGACGAGCTAAAAGTCTTTGAATTCACCCCCTCATGTGAAGACCTACTTTACTGGAGACATTTGATATGAGTGACTAGAGTGTAAATACCTCCCCCCTCCATCTGGCAGTAGTGGTGATTAAACTGAAGTACTGAAAACACACTTGAGTAAGGTGTAAACTTCCCCCCCCCCCTTTTACTGACAGTACAGTAGTGGAAGAGTTACTGGTGTTGACTGAGTGTGTTGTGTAAACAGTGTTACTCACTCAGACATAGTGTTTGATAAGTGTTGTGTTGCTTATTCTCAGTAATAGAGGAACTATACATTGGACATAGTGTTTTGGTCTGCAGATATTGTACACCAATGGACTTAACGGTGCGTGTTGTTTACGCATTGTTTAGTCGAATTAACACCACACGCACCCACGCTGCAATCAGTCTAATTTGGGGTGGTCCCATCTTGGTCTGGTTAGCTAAACACATCACAACACATACTGCACTGTACTGTTCTGGTTGGGTTATTTCCAGCTTGGATTAGTTACAGTTCACACAACATTACACATACAGTATACTGACCAGTTGAGGGTGACCCACAATTGGTCAAGTCATCAAAATATCAAGTACATAACAGATTAATTTAGCCACCTTTTGTATCAGGTTAAGTTGTCAGGTACATAATTATGGTTGCTCCACATGACACAGGTGATCTTGTGAGGTCTCTGGTGCGCGTTCCGGGCAGCGGCTCGGACAGGTCGGCCGGCTCTGTCTGTTGCGACCTGGCCAGGGCGTCTACTCTTGCCGCCTCCGTTCCCGTGTCGACGACTCTACCCCCTGCCTTGATGGGATCCAGGACCCCAAAGACCACTGAGCCCAACACCCAGGAAAACCAAACCAGTGTTAAGAATAAGCTGGGAGGCAGTGTAGGAGTTCAGTTTGGAGTACTGAAGTCCAGTGAAAATGTAGGTGCTGCAACCTCCACCGCGCCCAGCCAGGAGGGAGCAGCTTCTCGCAAACGACCGCGCACCGAGGAGCCCGACAACACGGAGAGCGGCAGCTCCACCAGTTCTGGGAGTAGCGGTCAAGTGCCCTCCCATGCTGACATAGAGGACTTACTGGCGAACAAGAGGGCCCGCATCATATGCATGACCCCTCAGCAGGTTGCTGCACATGCCAGCAACATTGTCTCTATACCATCAACCCAGGGTGCAGGATCTATGTTGGTCCTCCAACTCTCACAACAATCACTCAACACTGCACCACTGATCATGGCCCCAACATCTGTGACTCAACTTCTGCAGGAGAGGAACTCCCTAAGGCAGGAGAACCAGGCTCTGCAGCGCCAACTGTCTCTTTTTCAACAACTTTTCAGGAACAAGGAGCGACTCACTTCTGTTGTCAAGCGACTTGGGGTCAAGGTGGTATGAATATATTAATTGTATCGAAGAACTTGTACACTGATTGTCACACGTTCTTTCAGATAGACACCAAAACTAAATTATCAAGTACATGTAAGAGGCACAGCTTGGTAACTAAGACCGTAACAATACATCCTACTCTTAAAGAACTGGATGATAGGCCTTCCTCTTCAAGTGGTTCTTCACTGCTAGGGAGTAACAAATCCATCTATACACTATTATATTTGAGTTTGGCCATTATATTGAGCTTGACCATTATATTTGTAATTAAACACAAAACAGAATGGTATCTCTTAATATTGGATAAAGTTGTCACAGTACATCATTTGACTAATACCAATAAGCTCTCATTGTGTAAGGGAAATAGTTCAGCCTTTTTCTCGGGGAGGAAAGTCTCTGTTTCACGTCCACCTAAGAGTTATTGTTCACATCCACCACACAACCAAGCACCTGAGTTGGCCTTAAGAGTGTTTTACCACGTAAGTCTCTCTCTAACATCCTACAACTTAATGGTTGCACCGACACACGACTCCAGTCAATATTTAACATGGCCTAGGAACTCTACTCACTCTGTCCTAAGTGGAGTGACTGTCTTGGGGGCAGTTACGGGGAAGGATAGGTCATTGTATTTTTTTTTTTTTTTTTCCCGACAAAAATTTTTATGATAATTTTTGTCATCATAGAAACTCATTATTCTTAAAAAAACAAAAACAATTATCCATGTAAGTTAAGTATTGTACAGTACTGCTTAGCTGTGACAGAGGGCAAGAGGCTATGTTAAATACTGGGGGAGTGTGAGACCATTCAAGTGTGTCTTATCCTAGTCAACGGTGCCGTCACATTAAACAACTGTACTGTGTGTTTGTCGAGCCTTGGACGAGAGCGAGCCATTACCTCTTGTGCCCCTAGAGACCGTCTCGGGGTGTGGGTATACTGTTTAATGCTGCCCATGGTGGTGTCTTGAACCCATGATCCTTGTGATGCCTCTGGGTGTGCTGCCCATGGTGGTGTCTTGAACCCATGATCCTTGTGATGCCTCTGGGTGTGCTGCCCATGGTGGTGTCTTGAACCCATGATCCTTGTGATGCCTGAGTTTTAACACTATTGAGTCACTTAGGACACCACCACAATACAGTACATAACAGGGAGGTGTGGCCAGGACATGACAGGGAGGTGTGGCCAGTACATAACAGGGAGGTGTGACCAGGACATGACAGGGAGGTGTGGCCAGGACATGACAGGGAGGTGTGGCCAGGACATGACAGGGAGGTGTGGCCAGTACATAACAGGGAGGTGTGACCAGGACATGACAGGGAGGTGTGACCAGGACATGACAGGGAGGTGTGACCAGGACATGACAGGGAGGTGTGGCCAGGACATGACAGGGAGGTGTGGCCAGGACATGACAGGGAGGTGTGGCCAGGACATGACAGGGAGGTGTGGCCAGTACATGACAGGGAGGTGTGGCCAGTACATGACAGGGAGGTGTGGCCAGTACATGACAGGGAGGTGTGGCCAGGACATGACAGGGAGGTGTGGCCAGGACATGACAGGGAGGTGTGGCCAGGACATGACAGGGAGGTGTGGCCAGGACATGACAGGAGGTGTGGCCAGGACATGACAGGGAGGTGTGGCCAGGACATGACAGGGAGGTGTGGCCAGGACATGACAGGGAGGTGTGGCCAGGACATGACAGGGAGGTGTGGCCAGGACATGACAGGGAGGTGTGGCCAGGACATGACAGGGAGGTGTGGCCAGGACATGACAGGGAGGTGTGGCCAGGACATGACAGGGAAGTGTGGCCAGGAAATGAAATCTTAATACTGTGTTGGAATTAGTTCATTTCCTGGCCACACACCCCTGCTATGTACTGGCCACACCTCCCCGTCATGTCCTGGCCACACCTCCCCGTCATGTCCTGGCCACACCTCCCCGTTATGTCCTGGCCACACCTCCCCGTTATGTCCTGGCCACACCTCCCCGCCATGTCCTGGCCACACCTCCCCGCCATGTCCTGGCCACACCTCCCTGTTATGTCCTGGCCACACCTCCCCGTTATGTCCTGGCCACACCTCCCTGCTATGTACTGGCCACACCTCCCCACCATGTCCTGGCCACACCTCCCCGTTATGTCCTGGCCACACCTCCCCGTTATGTCCTGGCCACACCTCCCCGTTATGTCCTGGCCACACCTCCCCGTTATGTCCTGGCCACACCTCCCCGTTATGTCCTGGCCACACCTCCCCGTTATGTCCTGGCCACACCTCCCCGCCATGTCCTGGCCACACCTCCCCGTTATGTCCTGGCCACACCTCCCCGTTATGTCCTGGCCACACCTCCCCGCCATGTCCTGGCCACACCTCCCCGCCATGTCCTGGCCACACCTCCCCGTTATGTCCTGGCCACACCTCCCCATTATGTCCTGGCCACACCTCCCCGCCATGTCCTGGCCACACCTCCCTGTTATGTCCTGGCCACACCTCCCCGTTATGTCCTGGCCACACCTCCCGCTATGTCCTGGCCACACCTCCCCGCAATGTCCTGGCCACACCTCCCCGCAATGTCCTGGCCACACCTCCCCGCAATGTCCTGGCCACACCTCCCCGCAATGTCCTGGCCACACCTCCCCGCAATGTCCTGGCCACACCTCCCCGTTATGTCCTGGCCACACCTCCCCGTTGTCCTGGCCACACCTCCCCGTTATGTCCTGGCCACACCTCCCCGTTATGTCCTGGCCACACCCCGTTGTGTCCTGGCCACACCCCGTTGTGTCCTGGCCACACCTCCCCGCCATGTCCTGGCCACACCTCCCCGTTATGTCCTGGCCACACCTCCCCGCCATGTCCTGGCCACACCTCCCCGCCATGTCCTGGCCACACCTCCCCGCCATGTCCTGGCCACACCTCCCCGCCATGTCCTGGCCACACCTCCCCGCCATGTCCTGGCCACACCTCCCCGCCATGTCCTGGCCACACCTCCCCGCCATGTCCTGGCCACACCTCCCCGCCATGTCCTGGCCACACCTCCCCGTTATGTCCTGGCCACACCTCCCCGTTATGTCCTGGCCACACCTCCCCGTTATGTCCTGGCCACACCTCCCCGTTATGTCCTGGCCACACCTCCCCGTTATGTCCTGGCCACACCTCCCCGTTATGTCCTGGCCACACCTCCCCGTTATGTCCTGGCCACACCTCCCCGCCATGTCCTGGCCACACCTCCCCGCCATGTCCTGGCCACACCTCCCCGCCATGTCCTGGCCACACCTCCCCGCCATGTCCTGGCCACACCTCCCCGCCATGTCCTGGCCACACCTCCCCGCCATGTCCTGGCCACACCACCCCGTTGTATACTGGCCACACCTCCCCGGCATGTCCTGGCCACACCTCCCCGTTATGTCCTGGCCACACCTCCCCGTTATGTCCTGGCCACACCTCCCCGTTATGTCCTGGCCACACCTCCCCGTTATGTACTGGCCACACCTCCCCGTAATGTCCTGGCCACACCTCCCCGTTGTATACTGGCCACACCTCCGTCATGTACTGTGGTGCTGTCTTTAGTGACTCAATAGTGTTAAAACTCTGGCTGTAAACACGACGACTCGCTCTTGGATAGTTTTTTGCTGTCGTTTAAACTTTAGGCGACTCTTAAAGAAACTACAATTGATATTGACTTCGTTCTCTGTCACGCCTGTATGCTATATCACCTATATGGTTCTTGATGCTCTATTTGATTTCCTCCACTTGTATATTTTTCTCGACTTGCAGTTTTAATTTCATGGTCGCTGTGTTGTCGTGTGGCCTGGACACTATAGTACACCATATAGTCTTTTGGTGGTACTTGTACTGCAAAGGATGGCATCTGTTATTCCTGCCTGAAGCCATGAAGTAATGTACCCTCTCTTGTTTTTCCATTTATTCTCAATTTATTACTATACTATTGCTTCTCAGTGAGGTTATGGAGTATATTATTTCAAGAGTGTTTTTTTATTAATGTATTATGGAATTAATTAGCTATAATGTTGAGCTATATGCCTACAGGATCTCCGTTAGTAGGTAGCAGTTGTGTTGACTTGGTATTCGCCATCTGCAGTAAAGTAGGCTGTATTGTTACGTGTTTTGTTGGGTTTAATTTCTTGGTCTTTAACCTTACTCAGAGTTTATGGAGACTTTATATATATAATCTATCTGTATATATAAGGAAAACTTTTTATTTATTTTTTATTTGATATAGTGTGAGCTTTTTCCCCACCCCCCCCCCTTATGAAGCTTACTGTTAATTATTATCAAGGACATCCAAATTCCTTCAAATATTCAGTAAAACAAGATGATAAAGGATTAATTTATTGTTTATATTATTTATGCAGAAGACAAGGTAACAATAATGCCTCCAGTTCTTGATTTAATGTTGAGTTAGGTAAACACCCTGTGGCATTGTATAACAGTGTGTGTGAGAGGATAGGGTCATTATAACACACTATTAAGACTGAAGTTAGGTCATTATAACACACTATTAAGACTGAAGTTAGGTCATTGTAACACACTATTAAGACTGAAGTTAGGTCATTATAACACTTAAGACTGAAGTTAGGTCATTATAACACACTATTTAGACTGAAGCTCCTAATGTGTCGGACTGTCTTCGCTGCATAGCCAAGTAAACTGGTAATCTCCCGGGAATAAAAAATATAAGAAATTAATTACAAACTCTCATATGTACTGAATATTTGTCGTCAATTACCCATGTGTTGACGGCAGAGCTTCAGAAGACCGTACACTGATGACCTCTCTCTCTGCTGGTACAATTTCTTCCTCCATTTAACCTGTGCAGTAAGGAGATATTTTACAGTACAGGTTCTCCGTACTTAGAATGTGATGCTGTAGTACAAGAATCTAACCTCTGTGGCAGAGTACGGTAGTGGAACCTCGGTATAAAGCGACTTTCCTCGCTGTGTTGTCTGCAAAATAAAAGTTTCGATGTAATACCTTAGGGATACTAAAACTGCACTTCATTCAATGTAATAAACAACGAAATGACAACAGGATCAAACTTGTGTCACCTTGATTTAATATTGTTAATTTAGTGCTGTTTTGGATGTGAAGGTAAACAAAATATTTACCAAAAACAGAGAAAGATTAAAAATAAGTTGAACATAATAGAAAACTTGATTAGAAGTCATAGGAAATACCATACCAAATTAAAGATTGTTTAAATACCATAGTACACTTGTTTGTTAGACGTGTAAATATACATTACCAATATGATAAACAAGTTGTCTGCTGTAAGAAAGTTACGTACTATACTTCTAATGTTAATAAACGAACTGTATAGTACCTTGTAATTTGTATTTGTATTGAATAAAATAAAACAATCTATGATAGTTTATTTTAAAGGGAAAATAAGTAAAATAAATATATACACCACACTAAGGACGATATATGAAAAAAATAAAGAATTACGTTGAATATTTAAATTGGGAAAAAAAATATTGATATAATGATTGGGTTTTGAGTAGAGTTAATAACTAAAGTTAACTGTGGATAATGCTGATAACTTTGTCACTAATGAAACGAAATTATAGCGTTAATCTCTTGGTCATAGGTGATGTTAACTTATGGGGTACAAATGAGTTAGTCCATTGATAAAGGTCATTCAACCCCTAGAGTATGGAGTTACCCCATCAAGTATAATGACTTAACCCCTTGAGTATGATGACTTTACTTCTTGAATATGATGACTTAACATCTTGGGTACAGTGAATTAACCCCTTATGATGATTTAACCCCTTGAGAATGAATCCTTAACCACTTAAGTATGATGATTTAACCCCTTGAGTATGATGACTTAACACCTTGTGTATGATGACAACCTCTTGAGTATGAGACTTAACCCCCTGAGTATGATGACTTTACTTCTTGAATATGATGACAACATCTTGTGTACAGTGAATTAACCCCTTGAGAATGAATCCTTAACCACATAAGTATGATGACTTAACCCCTTGAGTATGATGACTTAACCCCTTGAGTACTGTACCCTTGTTTGTATACACTGATTTTAATATTATAGGACAAGATCTCAAGGATGTTCCAGTGCCTCGCCATCTAGTGCTGTCTTATCCAGTGTGACGTATTTGTGACATACAATTTTCATAGTTACAACTCTTGTCATGTTTCATGCTGTATGTGTGTGTGTGTGTGATGTGCTTGTGTGATGTGCTTGTGTGAAGTGTGTACAGTATATGTGTATCTAATTAATTTTCAATACAAGTTACATGGGTCAAAATTCATATGACGTGTACATTGTTATTTAATAAATTACCTGACCTCACAGAAGGAGTGTTACTGCGTTAATCCCTTGACCATAATTTATGATCCAGACTTTACGAGACGGCACATGTCGGCTACGTCTGTCATGTGACCTCTACAAAACCCAGATGACTCCAGCGACCCCATGAGCTCTATGTGACCTCTTATGATACAAAATGGGGTCGTGACTGTGCTTGGGAACTGCTGTTATAGGAAGTGAAGGTTAGGTTAGGTTGTTGCCCATGGAGCGGTCTGAACTCATTATCCTTGTGACGCCTTCATAGGTTTGTTGTGCAGCAAAAAGTACTGGTTGACCACAAGCTCTGCCACTGTACTAAGTTATTTTTACATCTGTCAGTTTAATTTGAGGGAATTATGTAACTTTTAAGGAAGACTAAAAACGTCTTATGTTGCAGGATCCTAGAGAGAGACTCGCCAGGTTTGAGAACATTAATTTAACACATTAAATACTTTCCCAGTTTACTGCCCACAGGTGTCACCACAGACATAGTAACTAATTCAGACACTTTATTGAAAATTTTTACATTGTAACTAATTTAACCCGATTATTTGTTGATACATTATACATCATTGTGTTTTTGCTGAAATATGCTCTGGTCAGGGCCCTCCAGTCTGAATATTATGCTCAGTGCAGGGCCTTGTTGGTAAGTAAAGTTAATAAACACACGGTTGTCCCTCGCAGCCTCAGTAGTCTTGTTAGTTGACAGGGAACCACACCTCGTTACGGCGGTTCCAGAATTTGAGAGGTGCATCGTAGCCCACCCTAGGGAGACGATAGTTAAGGTTAGATAGGGTTAATGAGGTTAAAATTGATTAAGCTAGGTTAGGTTCAGCACAGTCACTTACCAATACATGTGGTTGAGTGAAACTGTCTGGCCATTTTCTTGGATGATGGCTGCCAACCTTCCTGCCTCATCCATCCACTCTCTCTCGCTCTCCACGTATCCTCCGACGGTCCTGTTAGGGTAAGTTAGGTTAGGTCATTGTATTTAAGCCTATTGACATGATGCACACACATCCACGAGTTACTACACCACGTGAACACCACACCACCCGGTGTCTTCATGACCAGCCCAGGCCCGGACCATCAACTAAACTATAATAACTTGTATGTTCAATCATTGTTCCTTCTCCTTTCAGTAATGACAGCTTTTGTTAAGCGACCCACCCAGCCCATGTCTTTGTATGTAATAAGTTATTTTTGTCCAATGTATATTTTCAGCCTTTGGGCTGCCGAACTTTTTCAATAAACCGTTAATTGGTATTATTACAAACACACACAGTTTGATAGGTTTCAACCCCAGAATATGGTTTCTTACACAATCCCAACTATACATGCTCTCTCATACCCCCATACATACAGGTATATCTTCTGTTGGTTAGTTAATTACTGGTTCTCATAAAGGGACTGTCACAAGGGGCAAACTTCCATATAATTGAGGCTTCATATTTATATCTATTATAACATTATTAAGAGACAATTTTAAGTGATTTTAATGTCTTTTTTGTTTTATCATGATTAGGGTCTACACATACAGATGAAAATTATAGATAACATTTCCCTTGTTTAACACTCGGCACTCCATTGCATCTCTCCCGTGGCCGACAGAAGTTGTCCACTCAGGATATGCCGACAATGTCCTCCTCCAAGCCCCTGACTACCTCAGCATGCAGGAAGCCCTTGATCTGGTCTCCAGAGAGTGTGATTCACTTGGTTTCCTTCTTTCAACTGCGAAAACAAAAGCCATGTGGCACGGTCGTGTTGTACCTTCACCCCTTCTCTTATCAGGAACGCCCTTGGGCTGGGTTAATGAGACAAAATACCTGGGTGTGTATGTAACTCGCACACGTTGTCAGATCCCTGAAGTCCGCTATCTTCGAGACATGCTTTTGGCGTCTCGCTCCCCTCTCTACCATGTGCAGGGGTTCCCTTGGCGCCACCATCCCTGTACTTCTCACCATGTACAAGTCCTTTGTCTGTTCCTGTGTCGACTACGCCGCCCCTGCCCTCGTCAACATTAGTCAGACTGCTGTCAACCGTCTCGAAGTTATCCAGAGGAAAGCTGCTCGTATCATCCTTGGGGCTCCTCAGTGGACACGCTCTACTTTTCTATATACCGAATTTGGTCTTTCCCCCTTACAGGATCGTGTCCAGGAGTTTTACCTAAAAACTGCCGTTTCCATTCTACGGGATCCTCGGGGCAACAATGTCCAAACCACCTTGACTCTTGTCCGAGACCGACCTCCATCTAGAAGACTGGCGAGGGTCACTCATCCGAGCCCTTCAGGAACACGACCTCCTGCCTGATATTGTTGTCACCCCTGCTGTTGGTTCGTCTCCTCCCTGGCTGGATTTTCAACCTGAAGTGATTGCCCTCGGTGGACCGCTCCCAAAATCCCAGGTGAACCCTGTTATTCTCTGCAAATACCACCTCTCCAGGATCGCCCACTGGTCCCCAGGTAGGGTCGTCCTCTACACTGATGGTTCTGTTGACCCCGCTACAGGTAGGGCCGGGGCTGGTGTCTACATCTCCCTGAGCCTATCAAACTGTCTCTCAGAGTTTCTGACGGGGCATCCTCCACTCAGGCTGAACTAATAGCCCTCCTTGCTGCCCTTCTCGCTGAGGAAGAAGCAGATGGTTTCTGCCCCTTGCTTGTCTGCTGCGATTCCAGGTCTGCTCTCGACGGGATCGCATTTGGATCAGGGGAAAATAAGGACCTCATCCTCTGAATACGAGGGTTAACATCCACACTTCAGGATGCAGGCCGTCCTGTGACATTCCTATGGATACCCAGTCATGTCGGTATCTTGGGGAATGAGGCAGCAGATGGCCTTGCCAAGACTGGCTGCAACAAGGCCACACCTGACTACGTTGTTCCTCGAACACTTTTACAGATTAGGACCCAAATTCGCCGCAAACTGAGAGAAGCTCGGGAAGCAGCCATCCCCCCTGGACTCCCCGCCCACCTGGTACGATGTCCTCCGTAAACTTCCTGACCTCTCGTATGTCTACGGGAAAGGGTCGCGGAAAGGGGACGTGATTGCTGCCCGTATCATCATTGGGTATGACTTTGCTTGGGAGATTGGTATCCCCGCATCCCCTGAGCAACGCTCTAGTGCATTATGCAGAAGACACGACAGCCGCACCCTTATCCACTACCTCCTAAGATGTCCCCACACACACAAAGCTTCCGTGACGCCTGCTGGACCACGACCCCCAGACGATGATCCTCCCATACTGGCCAGATATTATGTAAATAATATTAATGATGTGTTGAAGGAATATCCTTCCTTCCTTAGGCTTAAGTAAGCCCCATTATAATATATATATATATATATATATATATATATATATATATATATATATATATATATATGCTAGTAAATCACTGTAGGTGCGCGTGATCTAGGTATATGCTGATAACCACAAGGAAAGAAGAAAACACGAAGTTCCCAAGCGCTTTCGTGTAATTCACATCTTCAGGGGTGAGTACAGACTAAGAAGTAGTGCAGACCGTGTTATATATATATACAGAGGCATTTGTCTATGAAAGATCTAGGGTATCTTTTTATAGAACTGATCCCAAGCCCACCTGGAACGTCAATGTGGCATTTAAAAACTCGTGCACGGTTAAACAAATGTTAAGCAAGAACTCCCCTCAACAATACATGTGGCTGTATTTATAAAGCTCCTTGCAAGGAATGTAATATGTTTTACTTAGGCCAGACAGGTAAAGATCTTGTAACTAGACTTAAACAACATAAACACAGTGTTAGGACAGGCCAGGAATCCAATGGTTTGTTTGTTCATTTGAGGGATAACAAGCATTGCATTGACTGGGATAATGCCTCCTCAATATTACCTTGTAATTCAATTGACAGTAGGAACATTATAGAATCTAGTCTCAAAAAAAAAAACATACCGAATCCGTCAACGTGAATTTAAGCAATGGTATGTACAAATTGGATAATTTCGTAATTAAGAAGATTTGTAACCAGGTGAGAAGGTTGGGGCAGCTTACCCTCTGACCTGACTACCTACTGCTGCGGTGCTTTTGTGAATATTAGTAGGGTTATTACCTATACCAGACCACTGTGGACTGATCTCACCCTCCTCTGTATATATATAACATGTTCTGTACTTCTCCTTAGTCTGTACTCACCCCTGAAGATGTGAATTACACGAAAGCGCTTGGGAACTTCGTGTTTTCTTCTTTCCTTGTGGTTATCAGCATATACCTAGATCACGCGCACCTACAGTGATTTACTTGCATATATATGTGTGTATATATAATTTTTCTTTGTTACCGAGAATGGCGGAAATGTTTCCCAAATAACATAGCTCTTTAAAGTCACATCAAGAAGACTTTACCTGGTGAAGATTTTAAGAAGTGGGCGGTTCTGGATGAAGACTTGGTCATTGGTAGGTGTTGGTGGGTTAGTCTGGTGTTGGCGTCCTAGATAGAAGCACATGGTGTAGGACTTGTCAGTTGGGCTTCTTAACGTGAACTCTGTTGTTACTGGTATGGTCATGGACATCTCTTCCTCTATAGACACAAATACCACAAGAAAAAGAGAGTTAAATTATTCTTTATATTAAACATACACCAAAAACAAAACAAAACAACCACTTGGGGTGATCAATGAATATGACTCCTGCTGTCTCGGTATGGTTGTCAAAATCTTTCATCCCTTGTATCATATTCTCTCAACACAATTGTCTATGGATAGTTTTGAGGAGTGACTATTAAATACTACATTCAAGGTAGAATTTACGGGCCAGGTAAAGTTAGGTTAGCGATGGGATGGTTACTCTTAGGGTGAAATAAGCTAAGGGCTACTAATTTTAAGCTAGGGGTACTAATCCAAAGGTGATAAACACGTGGAATTAATACAAAGCTTCAGAAAACTCACTTCCTCTGTTCTCTCCGCTGATGTATTTGAACAGCCGCCAGAACATGATGTCTGTATGTTCATTACTGTCACCTCTCTCTTCTGTACATGCCCACTGTGATGCTGGGTACTCCCTCTCCTCGTACCCCTGTAAAAAAAACTATATTACAGGGCACATCCTCCCACCCCTCCCCTCTGCCTCCTCCTTCATATCTCTATACCTCTGTTATAGCCAAAATTTATTACTTCCTCTGTTTAACTGGTCATGTATACCGAAGTACATTGTATACCTGCACTGTCTAGGTACATTGTATACCTGCACTATCTAGGTACATTGTATACCTGCACTATCTATGTATATACAAGATGCCTGTTGTATCATTGAAGTTGTTTTGGTGACTCTCACACCACCGACTTACAGGAGCTGTCCTGGAAATGTTATAAGAAGCCTCTTCATGTCTGGTAAAGATGTTGCTGATCTGACTGGCAATGCTGTCTATCTGTTAAGGAAAATTATATAGATTACAGGTGTGTCATGATGGTTATAGGTGTGTCATGATGGTTACAGGTGTGTCATGATGGCTGCAGGTATGCTATTGTGTGTCAGTATGTGTTAAGTCGATACATTTAAGAATTCATTATATAAATCTCTAAGAATTTACTATATAAATATTAGAGAATTTAACCATAAAATGGATAAATAGATTAGATTTGGTTAGGTTAGGTTTAAATACTTACAAAATTAGCATGTGCGGCTGTCACCCCTACCACCACTAGGATGCAAAAGGCCAGCCAACGCATCCTGTCAACACACAATTATACGGACTTTAGGATAACACGATAGCCTTCCTGGGGGTTAGGTTAGGTTAGGTTGACTTTCTTGAGGTTAACTTAGGTGTTTAATCTTAAGGCGAAATATCCATGTGGTTCCCTTACTATATAAACATGGTTATTATAGATAAACCTGATTAAACAATTCATTCGTCTCCTAAATCAGTATAAAAACTAAATTAATTTAACATTAGTACAAACAAAACTATATATAGATATACTTTATATTGATTCTAATAAAGTAATCACCTTTAAAATTAATTTTGATTTTACCAGTCTAATTACTATTTAGAATGAATAAAAATATTGTACATTAAAGAAAACGAAAACCTGAGGCGGGAGACTAAGCGTTGACAACAATCTATCCGAACATCTCTATAGTGGTGATGGAGGAGACGCTGAGCTGAGTCAGGTAGTCTATATGTGTGGGTGTTGTTTAGTAACCAGTATGCATCAGAGGGAGGAAGACATCAGTTATACAGCCTACGGTTACTGTGTGAGATACCAGGTAAGGAAATTCTCCCTTGAAAAAAGTACGTGAATTATGTTGTCAGGTGTCTTGTGTGATGAGGTGAGCAATTAAACCAGTAGATCTTGTACAGAGGCCGTAATGCTCCTCAAGGGTGAGGTGCTCCCCGTCTGGTCCTCGACATATGCGAGGGACTGTCACTTGATTGAAAATGTACAAAGGTAGCCAAGGTGCAATAGTGCAGGAACCATCCTGGTGAGAGATTAGAGCGCCTGCAACTGCCCATCTTATACTACAGACGGGCAGGAAGTGACCTAACTAAGGTGTATAAACATCTCAGGGGGCACTACTCGGTCGAGTGTCCTGACCTGGAGCTGGCGGACGCTCGCCCCACAAGGGGTCACAGCTCAAGGTTGAAGAAGCCACAAGTCCAGAAAACTGTGAGGGCAAACTTTTTCGGAGTGAGAATTGTGAACTGTTGGAACAACCTGCCAGAGAGTGTTGTGACGGCCCCGAGTGTGAGCTGTTTCAAGACCAGACTTGACCAACACTGGAGCAGGTTCAGGTACATTCAGGAGCCAGTACATGCCCAGTACTTGCCAACGGTGTGTAACAGAACCAGTACATGCCCGGTACTTGTCAACAGTGTGTAACAGAGAGCCAGTACATGCCCAGTACTTGCCAACAGTGTGTAACAGAGAGCCAGTACATGCCCAGTATCTGCCAACAGTGAGTAACAGAGCCAGTACATGCCCAATACTTGCCAACAGTGTGTAACAGAGACGTGACCGCCCGCCCAAGTGTCTAACGACCCTCGAGCCGATCAGTGGCGAAGAGGATAAAAGTAAATGTAAAAAAAAAATAAGTAAAAGTGTGGTGTTGTTTTGTGTTGTGTTGTATGTGTTCCAAAATAACTTAATTGAAGTTATCATGGTTTTGGATCACATGTAGTAGTAGTAATGGAAGTAGTAATGGTAGTATGTTAACAAGTTAGATGAATTAAGTAACG
Source organism: Homarus gammarus (assembly GCA_958450375.1). Classification (NCBI taxonomy): domain Eukaryota; kingdom Metazoa; phylum Arthropoda; class Malacostraca; order Decapoda; family Nephropidae; genus Homarus; species Homarus gammarus. The sequence goes on from CAUDMG010001877.1 coordinate 655,961, forward strand.
ATAAAATAACAAATACTAGATTTTTCTACGTAATATTTTCCTATAAAAGTTTCTTGGAAAATATTTAGTTATAAAAGAAATTATGAATAAAACTTACTTTGAAAGTCTCAGTTGAACTTGTAAATAGGATGATAGTGAAGGTAGTCTGTGGTTGGGAGGTAAGATGAAGTCCCCAGTACACAGAATGTCGACTTGCTGATCTACCACACCTATATATACACCTCTTGACTTATGAAACAACAGACGAAGCATTTATGAAACCATTCAGGGTATGATAATGTTAATGAGAGTCCATCCAGTGACCCCTAACAAGTGAAGATAGCATGTTGCTTATATAAATATGTCAGGAGAGGTGGGGAAGTGTAACATAATCTAACTGCTCTAACCAATAACAGTACGGTATTAGTATCAGGGGTCGTTATCTGTGTTTGTCTGACTCACTGATGTTGATAAGGATGGTTCCCTCTCATCCTCCTTCCCTCCCTTCCTTCTTGCTTCCATATCCCCCTCCCTCCTTCCCTCCTCAAAATCCTCAGGTGTCGTAAGCAAAATTATGTCGCTATGCCAAGTCCAATCAGTTAACAGTGTGCGTGTGTGTGTGTGTGTGTTACATCTTGCGTTTATTAAGACTTGGCCCTCCTACTAAACCTATTAGAACTGGGGCCTATTAGAGCTAGTACTGAGGCCTGTTAGAACTGGGGACTATTACACCACTTACACTCGTATATTAACTATTTAATAAACCACCAATCAATTATATATCGTTATAATTATCGTATAAGATACAAAGTACATCCAGTAATATAAATATTCACGATAACATAAACCAAGCTCAGCGGCGAGACATTTATGAACAATATCTTACAATTTAGATAGGTTATCATTTGGTGTGGCTGTAGGTCTGGTTGTGATGGGAAGCTGTGGTAAGTAGTTGTGTCTTCATTATACGAGTACACTGTCTTTACTATGAAGTATTATTACAGTACACACACTGACTTACTGTGAAGTATAATAGGGGTACTGGACACTTAGTTAAGAAGGTATATACTATTAATAATATAATTATATTTAGTTAATATGGCGAGTTTATCGTTTTATAGCTTATAAAGTTGTTGTAGGTATATATTAAGAAATTATTAATAAATAACTTGTGAATAGTGGAAGCAAAAATATAGTCAGTATTTTATATTAATATTTTCATAGTGATCAAGTGTTGCTATATTTGTCTGAGTGTACGACTGCTGACTTAACATTAATTAATATATTACCAATTGGTGGAATTCAATATAATTTATTTTATAACAATTTATTTTTTTGAAGAATTTGTGGGAGAATTTTTATATTTTTTTATGTATAAAGATTTTTGTTAAATTAATGAATCTTATTTAAAGTAATTAAAGTGCTATAGTATGGTGTAGCAGTGTAGTGCAGTATAGTGTAGCAGTGTAGTGCAGTATGGTGTAGCAGTGTAGTACAGTATGGTGTAGCAGTGTAGTGCAGTATGGTGTAGCAGTGTAGTGCAGTATGGTGTAGCAGTGTAGTGCAGTATGGTGTAGCAGTGTAGTGCAGTATGGTGTAGCAGTGTAGTGCAGTATGGTGTAGCAGTGTAGTGCAGTATGGTGTAGCAGTGTAGTGCAGTATGGTGTAGCAGTGTAGTGCAGTATAGTGTAGCAGTGTAGTGCAGTATGGTGTAGCAGTGTAGTACAGTATGGTGTAGCAGTGTAGTGCAGTATGGTGTAGCAGTGTAGTGCAGTATGGTGTAGCAGTGTAGTGCAGTATGGTGTAGCAGTGTAGTGAAGTATAGTGTAGCAGTGTAGTGCGGTATGGTGTAGCAGTGTAGTGCAGTATAGTGAAGCAGTGTAGTGCAGTATAGTGTAGCAGTGTAATGCAGTATAGTGAAGGAGTGTAGTGCAGTATAGTGAAGCAGTGTAGTGCAGTATAGTGTAGCAGTGTAGTGCAGTATAGTGTAGCAGTGTAGTGCAGTATAGTGAAGCAGTGTAGTGCAGTATAGTGTAGCCGTGTAGTACAGTATAGTGTAGCAGTGTAGTACAGTATAGTGAAGCAGTGTAGTGCAGTATAGTGTAGCAGTATAGTGTAGCCGTGTAGTACAGTATAGTGTAGCAGTGTAGTACAGTATAGTGTAGCAGTGTAGTGCAGTATGGTGTAGCTCAATAGTTTATACACTGCCGTACCGTGAAGCTTTATAACTATCCACTGACTGTAATTTTTATCTATCTCCCTATATTAAATCATCATAGAGATCCATGGTTATACCCCTTTATAGGAAATAGGCCGTGTTGAGACCCCTTTATAGGAAATAGGCCGTGTTGAGACCCCTTTATAGGAAATAGGCCGTGTTGAGACCCCTTTATAGGAAATAGGCCAAGTTGAGACCCCTTATAGGAATAGGCCATGTGAGACCCCTTATAGGAAATAGGCCATGTGAGACCCCTTATAGGAATAGGCCGTGTTGAGACCCTTATAGGAATAGGCCATGTTGAGACCCTTTATAGGAATAGGCCATGTTGAGACCCTTTATAGGAATAGGCCATGTTGAGACCCTTTATAGGAATAGCCGTGTTGAGACCCTTATAGGAATAGGCCATGTGAGACCCTTTATAGGAATAGGCCATGTGAGACCCTTATAGGAATAGCCGTGTTCAGACCCTTTATAGGAATAGGCCGTGTTGAGACCCCATTATAGGAATTATGCCTTGTTGAGACCCCTTTATAGGAAATAGGCCGTGTTCAGACCCCTTTATAGGAAATAGGCCGTGTTGAGACCCCTTGATAGGAAATAGGCCGTGTTGAGACCCCTTTATAGGAAATAGGCCGTGTTGAGACCCCTTTATAGGAAATAGGCCATGTTGAGACCCCTTTATAGGAAATAGGCCATGTTGAGACCCCTTTATAGGAAATAGGCCGTGTTGAGACCCCTTTATAGGAAATAGGCCATGTTGAGACCCCTTTATAGGAAATAGGCCGTGTTGAGACCCCTTTATAGGAAATAGGCCGTGTTGAGACCCCTTTATAGGAAATAGGCCGTGTTGAGACCCCTTTATAGGAAATAGGCCGTGTTGAGACCCCTTTATAGGAAATAGGCCGTGTTGAGACCCCTTTATAGGAAATAGGCCGTGTTGAGACCCCTTTATAGGAAATAGGCCGTGTTGAGACCCCTTTATAGGAAATAGGCCGTGTTGAGACCCATTTATAGGAAATAGGCCGTGTTCAGACCCCTTTATAGGAAATAGGCCGTGTTGAGACCCCTTTATAGGAAATAGGCCGTGTTGAGACCCCTTTATAGGAAATTGGCCGTGTTGAGACCCCTTTATAGGAAATAGGCCGTGTTGAGACCCCTTTATAGGAAATAGGCCGTGTTGAGACCCCTTTATAGGAAATAGGCCGTGTTGAGACCCCTTTATAGGAAATAGGCCGTGTTGAGACCCCTTTATAGGAAATAGGCCGTGTTGAGACCCCTTTATAGGAAATAGGCCATGTTCAGACCCCTTTATAGGAAATAGGCCGTGTTCAGACCCCTTTATAGGAAATAGGCCGTGTTGAGACCCCTTTATAGGAAATAGGCCGTGTTGAGACCCTTTATAGGAAATAGGCCGTGTTGAGACCCCTTTATAGGAAATAGGCCGTGTTGAGACCCCTTTATAGGAAATAGGCCGTGTTGAGACCCCTTTATAGGAAATAGGCCGTGTTGAGACCCCTTTATAGGAAATAGGCCGTGTTGAGACCCCTTTATAGGAAATAGGCCGTGTTCAGACCCCTTTATAGGAAATAGGCCGTGTTGAGACCCCTTTATAGGAATAGGCCGTGTTGAGACCCCTTTATAGGAAATAGGCCGTGTTGAGACCCCTTTATAGGAAATAGGCCGTGTTGAGACCCCTTTATAGGAAATAGGCCGTGTTGAGACCCCTTTATAGGAAATAGGCCGTGTTCAGACCCCTTTATAGGAAATAGGCCGTGTTCAGACCCCTTTATAGGAAATAGGCCATGTTGAGACCCCTTTATAGGAAATAGGCCGTGTTGAGACCCCTTTATAGGAAATAGGCCGTGTTGAGACCCCTTTATAGGAAATAGGCCGTGTTGAGACCCCTTTATAAGGACTCGGTTGGTGGGTTTGTTTACATGTCAGACATAAACAAAGATGGCGGTGGTGAGGACGGCCCGCCTCCTCTTAACCAGCCATAAAACTCCTCTTTTCCAGCCATTTAGATCCGTCTGGCAGAATAAGATTAAAGTGAACGTTTATCCATCTCTTAGGGAACGGCTTGAAGGTAAGAGGGTCAATGGGAGATGTGTTATGGTGGTGGTATGAGTGTTTGTCTAGTGCCGGTGTTGGTGTCTCTGGGAGGGTTGATAAAGAGGGACTCAAACTACCCAACTAACCTAACCTAACCAACCAGGAGGGATATAGGGGTTAGGTGTAAACGGGACTGACCAGTATAGACCCGCTACTGTTTCCTCCATGATTATGTTTATTGATAGGTAGTAGATAAAGTAACATTGTACATTACAGCAACTAAAGAATATGATTAGAAATATTTGTTTTTCCTAGGTGGGTTCCTCTGCTCTTTAAAGTTTCCTTATTATTAGAATGAAATAATACAATAGACTTCCAATAATCGAAATCACACCCAGCGAGTTATGGCCTCCATGTCGTAACTGATTAAAAATGTTCCGCATCCTGGTCACCCACGCGGAAAATTGAATGCTTATTGGTTGAATCATAAGTTGAGATTTTTAAGTGGATTTGATTGGCTGCGGTCCCCCGGCACATGCGCGGGAGGTAAGCGAACGCACACAATTTGAGCAACAGCGTAGGGGTAACATGTGGTCTGATTTTATTCTTTTTAAAATTCAATAACTTCCTTATTATCAATTTGTAACAGAAGCGTAATATAAGAAAATGGTCATTGAAAAAATAGCTCTATCGACTGAGTGTTGTAAATTGCCGGGATTCTGTGGTTGTTGTTTACTGCAATATTACCGTAGAGAAGTTGGGAGGTAGATTGATAGGTACAGTAGGTGAATATTCAGTAAAATTGTCGGTAATGTCTCTTAAGGTACCACCAGAAGTTGTTCCATTTTGTTCATGTTTCCCACAGATGTTCGTAAGTGTTGTAAAAGACACGACATTTACTTGAACCTGACCTAACCTAACCTAACCTACCTAACCTAACCTAACCTAACTTAACTCTTGGTAGACCGCACACTATCGTAACAGCATTATTTCTTAGTGTGAATGAAACATAACAGTATCATTAATGTCTAAGAAACATTCCGACTCTCCTGGCACAATAGATGGCGTCCTCGTGTAGGCTTGTGACGTGGAACTTTATTATATATGGGAAAACCTAAAGACAAAACGTAAATTGGAAAAAATTATTTGTTTACCTAATTATTTTTATTTTTCATTAATATATAAGTTATTTTTTATAATTTTTTACCATTTATCAGTTAAGAGACATTTGGGTCAGTGGTCTATCTGGTGTTAGTACAGGAGGGAACTAGAGTGTGGGAAACCTCTGATGTTTGGTGGTGATTCATACTGGATAACACCCCTATGTGTCTGGGCCGAGGCTTGGACGCATGACATATTGGTGAGAGATAACCACATTGCCGCTCTACCTCTCGGTGTTATCATTTTGGGGGGATTGTTTGGGTTAGGTCAGGTCAGGTTAGGTCAGGTCAGGTTAGGTTATGTATAGGATAGTTTAAGTTAGGTTAGTTTATGTTAGGGTACATTAAGTCAGATTATGCTTAGGTTAGATTAGGTTATGTTTTGTATAGGTTAGATTAAGTTAGATTATGTTTAGGTTAAGTTAAATCTCATAAAACAGCCGATCACCCTGTTAGTGATCATCCAAGTTTTGTGTGTTCATCCTCTCATACAACATTCATACAGTTTTAATAGATGATTATATATCTTACAGAGTTGGACCAGACCAGAGACGACCCCGGGCTGTACGCTCCCGTTAACATTGGCTTCACACGCCCTAAACCGTCCCGCAGAGAGCAGCTACACACGAGACTCCAGCACAGAAAATCACTAAAAGAAAATGAATCGTTACAACAGCGATCACGTAGAGGCGACCGTAAGTGACTTTGTTTGGGGTTATATTTATCTTATTGAAAAACTCTATTAAATTCTTGACTTTACTTAGAGATTGCCCACGAGTAATGTAGTTTACTGATCGTTTCATATAATAACGATCAGGGGTGTAGTTCAGCATTCAAACGAGGTCATTTGTAATTTTGACCTTTTTGGATTACCTGTAGATTATCCCCCCCCCCCAGTGCTCACCTGAAGATTAAGCCCCCTTCACTTTTTATGGAAATGCACTACAGTATATTAATATCATAGTCAGTTACCTTCTGTTATGTGAATAATTAGATTAGTAAGAAATCCATAATGTTTTACTGACAACTTTATTTAACAAGAAAACAAACAATTCTTCATAAAAAAATAAAATCCTTAATTATTTACATGTGACAGTAAAGACAACTTAAGCGTGATAACCTGTTCTTCCTTTGGGTAAATATAACAATAATCCTGTTCATGTTATTGTTAGTTACTCTGTGGTAGAGGTACGCTCACTGTTCAAGAGGGTGGTGTTATTATACGGGTGATCTCTGGTGTCTGGGATTGTAGCAGTTCTGTACAGCTGTGTCATTCAGTTGGTGTTGGTACATAAACTCTACACTGGCATCTTTTTCCGAGGTTCTCAGGCAGAAAATTATTAAATATCTTTTTCCCAGTATCAAGAATTTCTGTGTCTGGTGAGTAGACTATGCAGATAATATCAAGGCTAAAGGGTAAGGTAAAGTAAAGAGCTCAATATAAAACCACTAAGAGCACACAGTACCTCCTGGTCAAACACAGATTCATCTCCCCAATAACTTTGTCAAGGGTTCGATAATAAATTGTGACGCGGCAGTAGTCCTCGGCACTCTGAACTTAGGGAACGTCCGGTGACTCCTCGATGAGTGCTTGCAGGGCCCGGCTCTTTGTGTCATCTATTTCCTTCTTGAACTTGACATTCACTGTTTTTATTGTTGACATAGCAGTCCTCCGAGCATCACCACCGTCAATGTTCTCACCCTGTGGATACTTACACAGACTGGTTGTATTTAGCAAGATAACGTTCAGTGAAGTTAGATCGAATACAAATTCATAGTCACATACTGTCTGTAGTAGAGCTTTTGAATAGGTGTTGGGGTTGCAATCATCTTATAAGGTAACAAGACTCCTGGTGATTTTAGGCATTTGATCAGTGATATCTCTCACAGCTGCCCAGGGACACAACCATCTAGTCACACTTACTAATTTCAGCTTGAGGTTGACGTCATTATCCTTAACCTCAATGCCAGACTCTATGTTGTTCCAAGTGGGAGAGGTTCAGTATCTGTCATTGTATCATGGCTTGGCAGGTTGAGGAGATGACCATAGTAATGATTTAATTACCAAGTGGAGAGCAAGTCTTCATCCATACAGGTAATTCTTTTATCTTACCTCTCATTGCTGAAGCTCCATCAAAACATTCACCAACAATGTTCTTCATCTCCAAATTAAGTTTTTTGATGCCACCTTTCACTTTGGTAATTCATATAGAGCTTCACCTTCAGTACACAGATGGATAGAGCCCAGCAAAGGTTTCCATAGGTCACTCTTAAAACACATACAGTACCTCAAACACTAACACTGTCCTGGTAATGTGTTATATTTCATCCAACATAACTGCATATTGTCCGCTGCTTTGTTCATCAGATGTAATTGGTTCAAGAACAAGACTTGCCATGATTTCTAGCGACTAATTTTGGCTAACAGGTGTTGTCCACAGGTGTGTTCCTCCAGATGACTTTTATATTTAACTAAGGTAACTTATTACATCTGGGAAGTTTAGCAATTCTAAGAAGTTATCTCTATTTATGTCAGAAGTTTCCCCTATGTTTTATGTATTCTCCTCATGATATACATAACTCATCCAGTAGTTACCTGAAGGTGCTCTCTGTTCTGCACCACTTACTGCTCATCAGCTGGCTCAAGGATCGCTGAAGTTCGTTGCTTTTTATTTCTTTTGATATTTACCCACTTTTGTCATTGATGCCGACCCTGTGCATGTCAGTCTGTCAGTTTTCTTCCATTTTTTCTCACCGTCATAGCTTGATCCAAGGATGCCATTGGTACAAGTCAGGTTTGAAATCTTTATAAAATGTCTCGTTTTCCAAATTTCTCTGGATCATATTGGTTAAGTATCGGTTGTTTGGGTTTATCTAAAGTCATTGTGGATGAATCCTTGTTACAAGATTTCATATTTTGTGAGTAATTTGTAGACTTATCAGATTCATCTTTGTCAATGCTCAAAGTTAAATTCTGTGGACTGAATGAAACACTTCCTCCTTCCTGACGAGTTTCTTGCCTGGGGACGTCCACAACACAGTGTTCATTAACTAGCACCTCTGTACGTCAGGGTTCCCTTCAGTAATATTACAAGTCTAGCTGAGAACTCGCCACTGATTCCTATTCCTGAGTCAGAGTAATCATGGTGTGCATAACTTCCCTCAGTCTGGCAGTCTTTGTTAATTCCTCATGGTTCCTTTCTTTCATATTGGCAGTCAGACACATTTTCATCACTTTATTTGCCGGCACTGGTCGATTTGCATTTGTATTTGCAAAGAAAATTCCACTGACCTGTGACTGTGAGGATTCAAGTATGTCAGAAATTTTAACCTTCCTGCCTCTGTTGATTTTTTCAGCCCGTCTTCCTTGATAATCCGAGTCCATTTCTTCGTTGCCAGCGTCACATTTGACACCCCGGCGATAAGTTCATTTTTTGAGAGTTCACAGGAAGCTTTTTTTATAATTAGAAAATTTTCATAAGTTCTGAATTCTAATTTAATAATGGTACAGCCAGCACATAGTTCGATATATTTGTTAATTCACCGAAGATTAATATTGAAATCTAATTGACGGATGTAGTCAAGTTTCGTTGGCCACACTGTTAGTCTATTGGCTGCTGAAAGTCACGATATACGTCACCCAAACAGACATGCGAACACAAGGTAACTCGGAATAACACCTGGGTGGCTCTCTGCTCATAAATTCTGAGATAATATGGACACTGCAAATTTTAGAATAATAATAATATCAGTCATGTTGCTTATCACACTTGTCTGAGTCGCTGATGTGTCATTCCCCGAATTTTTTGTTTACTTGCTGCGGGAAATGTCAGGTTTAATCTTACGGACTTTAATGTACAGTTTATTATCTATTAAAAACAAAAAATCTTTCATTGGCTGATACTTTTTTAGGAACCCTTGCTTATTTCACTTGATGGATTATACACCCTAACTTAACCCCCCCCCAGGTAGTGTTAGGTCAAGTAAGGTCAGGTTAGGTCAAGTTAGGCAAGGTAATAAATCAATAACGATTAATTTTCCAGTGGCCGTAGACATAGACAAGGTGAAGGAGGTCTGGGAAGCGTCATCCGGCCCTCACCACGTTAAGACGCTGGCGGAACACTACGGGATCTTCAGGGACCTCTACGGCAGTGCATACTTTGTACCGTACGTCGCCCTTGGGATAACCTACGACTTAGACGATCACACTGTGTCTCCGGTCCACAGGGGAAACACCATCAAGCCGGGAGAGGTGCGGTATTATCTTGGTCTGGGGTTAGGTTAGCTGTAGGGACGGTGGTCATCATCAGTGGTGGTTAGCTGTAGGGACGGTGGTCATCATCAGTGGTGGTTAGCTGTAGGGACGGTGGTCATCATCAGTGGTAGTTAGCTGTAGGGACGGTGGTCATCATCAGTGGTGGTTAGCTGTAGGGACGGTGGTCATCATCAGTGGTAGTTAGCTGTAGGGACGGTGGTCATCATCAGTGGAAGTTTCTTGCATCTTGTGTTTCATTTCTGTACCTAAGAGGGAAGGTCTGGGAATCTTTAGCCACTGTTAAGGGTTAAGCACTGTACAGACTATCTCATTTGATCAATATTTCAAGTCTATTTTGATAGGATTAAAGTCCTCCCGTGTAGATAGTGATGACACGTACAGTAGAGTATGACGAGTGTGTGTTTGTGGTGTTTCAGGCAGCTCACGAACCCAGTGTGCAGTTTAGGAGTGAACCGGGTGACCTGTGGACGCTGATCCTCTCAAACCCTGATGGTAACTTGTTGGATAATGAAGCAGAATGTCTCCACTGGTTTATGTGAGTCTAAGTGTTGTTGTTTTACTGATGGCAGCTCTTCGTGGCTCTTGTAGTCTCTCTTGTCAGGCTCCTAACTCTTCTTACAGCCTCTACCCCTGTACTTGTTGACCTGCCCCTGGCTCTCCTACTCCTGCATCCCTTGACCCAGTTAGTCTCCTCAACCATCTCAGTCTGCCTCTACTCAGAGCTTCACCAACACACTCAGTCCTCAGCCACTCTCAACAGGACCTCCTCTCACAGTGTTACATCACACATCCACCTCACTGTTCTCATTTCAGCTTGTTCAAGTCTGTGTACATCATCCTCTTTAACTGCTTATGTTTCACTGCCACACAACCTTACACTCCTCACACCAGCCACATAGATCTTTCCATTGACTCAGAGAGAAGGTCCTCTTGCTTATGTTTCACTGCCACACAACCTTACACTCCTCACACCAGCCACATAGATCTTTCCATTGACTCAGAGAGAAGGTCCTCTTGCTTATGTTTCACTGCCACACAACCTTACACTCCTCACACCAGCCACATAGATCTTTCCATTGACTCAGAGAGAAGGTCCTCTTGCTACTAATAAAGGCAGCAGGTCCCTATACTTCCTCCAGCCACTAGTGACTCATACAACAGATCAGACTTCACCATCCTCACCAGCCTCACCAGGTAACAGAACTCACCAACACACATAATTGTAAATAATCAGTTCAATATTTCACGGCTGTTGAATTTCTATACAAAAATCACTCACAGAAGATTTAATACTTCAAGAAATACAATTCACCTCACCACAAATACAGTTAATTAAATAAGTATTAACATTGAACTACACACATAGATAATGTCCTATACTTCACAGTGGGAATATCCAAGGCAATGACCTCACTTCGGGAGACGTCGTGTGTAACTACCTACAGCCCTTCCCCCCGAGAGGTACTGGATATCACCGCCTTGTGTTCGTGCTCTATAAACAAGAGAGACACATTGACTACAGCCGGTACACCAGAGAACAGCCGTGGTGAGTGTATAGCAGGTGGATTATGTCGTGTAGGTTGGCGATGGCTTAGGAGGTCTTGTGTACGTCGAGGCTGTGGGTTACTATCCTCACTGTTATCCTCACTATCCTCACTATTATCCTCACTATGTAGTCTAGAGCAGAGGAGAGTTAACTTTTTTGCACAGAAGGCCATAATATAAGGCCATAATAGAAGGCCATAATATAGGGCCACAATAAAATCATCTGGTGCATGATGGGCCATACGCTCATTATTATGTTTTTATTATTCAAAATTAACGATAAATTTAAAGCCCAAAAGACAAAATACTTACTGTGTGTTGACTATGATGAGTTGTTAATGGGATGGGTGACTTGATTGGCTGGAGGAAAGACTTAGCAACATGAAGGGGGGGGGGGGGGGGGGGGAGTTTAGTGGGTGTACATCAGTAATAGACGACCTTACTCTGTACTGGACTTCCAAACACTAGTAAAAAATTTCGTGTGTGGGGGCAGAAAGTTGTGGATAATGTGCACTTGGTAAATAATTCTTATCAACTTCCTGTGGGGCGGTAACTTCAATATATTTCGTCTTTGGTTCATTGTTCCTTTGGAGGTTGATCACGCCCATCTGATGCATCTCTGGAACAGTTTCTTCATCCACAGTGAAAGGTGTAGCGGATAATTCCATTGCTAGTGCATGGGTGTATCATGTCCTGGGAGCTCATTCTTCAACACTGTCAATTTATCAACGTACTTTTAAAACTGCTCATCCTTAATTTCATACTTGTTGGGAAATGGGCTGTATTGTGCTTTATGATTTGTGACTCCCAGAGATATTGAGTGATGTCCACCAGAAATGCTACATCACAGATTCATTCCTTTTTGGTCAGTTCTGGGACACACTTATCCTTTATATCTAAAAACAAAACAATTTCCCCAAAAGATCATAATCTCTCCTCAGCATTCCAGCTCTACTTAGCCACTGGACCTGACAAAAGTATTCCACATCACCAAACTGCTTCAGTGTCCACCAGCTACTGTTGAAGCTGATGGAGATTAAGACCTTTTGACGTGATAAAGTTGATTGTTTTTACGTGTTGATGCTTGGGTGTTTTTGCATATAAAGTTTCTTGATGTATGATAAAATGGCTTAACCCAGCCATTGCCGGAGCTACATCGGTAATTTCCCAGCTAACACAGATGTCGCTTTCATCAGGTGCCACCGAGTACACCCAAGTAGCAGATGTTTGTTTGGCTATTAACTGCTCGGAATCATCCCTAAAACTATCAGTTCCCCGACCAACGGTAAACAGAGACAGAATTATATTTTCTCTCTGTTTAATTTTCTCAGGACACAATATTTCAGATACTACAGTCAAGTATTCTTGTATCATCTCACCATCAATAAAAGGTTTAAGGCTCTTTGTAATGATCTGACTCCTCACAAAACATAGTGTTACAGTAGCATCACTTTCTCGGATGATCTTGGTAAACATTTGTTTGTTCTGACTACAAGGATTTTTGCAGGAGAGATATTTTGTCTTTGTGTACGTGACCTGTCATTTTGTCAAATAGTTTGTGTTCTTGTACGACTAGCCATTGTTTTTAAAGAATCCACCCAAATATTTTTTCCGTCTTGTATTTTAATAGTAATATCCTCAACTAGTTCCCGTAATGGACAGCAGAGGCTAATATTACGTACAAATAAATCACACTGAACCTTCACAAGCTCCTTCATCCTCCCTGACAGTGTGTCGCTGAAGGACAGAAGCTTCTCCACGTCCACCTTCTACAGGGAGCAGCAGGACCACCTCACACCGGCCGGCCTCTCATGGTACCAGACAGACTGGGACTCTTCCCTCACTCACTTCTTTCATCACACTCTGAGTAAGTTCTTAGTTGTTTGTACAGTTAGTTGGTTATACAGTTAGTTAGTGAGTTGTACAGTTAATTATTTCTACAGTTAGTTAGTACTGTAGAGAGAATGTTCATTTAGTGACCATGAAGAACTCCAGTAAACCTTGATCACTTGGAGTATGTGGGGCACTAACCCTCCCCAGTTATAGAGGCAGTGTGCCCCCTGTCTTATGTCTCACCTCATTACCCAACTTTTGGGCCACAATAACCTGCCATAATCAGTAAAGTTGTACAGTACGACCGGATAATTTGCGGATTTTTATTTCACTGACTATCATTCATGGATGACACCCTGGATGTACCCAAGAATGTCTGTGGGTAGTTTTAAAGTTGCCAGCATTTTGGCGGCTGGGACAGGGAACCATTTGTTCTAGACAGTAATTTCCTTTACCTGTATTAATAATAATAATAATAATTAACGGTTTATTAAGAAAACATGGCAGCCCAAAGGCTGAAAATATACAATGAACAGAGATGATAGGTTACATATGGTGAAATAGTGGAGTGGGTCACTGATTGATAAAAGCTTTCAATACAGAAACATAAGAAACATAGAGTCAACATATAGACTAACTGTAGATCTGGTACTGTGGAGTGTTTAGGCAACCTGAAGGAGGGCAGTAGTGCTGACTCTCCTTGGGGCAGGACTCGGAATATTTTTAGCAGTCAATAGGAAAGTGACAAAACTGTTCAAATTCTGCATAAGTCTTCTGCCAAATCACTCGTTCGGCAGCCATGAGATCTGCAACTGATCATTCTGGCAGAGAATCGTTTGATGGAAGCAGAAATATGCACCTGTAGGTTTTAGTAACATCTGTGTGAGGACTGCGTTGGTCTTCAATGGTTTTGGACAGACGGTCGACTTATGGAATGTAGCTTTCTGCACGGAATTTTGTAGAGCCAGTCAGCACTATGTCGTCTGAGCCAGTGTTATCACTCTTTGATGGCACTGGGCCTAATCTTCAGGTGAGCACGTGGGGGGCCTAATCTTCAGGTGAGCACTTGGGGGCCTAATCTTCAGATCACATACCTTTTCAGTCTTAAACCATTTGTAAACAGGGAATTGAAGTACCAACCAACCCCTTCATAGCTCCCCCTCCCCTCCCTTGATTTTTGACAGTAGGCAGCCATATTGTTCATAAAACCCCTCAAGATTATGACGTTTAGTTCTGTTTCTTCTTCGTCTTATCATTGTCTTCGTTTCAGATATGAGGGAACCGGTTTACGAGTATCAATTCCCCGAGCCCTATCTAGCACCCCAGAAGCACTTCCCCCACAGAAGACAATTCAACACGTACGTATTTTCGTGTCGTATGTTTGTGTGTATGACCTATGACACACCCTGTATATGTGTGTGTTTATGACTTATGACACACCCTGTATGTGTGTGTGTGTGTGTGTGTGTGTGTGTGTGTGTGACCTATGACACACCCTGTATAGTATTTGCTTGTGTGTAAACTTGTCTAGGTAATTATATTTGTATGTACTGTTAACTTTTCCCTTTGTGTGTTTGAGTATATTACATTAGGTTAAGTTATTGTTGGTTATTGGTACATTAGATTAGGTTATGTTAGATTAAATTAGGTTAAGTGTTAGATTGGGCTAGCAATACCCGACCCTCGCTTTATGCCTTTTGTTGTGTTCTGCGATTACACAGCAAAATGGGAATCCACACTAATACTTAATCTGATGGGGAAAATTAAGATATGTTCCACAACTACTAAAAGTCAACAGTAATGCTATGAAATTGTGGAAAAATAATTAAAATATTCTAATGTGGGTTAGAAATAATGATAATATAAAATAAGACGAATATAGAACATAAGTGTGTGTGTGTGTGAGGATGGAAAGTGGGGTGTACGTGTGTTTGTGGTGGTGGCTGTGGTCTTGAGCCTCCTGATAATTGAGGAGCCCTCTCTCTTCAAAACCATTTATTAAGAGATACGGTAAAGAGATATTCTCACAAAGGCAGACGTGGTGGAGTTACAAAGATGATGTTAATGGTGAGGATCATCTGGGTGGTCGTCGGAGATGTTTTCCTCAGTGTAGGTTGTTGTGGTGCCGAAGGAAGGTCGGGTAAGGTAACGCAACTCTCAGGTCGGTTCATGTCATCCTCAAAACTCAGAGCAGGCGAAGGTGATGCTCCCGACGTGGAGTGGTTGACGAGGGCCTGAAGTACTGGGTGACAGTGGTCTGTTTTGCAGCTAGTTGTTCCTGAGGATAAAGTTGTTTGTAGGGTGTAAGGACAGACCTACGGCTCAAGTGTTGGCTAAACTATGGTCCGGGACACACTGTGTGAGTTCATCAGCAAACTTGACAAATTCATCCATCTGCTTCATCATCTCTTGTGCCCTTCACCACCCACTTTTCGCTCAAGACTAACACAGTCTTGCACAGTTGCACCAAAGGAAGGGAATCCAGTGAAGGTGTACACACACTCCAGCCAGGGTGACTGCCAGGATGCATTGAGGGTTGATGACTTAATTTCTTTCCAAGATTTTGTCAATGTTGTTATTGACACATTTAACATTGAATGATTTCCACCATTCTCATGTTGTTGGCTTACTCCCTGGATATTTCAAGTCGTCTGTAGTCTCGATCACCTGTGAGATGGTCCTGCGTAGGTAGACAACCTTAAACGTGGGAATCACTCGCTGGATCAGAGGCGTAGTGTTAGGTGATGGACGGTACTGTTGGGATGGATCATGTCCAGATGGCCAGGATCAGTGGTAGAAGGACCTTGAACGTCAGGTTAGATTCCCGGCAATAACGTTCAGCTTCCACGGCAAAGTGATCTGTGAACCAACTCTCAAACAGTTGTCTGGTCACCCAGGCTTTCTTGTTAGCAGCCCAGTAACGTTTAACCTTTTTTGCCGAGACTCTTCAGAGCACGTAGGTTAGGTGAGTGGTAAAGTGGAAGAGGCTTCATCTTGCAATCTTTGTCTGCGTTGCCACACAGCAGCAGCAGCAGTGTCAGCCTGTACTTTGCTGCCTTACACCCTGGGACAGTGTTCTCCTCTTTGCTGATGTATGTCCTCTTAGACATACTCTTCCCAAAAAAGTTTTGTTTCATCATCATTAAAGATTTGCTTAGGAGTGAAACCATATTCTTTAGTAATGTTCTCAAGTTCCTCTGGATATTTGGAAGCTGCAACGTGGTCGGCACTCTCTCGTTCCCCACGTACAGTTATGTAGATTGTGACATATAACAAACCAGCCTTTACTGGCATTAAAAGATTCACTAACAATTTCAGCACCACATTCTTCATTACACAGACGAGCATAAATCTTCAGAGCTTAACTCAGAATGTCGTTATTGTGGGTAGAAATCGGGTCGCCGCATAAAGAGAGGGTCTAGCGTACACTCCGTTATCAGGTGAAATAAGCTCGGGTGTCTGTTCTTCGTGTGATCTTTAACTCTAGATTCTCCACACAAATAAATGGGTCTATCATGAACCCCCATCCTACAGGTACCTGGACTTACACCGCGACCCTAAAGAAATCAGTAAAGAAATGTTACTCCAGCGACTTAAAGGATTAAACCCCTTGGAGCCGGAACCCCCCGTGGTCCCCTTCCCTGCCGCCCAGCCTATCCACCGAGACCTGTCATCGTGGGAGAGGCGGGACTTGAAGAGACAGCGCCTTGGAGTGGGCAAATATCGTGATCTCTTCAAGGGTTCCAATAGACCTAAGCTTTAGTTATGGTGTGTTGCCCGAGTCAGTTGAAAATACAGGCTGTCCCTCGACTTACAACAGGGATACGTTCCTGGGCTCTGATAGTATGTTGATCTGTTCACAAGAGCATTAATTCCACAGTTTTAGGTTAGAGCACAACCTTGCCCATACGAAACATCCCAGACATAAATATTGTAAATAAAGTGATGATAAACAGTATAGAATAATGAAAATTATGTAAAAAAAAAAGGGGGATTTTAATTAATTTTTTTTTAAATGAATGTATTGGGATCCCGTTGATTAGTGTGGTTGATAAGTCGCTGGAGCGGTCGTAACTCGGGGACTGTCTGTACTACAAACCTGTAAAAAATAATTTATTGCAACATTCATAATAAAATAGGATTTATTACAACAGGTGTAGATAATCAGTTGAAATAAGATCCTTAATGTACTGAAGGGAACTGCTCTGTTGAATTTAATAAAGTGATTGTAATTTATTTTGTATTAATTGACCCAAAACTCCGATACCCAAGAAATCCCGGGGTGGGGGGAGTCGTCTCGTTACCCGTAAATCTGTCATTCCCGGAAGAGCTCTGTACTAATTGTTCTGGCTGACACACACATCTCTGTACTGTCTGTAGTTAATTTGTTCTTTATGACCTTTACTGCTTGTGTTGAAAGGAGACGACGACTGTTATAGTAGTTACCTGGTGCAAACCCGAGCTCCATTTACCCCTCTTCCTTCCCTATATTTTGCCACTCTTTATACCTCAATTCCCTCCCTTATCCTTCTATTATCAATAATTTTCCATTCTTTCCCTCATTTTACTATCATTTCCTCCATATCATTGGCTCTATATGCTCTTAATAGCTCTAGGAGGCTCTTTGGATGTATAATAACCAATTGTTTTGCATTGTTTATTTTATATCTACTTGGTGTAAATTAAGTTCTTGCAGGATTTATTGATGACATGAGAGGCTGTCTTACGTTAGATCCCCCCCCCCCCCTTATGGCACCGGTTTGTACACAGGTGTCATAATGGCAACCTAACTAAGGCTACCAACCTGGTCGACACGTCTCAGCAATCACTACTAAGTAAAGTGTTCAACCAGACAAGCCTCAACCAGCCCCATGACAGCTCCCAGTAACAGTCTCTAGTGAGTAAAGGATGTCACTAGCATCAACAAATAGCATCAAAAGCCCCTACTAGCAACTTTATCCAGCCCCTGCTAGTCTCCCACTAGGTCCTATGGAGCATCATGCAGCCCCTCAGAACAAATAGCTCTTAATCTCAAGTAGCCACAAACAGTTCCTGGTGGCCTAACACAGGACCAGGTGGGGTAACGGTACATTATCCTCCTGGCAAGGTATATCAAGTTGAGTGTTACTTCCTTGGCAGAGAACCAATAACCAGTTAAAATTAAGCCTCGTTCAAGGTGGGAAGTTACAAAATAGATGAAAGATTTACAGTAATCAAAACTACCGAGTAGGTGTAAGCAGCTAGTTGGGAGGTTAAGTTAAGGACCATCTAACGAGAACAGGTAGTTGTCCCCCAAGTTCATTAGAGAGAAAAAGTATCTGCCAATATTCAGGTCGTAAGTGAACCTTAATTATTTATGCCAGTAAACTAGTTATGAGGGAAGTGCCAAATAGTTACAAAAATTGTTCAAATCACACCCAGAAAATGAATGGTTAAACTCTACAGCCGTGGTTGGTCTAAAGTCGAGAATTGATCGATACGTTTATTGATACAAAAAAACATTAATACATCTCAAAGGGATGAAGTGACATAAGTCATCCCCACCCCAGTCCAGGAATGTCCCTCTCAGGACTCACATAAATCCCTAATATTTCATATAATCAGTTATAGTACATAGTTATATTCTAGATGCAAAATTTCTATATTTCTTTAATATTTCATCTATTTTCCTATTTTAAACATCCGCTCTATTTGCATGGGACATTATTTATATGGGCATTTCTATATACATTAAGCAATGGGCATTCCAGTATATAATGTGGCAGGGTATGGGATCTGGATACTCTACATTCTTTATCCTGTTCACTTCTCTCAGCTCCAAGTAACCAATAATAATTATATCCTAATCTCATATACAGTATACTGAATCTTGGCATCTACTCCTATCTTTCCCAAATGTAAGTTTTGTGTTCATGAGAACATGGACAAGTTGAGAAGAGGGAAGGAATGGGGCTTTGAGGTTTAATTATACAAGCACGTGTATTATTTAACCAAACTCGCAATCAAAACTCATCCGAATCTTTCCACTTCAGTCAGGTTCATCCTTAGCTGCCCATATGACCAACGTAGGTGTGGAGTTTTACCAACTGAAACTAGATTTGACCACTTTCACCGAGAGTGGTTTCATCCCGCCGCTGAAACAGCCAGTAGTCGTCCCAAATGGAACACAAGAATCTGAAACAAGCAAAAGTGTATTTAGTATCAAACTCACACGTAAACAGTAATAACTCACCAGCTACACAAAAATATTCAGAAGTTATACTCCAAATATAAAAAATTCCACAGCAAAAACTAATTTTTAACCAACACGAGAAAGATACACAGATGAATTAGCAACAGCAGCTGAAGAAAGACGAGAAGTATATCCTTGAGTAATGTAGCACTATTTCTATTGAGGTTATGATCAGTACTGACCTTCTACCACAGCTTTCAGAATATTTAAGTACCACGGCGGCCATGGGGGGGGGGGAGGGGGACTTTTGATTTAGACGGGGAAATCTTAAACTAGGCTAACCACCTCTTCACAAATATTCAAGCCATTTCATTTTTCTATAACTTTACTATAAAACTTCACTATGTTTTGAGTATCTATCGCCTTTCTATTGCTAATTTTACTATTTTTTTCTATTTATAACTTTTTAACCATAGAGATTAATGAATGTGGTTTTACCGGGAGTTAAACAGGCGTAATAACCATTAGTGGCTTTACGGTATGGCCACCCGTTGAAAGCCGTAGTATTTGTCATGCTATATTAATCAATGCTTCAATATCCAGATTACAATTGACTTATCAGAATTGGAAGTTTCTCTACAGTGTCACTTTCATATAAATACACATCTGAATCTATAGTTAATTTACACCCATAAGCTCATTTAATTTTTGATAAGTCTTTAAACTTCGTAATACAATAATCGTATCCAACAAATGCCTGCCTGGGTTCCTTCTATGCAGTCCTAAATATACTAGAGTTATCCATTGGCCTCTGTAACGGTGTAAGCAGTGGCCTTTATCCTTTCAAGCAACTTAACACTGAATTGAAATATAAGTTTGATATCCTTTAAATAAACTAGGCAATATTTAAGTATCACCAACATATAGGTAATAGATGATTATTCAAATGACTGTTTTAAAATTTCAACGTAAAGCAATAAGGGAATGATATGGAGGTGAGCCCCATCTATGAGTTAACAGCAATACCAAACCCTCATCACGGGGTACAGGGGAGAGTTTCTCGTCTGGTGGTTCTGGATCCATCACCAGCAGCCACTAGACAGAGAACCAAGATAGAGGAAGGATCAAGTATACAACTATCTGACAGCCCTGAAAATAACCTCCTGAAGCATCGGTAAGACATTTATTCATAGTATTTTATCAGTTAACATTAATATTATGAAGTAGTTCTTGGTGTATTATTACTGTAAGTCGAAATTGGGTCGTTTGCGTATGTCGTTACTCGTTGCCTCTATATGAGATCAAAGTTGTAAGTATGTATTTCCGATGGTTTTTGATGTTATGAACGAATTTAACCTTCATTTACCGTGCAAATTACTGATTTTTGAGATAATCCCCCGGTAAATTGTGACAAGTGGACAACCAAGTATTTTTTGTATTAAGTAATGTGTTTTTCCGATGGTTTAGACAATGCTAATACACTTTTCCTCTATGACGTTTCTCTCTCAAATGACTTAAATAAACCTGGTTGTCCACTTGTAAACCCTCCCTTTCCTCCTCATATAAACCAGAGCTAAAAGAATCAAGGTTAAAATAAAATAAAAACTATCGGGAAATGTTTTGTATTTAAACCTAACCTAATGTAACGTAAACTAGACTAATGTTACCTGGGTGTGTACCGCCATGTACGAACAAACAATACAGTAAAGTGTTAAATATCTCTCTTATACATTATTTGTGCCAGAAATGCCATTGAAGATTGTAACTATAAAATTCCCGAGATTCGTTTAGTGGCAACGAGTGAAATAACAAAAATGGGTTTTCCTCGGGGATTGTCTATGAGTTTAATGGGGTTCTAGTCAGGATGGTTGTGGACATTAAATTAGTCATTACAATGTTATTTAATTTCTGTGGCCAAAAATATTTAGTTTCAGATCCCGGTGAAATAACCAGCGGTTATTCTGGCAGATACTGATCTAATAACCCCTGCCTATAATATAATACAGTAGTTTTACAGTGTTTTCCAGGATGCTTCAAGGGCCAACAGCATATCTCTGTGTGACAAGTTGAGATTCGACTATACAGACTGTCCAGGCTCATACAGGTACATGACGGCAACTGGTGAAACACTGCTGACCTGTGGGAGGTAAGACTGACTAACTGTTACTTCACATCATGTCATTAGGTGTACAAGCGAAGTCTATTACAGTACTAGTATTTAGGTGCACTAGTACAGTAATCATGTAAAAGTGTCTAAAGTCATGTCCCAATGTGTCGGTGGTACGTGACATCTCAAAAATATGGCCCAGATTCACGTTTTCCATCCCATACAGAATTTTAAATGGAGGATAAATATTGCAAAATACGAGGGTGGAAATCACATTTACTTTTAATATTTACCAACACAGGTCATACAGAATATCAATAGCCTGTCCAATGGCCCCCCTTTTATATAGCCCCCTGGAGCCTTCTTGAGACTGAGACACAAGGTTATATAGGTGATTGGTTCCTCACAAACTGCTCACACTCATCCTGGGTGTGTAGGAGGAGTCGGGACCAGTGTTTAGCTTGTCTTCAGGTTCTCACGCGTTCACTATCTGGGTCTAAATGGTCTCTATAGGGTTGAGGTCTGGGTAGCACTCACAAACAGTCATAGTAATCTCTTGACACAAGCAATGGTCCTATACAATATTATATTTGTGTTATTAAATGTTTCAATAATAATACAACATTATTATTCTATTGGGTAAAGGAAAAGTTGTATTGTTTAACTGAAAGAAACTTATTGAATATGGACCTGGAGATTTAGATGGCCAGTCCAAAAGGTCAATTTCATTCAACCTTTCCTCTGACCAGCGCTTCATCTCTCGTGCCATGTGAACAGGGCAGTTATCAAAGAAGTGAACAATATTCATCAAACATAATTTGTTAACACTCATATCATGAATTGGCGCCTTCATATAGGTGAAAATGCGCGACGTAGAAAAATAAAATAGGCGAGTGTGGAGGCACGGATGGTGGGCAGCCTCCAGCAGCTCGAGGCAAACGTCAGAGATGATGATGGGTAATGTAAACTGTTGTACACTGAAGAGGGAAAATAAGAGATAACTGTATTATATACTGATGGAAAAAAGAACAAAATATTGGTATTGAGGGAAAGGTGTTTGTTGATCAAGTAACCCAAATTAAGGAGCACATTTCGGTATTAATAGTATGGATAGATCTACGTAGTATTAGTTAAGGGCTGCAAATTGGTGCCATCTTTTACTGTAATAATACAAGACTAATACCATATGTTGGAGTTTGATAAACTTTATATAGGAGCAACTTTTCTAGACTATTACAAATTCTAAATTGCTATTTAAAATATGTATGCCCCTTTTTGACCCGATCTCATATTGACACTGGTGTATATACTATTCAACACAGTATGGTGGCTCACTGGCAAGGTACCTGTTGTGGATGGTGGAGGCCTCGGGTTCGACTGCCAGATGGATTGAAGTCGTGTTGAACTGGACGAGGCAGAGACAGGATTTTGAATGGTTCGTAAGTAAAATTTATGTTTTACCAGTGATGTTGGGGCTGGTGCAATGGGATTACTCTACTATAGAGAAACAAGCTGTGGCTCTGCTTATGGCACTGGAAAAGTTTAACATATATCTCGGCAACACCTACCAGAGAATTGTAGTTTACAGTGACCATAATTTATTACAGTTCAGAAGTCGAAGGAAAAACAAGAATCAGAGACTTAATAGATGGTGATTAACTCTGCAGGGAAGGACTTGGTATGTTGTGTAGGAGTGAGGGAAGGACTTGGTATGTTGTGTAGGAGTGAGGGAAGGACATGCAGGGTAGTGTAGGAGTGAGGGAAGGACTTGGTATGTTGTGTAGGAGTGAGGGAAGGACATGCAGGGTTGTGTAGGAGTGAGGGAAGGACTTGCAGGGTAGTGTAGGAGTGAGGGAAGGACTTGCAGGGTTGTGTAGGAGTGAGGGAAGGACTTGCAGGGTAGTGTAGGAGTGAGGGAAGGACATGCAGGGTTGTGTAGGAGTGAGGAAAGGACTTGCAGGGTAGTGTAGGAGTGAGGGAAGGACTTGCAGGGTAGTGTAGGAGTGAGGGAAGGACTTGTAGGGTTGTGTAGGAGTGAGGGAAGGACTTTCAGGGTTGTGTAGGAGTGAGGGAAGGACTTGCAGGGTTGTGTAGGAGTGAGGGAAGGACTTGCAGGGTAGTGTAGGAGTGAGGGAAGGACTTGTAGGGTTGTGTAGGAGTGAGGGAAGGACTTTCAGGGTTGTGTAGGAGTGAGGGAAGGACTTGCAGGGTTGTGTAGGAGTGAGGGAAGGACTTGCAGGGTAGTGTAGGAGTGAGGGAAGGACTTGCAGGGTTGTGTAGGAGTGAGGGAAGGACTTGCAGGGTTGTGTAGGAGTGAGGGAAGGACTTGCAGGGTTGTGTAGGAGTGAGAGAAGGACTTTCAGGGTTGTGTAGGAGTGAGAGAAGGACTTGCAGGGTTGTGTAGGAGTGAGGGAAGGACTTTCAGGGTTGTGTAGGAGTGAGGGAAGGACTTGCAAGGTTGTGTAGGAGTGAGAGAAGGACTTTCAGGGTTGTGTAGGAGTGAGAGAAGGACTTGCAGGGTTGTGTGTGAGAGAGGGAAGGACTTGCAGGGTAGTGTAGGAGTGAGGGAAGGACATGCAAGGTTGTGTAGGAGTGAGGGAAGGACTTGCAGGGTTGTGTAGGAGTGAGGGAAGGACATGCAGGGTTGTGTAGGAGTGAGGGAAGGACTTTCAGGGTAGTTTAGGAGTGAGGGAAGGACTTGCAGGGTTGTGTAGGAATGAGGGAAGGACTTGCAGGGTTGTGTAGGAGTGAGGGAAGGACATGCAGGGTTGTGTAAGAGTGAGGGAAGGACTTTCAGGGTAGTTTAGGAGTGAGGGAAGGACTTGCAGGGTAGTGTAGGAATGAGGGAAGGACATGCAAGGTTGTGTAGGAGTCAGGGAAGGACATGCAGGGTTGTGTAGGAGTGAGGGAAGGACTTGCAGGGTAGTGTAGGAGTGAGGGAAGGACATGCAGGGTTGTGTAGGAGTGAGGAAAGGACTTGCAGGGTAGTGTAGGAGTGAGGGAAGGACTTGCAGGGTAGTGTAGGCGTGAGGGAAGGACTTGCAGGGTAGTGTAGGAGTGAGGGAAGGACTTGCAGGGTAGTGTAGGAGTGAGGAAAGGACTTGCAGGGTAGTGTAGGAGTGAGTGAAGGACTTGCAGGGTAGTGTAGGAGGGAGGGAAGGACTTGCAGGGTTGTGTAGGAGTGAGGGAAGGACTTGCAGGGTTGTGTAGGAGTGAGGGAAGGACTTGCAGGGTTGTGTAGGAGTGAGGGAAGGACTTGCAGGGTAGTGTAGGAGTGAGGGAAGGACTTGTAGGGTTGTGTAGGAGTGAGGGAAGGACTTTCAGGGTTGTGTAGGAGTGAGGGAAGGACTTGGTTTGTTGTGTAGGAGTGAGGGAAAGACTTGGTATATTGTGTAGGAGTGAGGGAAGGAATTGCACGGTTGTGTAGGAGTGAGGGAAGGACATGCAGGGTTGTTTAGGAGTGAGGGAAGGACTTGCAGGGTTGTGTAGGAGTGAGGGAAGGACTTGCAGGGTAGTGTAGGAGTGAGGGAAGGACTTGCAGGGTAGTGTAGGAGTGAGGGAAGGACTTGGTATGTTGTGTAGGAGTGAGGGAAGGACATGCAGGGTAGTGTAGGAGTGAGGGAAGGACTTGCAGGGTAGTGTAGGAGTGAGGGAAGGACTTGGTATGTTGTGTAGGAGTGAGGGAAAGACTTGGTATATTGTGTAGGAGTGAGGGAAGGAATTGCAGGGTTGTGTAGGAGTAAGGGAAGGACATGCAGGGTTGTTTAGGAGTGAGGGAAGGACTTGCAGGGTTGTGTAGGAGTGAGGGAAGGACTTGCAGGGTAGTGTAGGAGTGAGGGAAGGACTTGCAGGGTAGTGTAGGAGTGAGGGAAGGACTTGCAGGGTAGTGTAGGAGTGAGGGAAGGACATGCAGGGTAGTGTAGGAGTGAGGGAAGGACATTCAGGGTTGTGTAGGAATGAGGGAAGGACATGCAGGGTTGTGTAGGAGTGAGGGAAGGACATGCAGGGTAGTGTAAGAATGAGAGAAGGACTTGCAGGGTAGTGTAGGCGTGAGGGAAGGACTTGCAGGGTTGTGTAGGAGTGAGGGAAGGACTTGCAGGGTAGTGTAGGAGTGAGAGAAGGACATGTAGGGTAGTGTAGGAGTGAGGGAAGGATTTGCAGGGTAGTGTAGGAGTGAGGGATGGACTTGCAGGGATGTGTAGGAGTGAGGGAAGTACTTGCAGGGTTGTGTAGGAGTGACGGAAGGACATGCAGGGTTGTGTAGGAGTGAGGGAAGGACTTGCAGGGTTATGTAGGAATGAGGGAAGGACTTGCAGGGTAGTGTAGGAGTGAGGGAAGGACTTGCAGGGTAGTGTAGGAGTGAGAGAAGGACTTGCAGGGTAGTGTAGGAGTGAGGGAAGGACTTGCAGGGTAGTGTAGGAGTGAGGGAAGGACTTGCAGGGTAGTGTAGGAGTGAGAGAAGGACTTGCAGCGTTGTGTATGAGTGAGGGAAGGACTTGAAGGGTTGTGTAGGCGTGAGGGAAGGACTTGCAGGGTAGTGTAGGAGTGAGGGAAGGACTTGCAGGGTAGTGTAGGAGTGAGGGAAGGACTTGCAGGGTTGTGTAGGAGTGAGGGAAGGACTTGCAGGGTTGTGTATGAGTGAGGGAAGGACTTGCAGGGTTGTGTATGAGTGAGGGAAGGACTTGAAGGGTTGTGTAGGCGTGAGGGAAGGACTTGCAGGGTAGTGTAGGAGTGAGGGAAGGACTTGCAGGGTAGTGTAGGAGTGAGGGAAGGACTTGCAGGGTAGTGTAGGAGTGAGAGAAGGACTTGCAGGGTTGTGTATGAGTGAGGGAAGGACTTGAAGGGTTGTGTAGGCGTGAGGGAAGGACTTGCAGGGTAGTGTAGGAGTGAGGGAAGGACTTGCAGGGTAGTGTAGGAGTGAGGGAAGGACTTGCAGGGTAGTGTAGGAGTGAGAGAAGGACTTGCAGGGTTGTGTATGAGTGAGGGAAGGACTTGAAGGGTTGTGTAGGCGTGAGGGAAGGACTTGCAGGGTAGTGTAGGAGTGAGGGAAGGACTTGCAGGGTAGTGTAGGAGTGAGGGAAGGACTTGCAGGGTTGTGTAGGAGTGAGGGAAGGACATGCTGGGTAGTGTAGGAGTGACGGAAGGACATGCAGGGTTGTGTAGGAGTGAGGGAAGGACATGCAGGGTAGTGTAGGAGTGAGGGAAGGACTTGCAGGGTAGTGTAGGAGTGAGGGAAGGACTTGCAGGGTAGTGTAGGAGTGAGGGAAGGACTAGCAGGGTAGTGTAGGAGTGAGGCAAGGAGTTGCAGGGTTGTGTAGGAGTGAGGGAAGGACATGCAGGGTTGTGTAGGAGTGAGGGAAGGACATGCAGGGTAGTGTAGGAGTGAGGGAAGGACTTGCAAGGTAGTGTAGGAGTGAGGGAAGGACTTGCAAGGTAGTGTAGGAGTGAGGGAAGGATATGCAGGGTAGTGTAAGAGTGAGGGAAGGAGTTGCAGGGTTGTGTAGGAGTGAGGGATGGACATGCAGGGTTGTGTAGGAGTGAGGGAAGGACATGCAGGGTAGTGTAGGAGTGAGGGAAGGACTTGCAAGGTAGTGTAGGAGTGAGGGAAGGACATGCAGGGTTGTGTAGGAGTGAGGGAAGGACATGCAGGGTTGTGTAAGAGTGAAAGAAGGACTTGGAGGGTAGTGTAGGAGTGGGAGAAGGACTTGCAGGGTTGTGTAGGAGTGAGAGAAGGACTTCCAGGGTAGTGTAGGAGTGGGGGAAGGACTTCCAGGGTAGTGTAGGAGTGAGGGAAGGACTTGCAGGGTAGTGTAGGAGTGAGGGAAGGACATGCAGGGTTGTGTAGGAGTGAGGGAAGGACTTGCAGGGTAGTGTAGGAGTGAGGGAAGGACATGCAGGGTTGTGTAGGAGTGAGGGAAGGACTTGCAGGGTAGTGTAGGGGTGAGGGAAGGACTTGCAGGGTTGTGTAGGAGTGAGGGAAGGACTTGCAGGGTAGTGTAGGAGTGAGGGAAGGACTTGGTATGTTGTGTAGGAGTGAGGGAAGGACTTGGTATGTTGTGTAGGAGTGAGAGAATTTCGTAGCAAATGCTCTATCTCATTCACCAGACTGAAAATAAAACACAAGTGTTTTATCTTTGGGGAGGGAGTTTTATAAGGCACTGAATATATTTGATTGAGAGGTAATTACACTGCTTCTTCAGTAGGTAGGACTATATTTTATATATGCTCCTGTATGTAAACATTGTCTAGTATGTTATATATATATATTAATTTATTATAAGTATGTAATAAGTTAATCAGCTTAACGTTGTGCATTTGTTAACTAAAATAGTATGGTAATTGGCGGCATGGTATCCACATTGTGTGGGTCACGGCAAGTGCAGGGAGGTAGACGAGCCTGGCTGGTGGTAGTGTGTGGTGCAAGTGTGGTACAATTGGTCTGGACTCAGGATATATTTATATGGAGATAAGTGGTGTATACTTTTGTACTTTTCTAGTGTATGGTGAGGCTGAGGTTCGGGTTAGGGTTAATTTAGGCTGTGGTCATCTGTACTGTACTTAAATTGTTCCTTTACCTGACCTTTGTTTGTGGTCTCTTAACTTTATAATGCTAAGTTTTGAAGAAAGAGTGATTTTAATTCTTGTCGCCCTGCAATATATACAAAAAAACTATTTTTGATTAATAAAATTTTAATTTCACAGGTATTAACAGACAATACTACTCCAGGGAGGATGAGGACCATAACTTGGTGTACAGATGACGAGGCCACATCAAGATGGACAAGAGAAACGATCAAGAGTACAGTAAAGGATGAACATTCTCTAAATAACTCAGTCTACCAAACATGACAGGAAGTTGTATTGTATATATGTAAGTGTTGGATAAATACGTCCACATAAAGACTAAAACAGATTATAACAGTGTGTTGAAATGTTATCTACTGACTACTGTAGCGATACTGTAGCACTGTAGGAGCTAGGAAAGAACAAGCAATATGTAGGAGTGAGAGAAGGATATGAAGTGATGTGTAGGAGTGAGGGAAGGACATGGAGTGAAGTGTAGGAGTGAGGGAAGGACATGAAGTGAAGTGTAGGAGTGAGGGAAGGACATGAAGGGCTGTGTAGGAGTGAAGGAAGGACTTGGTATGTTGTGTAGGAGTGAGGGAAGGACTTGTAGTGTGGTGTAGGAGTGAGGAAAGGACATGAAGTGTTGTGTAGGAGTGAGGGAAGGACATGAAGTGTTGTGTAGGAGTGAGGGAAGGACTTGTAGTGTTGTGTAGGAGTGAGGGAAGGACTTGTAGTGTTTTGTAGGGGTGAGGGAAGGACTTGTAGTGTGGTGTAGGGGTGAGGGAAGGACTTGTAGTGTTGTGTAGGGGTGAGGGAAGGACTTGCAGTGTGGTGTAGGAGTGAGGGAAGGACTTGTAGTGTTGTGTAGGAGTGAGGGAAGGACTTGTAGTGTTGTGTAGGAGTAAGGGAAGGACTTGTAGTGTTGTGTAGGGGTGAGGGAAGGACTTGTAGTGTGGTGTAGGGGTGAGGGAAGGACTTGTAGTGTGGTGTAGGGGTGAGGGAAGGACTTGCAGTGTGGTGTAGGAGTGAGGGAAGGACTTGTAGTGTTGTGTAGGAGTGAGGGAAGGACATGAAGTGTTGTGTAGGAGTGAGGGAAGGACTTGTAGTGTTGTGTAGGAGTGAGGGAAGGACTTGTAGTGTTGTGTAGGAGTAAGGGAAGGACATGAAGTGTTGTGTAGGGGTGAGGGAAGGACTTGTAGTGTGGTGTAGGAGTGAGGGAAGGACTTGTAGTGCTGTGTATGAGTGAGGGAAGGACTTGTAGTGTTGTGTAGGAGTGAGGGAAGGACTTGTAGTGTTGTGTAGGAGTAAGGGAAGGACTTGTAGTGTTGTGTAGGAGTGAAGGAAGGACTTGTAGTGCTGTGTATGAGTGAGGGAAAGACTTGTATAGGAGTGACCATATAGACTTGTGGCGTTGCGAAGCCTATAACTTCTAATACACTGTTGTAGTCTTTTATGTGGGTTTGTAACTAGACAGTCAGGAAGTATTTTGTTCAACTTAATTATTTTGGACTTTAGTTTCATCTTCATTTGCAAAACATAATTTATTTTATTCTTCCTGGCAGTGAAATACAAGATGTTCGTTTAAGATTTTACTGTAAAATTAAGTAATTATTACAGCTTTACAACTTACTTGTAACCAATGAGCATTTCCTGTGGGCAAACTTTTGAAATTGTAAAAAAAAAAGATTGTATTTATTGTAAATGTTCTGAGGCAGTATGTCACTCCTAGGGGCTATGTGAGGCCCCCAGGGCTTATATCCCGCCACCACGGACTGTTTGGCTAATTAGGGCTGTGAGATGATCATAGGTGGCTGTATAATGGATTTAAGGACTATGTAAGGTTGTCAGGGGTAGTCTGATCCAACCAGAGGCTGTTTGTGGCTATATTATCAACTTGGAGATGTGTGAGGCTCTTAGAGAGCTACTGTACTTGTGACTGAGGGGGTTAATTGATGCTCCTAATGTCTGTGTACAGAAAAAGATGAATATATCCTAAATAAGTCAGTCTACCCGACATGACAGGAAGTTGTATTGTGTATAATATTTACTGTTGGTTCGAGAAGTCTTTATAAATGTTAAAATAGATTATAACGGTGTATTGAAAGTTTATCTACTGATTACTGTAGGACTGAGGGAAGGACATGCAGTATTGTGTAGGAATGAGGGAAGGACTTGTAGTGTTGTGTAGGACCTAGGGAAGGACATGTAGTGATGTTCGTGAATGAGGGAAGGACTTGCTGACCTAATGAATGAGAGGAGGACTTATTGACCTGCTAATTATTGAGAGGAGGACTTACTGATCTGCTAATTAGTGAGAGGAGGACTTACTGACCTGCTAATAAGTGAGAGGAGGACTTACTGACCTGCTAAGGAGTGGGAGGGGGACTTACTGACCTACTAAGGAGTGAGAGGAGGATTTGCAGTGTTTTATAGGAGTGAGGGAAGGACATGCAATGTTGTGTAGGATAAGGGAAGGACTTGCTGTGTGTGTTAGTGAGGGTAGGATGCAATCTGTTGAGTAGGATTGAGGGAATGACTTACTGTGTTTTGTAGGAGTGAAGGAAAGACATGCAGCGTTGTGCAGTATGAGGGCAGGAGTCATTGTGATGTGTAGGAGTTTGAGAAGGACTCACTGTGATGTGTAGGAGTGTGGGAAGGACTCACTGTGATGTGTTGGAGTGAGGGAAGGACTCATTGTGATGTGTAGGAGTGTGGGAAGGACTCACTGTGATGTGTTGGAGTGAGGGAAGGACTCATTGTGATGTGTAGGAGTGTGGGAAGGACTCACTGATGTGTAGGAGTGAGGGTAGGACTCCCTATGAGGTGTAGGAGTGAGGGAAGGACTCGCTGTGATGTATAGGAGTGAGGGAAGGACTCACTGTGAGGTGTAGCAGTGAGGGAAGGACTCGCTGTGATGTATAGGAGTGAGGGAAGGACTCACTGTGAAGTGTAGGAGTGAGGGAAGGACTCACTTTGAGGTGTAGGAGTGAGGGAAGGACTCACTGTGAGGTGTAGCAGTGAGGGAAGGACTCACTGTGAGGTGTAGGAGTGAGGGAAGGACTCACTGTGAGGTGTAGGAGTGAGGGAAGGACTCACTGTGAGGTGTAGGAGTGAGGGAAGGACTCACTGTGAGGTGTAGCAGTGAGGGAAGGACTCGCTGTGATGTATAGGAGTGAGGGAAGGACTCACTGTGATGTGTAGGAGTGAGGGAAGGACTCACTGTGAGGTGTAGGAGTGAGGGAAGGACTTACTGTGATGTATAGGAGTGAGGGAAGGACTCACTGTGATGTGTTGGAGTGAGGGAAGGACTAATTGTGATGTGTAGGAGTGTGGGAAGGACTCACTGTGATGTGTTGGAGTGAGGGAAGGACTCACTGTGAGGTGTAGGGGTGAGGGAAGGACTCACTGATGTGTAGGAGTGAGGGTAGGACTCCCTATGAGGTGTAGGAGTGAGGGAAGGACTCACTGTGATGTGTAGGAGTGAGGGAAGGACTCACTGTGAGGTGTAGCAGTGAGGGAAGGACTCACTGTGAGGTGTAGCAGTGTGGGAAGGACTCGCTGTGATGTATAGGAGTGAGGAAAGGACTCACTGTGATGTGTAGGAGTGAGGAAAGGACTTACTGTGATGTATAGGAGTGAGGGAAGGACTCACTGTGAGGTGTAGGGGTGAGGGAAGGACTCACTGTGAGGTGTAGGGGTGAGGGAAGGACTACTGTGAGGTGTAGGAGTGAGGGAAGGACTACTGTGAGGTGTAGGAGTGAGGGAAGGACTTACTGTGATGTATAGGAGTGAGGGAAGGACTCACTGTGAGATGTAGGGGTGAGGGAAGGACTCACTGTGAGGTGTAGGGGTGAGGGAAGGACTACTATGAGGTGTAGGGGTGAGGGAAGGACTACTGTGAGGTGTAGGGGTGAGGGAAGGACTACTGTGAGGTGTAGGGGTGAGGGAAGGACTACTGTGAGGTGTAGGGGTGAGGGAAGGACTACTGTGAGGTGTAGGGGTGAGGGAAGGACTGATTGTGAGGTGTAAAGTGAAGGGCTTCTGTCTCACCAATGAGGCAGACTACTGGTGATGACGTCATTGCTCTTGTGGTCTGTTCCACCATTGACGTAGCCTTCTAGTGGTGACGTCACTGCTGTGGTCCACCAATGGAATGCCTAAGGTGACTTCAGCTCACTTCAAAACTTAAAATGCAGAGAATTTGTGACATAATGCTACAAGCAAGTTGTAATGATTTAATAAGAACTGAAAATTACAGTAAATTCTTGAACTAGCATCTTTTAATCCAGTGCCAGCAAGAGTAAAATAGTTCGTTATACAAGTGGAAATAAAGCTGAAGTACAAAATAAGTCAACAATGCCATAACATTCTTGAAGTTACGTTATTTTGTACAGTAGTTTCATCTTCATTTGTATAACACAATGTTTTACTCTAGCTGGCACAGCACTGAAATAAAAGATGCCAGTTTAAGAATTGACCTTAATTATCAGTTAGTTATTTATTACGTGTTCACAACTTACTTTGTAACCAATGAATTTTTCCTCTGGGCAAACTTTTGTAATTGTATTTTGTTTTTCAAATGTTACACATATTAAAAATTAATTACAAGGCAGTGTGTCTTCAAGGGGATAAGTGATGTTTGTGGCAACTTAGGGATGTGTGAGGCTCTTAAGAGCTGTCTGTGTCTCTGAGGAGGGTGATTGATTCTCCCCTAAGATCTACATGATGCTTCTAAGGGGCTTATAAGTAGCTAGTTGTGTACAGCTAGTAAGGGCTGTGTGATGACACTAAAGGCTGTCTGTCACTGCTAGGGACAGTGATGCTGCCAAGGGCTGGGTGCCGAGGCTTGTCTGAGCCCCCTACTATAGAGATAGGCGAGACACGTCGACCAAGGTACACTGGTAGCCTTGCATGGTCCAGGTTGGGTCGCCTTTATGGGACCCTGTGTACACAGGTTGTAGTACCATAAGGGCAACCTAACCTAGCAGTAACCTGGTGTCAATCATTACAATAAATATTTGTTTAGTAACTTACTGTGTCGTATAAATGAAAAAATATCCTTTATTCTTTGTTTATAATTCTCCTAATAAAATAGTTGAAAACAAAAGGGTATCAAAGGCAGAAATGAAAAGCCAATTATTATACTTTCCCGAAAAGTAGAAAATCTACGTCACAGAAAAGTAGATACTTACGATCTTTTGAGAATTAGAAAAATCGTAAGTTTTTTTTCTCTTTAGTATCTACTTTTAAGTCATTTTTTCTCTTAAGTTCGAACTTAGGGCAATTAAAGAGACCGTAAGTTCGGATTCTCAAAAGATCGTAAGTATCGACTTTTCGGGGAAGTAGATTTTCAAATTTTGGGAGAAATATTTCCTAATTTTGCGAAGTAGATTATCATAGAAAACGGGAAATTTGTATCATAAAAAATGGGAAATATCTACTTTCCGGGAAAGTTGGTTATCTACTTTCCCGAAAAGTAGATAGATTTTCTACTTTTCGGGAAAGTAGATTATCGACTTTTCGGGGAAGTAGATTTTCAAATTTTGGGAGAAATATTTCCTAATTTTGCGAAGTAGATTATCATAGAAAACGGGAAATTTGTATCATAAAAAATGGGAAATATCTACTTTCCGGGAAAGTTGGTTATCTACTTTCCCGAAAAGTAGATAGATTTTCTACTTTTCGGGAAAGTAGATTATCGACTTTTCGGGGAAGTAGATTTTCAAATTTTGGGAGAAATATTTCCTAATTTTGCGAAGTAGATTATCATAGAAAACGGGAAATTTGTATCATAAAAAATGGGAAATATCTACTTTCCGGGAAAGTTGGTTATCTACTTTCCCGAAAAGTAGATAGATTTTCTACTTTTCGGGAAAGTAGATTATCGACTTTTCGGGGAAGTAGATTTTCAAATTTTGGGAGAAATATTTCCTAATTTTGCGAAGTAGATTATCATAGAAAACGGGAAATTTGTATCATAAAAAATGGGAAATATCTACTTTCCGGGAAAGTTGGTTATCTACTTTCCCGAAAAGTAGATAGATTTTCTACTTTTCGGGAAAGTAGATTATCGACTTTTCGGGGAAGTAGATTTTCAAATTTTGGGAGAAATATTTCCTAATTTTGCGAAGTAGATTATCATAGAAAACGGGAAATTTGTATCATAAAAAATGGGAAATATCTACTTTCCGGGAAAGTTGGTTATCTACTTTCCCGAAAAGTAGATAGATTTTCTACTTTTCGGGAAAGTAGATTATCGACTTTTCGGGGAAGTAGATTTTCAAATTTTGGGAGAAATATTTCCTAATTTTGCGAAGTAGATTATCATAGAAAACGGGAAATTTGTATCATAAAAAATGGGAAATATCTACTTTCCGGGAAAGTTGGTTATCTACTTTCCCGAAAAGTAGATAGATTT
The DNA here is from genome assembly GCA_958450375.1 of Homarus gammarus. Taxonomy (NCBI): domain Eukaryota; kingdom Metazoa; phylum Arthropoda; class Malacostraca; order Decapoda; family Nephropidae; genus Homarus; species Homarus gammarus. The sequence continues at coordinate 690,291 of CAUDMG010001877.1, forward strand.
TCTACTTTTCGGGAAAGTAGATTATCGACTTTTCGGGGAAGTAGATTTTCAAATTTTGGGAGAAATATTTCCTAATTTTGCGAAGTAGATTATCATAGAAAACGGGAAATTTGTATCATAAAAAATGGGAAATATCTACTTTCCGGGAAAGTTGGTTATCTACTTTCCCGAAAAGTAGATAGATTTTCTACTTTTCGGGAAAGTAGATTATCGACTTTTCGGGGAAGTAGATTTTCAAATTTTGGGAGAAATATTTCCTAATTTTGCGAAGTAGATTATCATAGAAAACGGGAAATTTGTATCATAAAAAATGGGAAATATCTACTTTCCGGGAAAGTTGGTTATCTACTTTCCCGAAAAGTAGATAGATTTTCTACTTTTCGGGAAAGTAGATTATCGACTTTTCGGGGAAGTAGATTTTCAAATTTTGGGAGAAATATTTCCTAATTTTGCGAAGTAGATTATCATAGAAAACGGGAAATTTGTATCATAAAAAATGGGAAATATCTACTTTCCGGGAAAGTTGGTTATCTACTTTCCCGAAAAGTAGATAGATTTTCTACTTTTCGGGAAAGTAGATTATCGACTTTTCGGGGAAGTAGATTTTCAAATTTTGGGAGAAATATTTCCTAATTTTGCGAAGTAGATTATCATAGAAAACGGGAAATTTGTATCATAAAAAATGGGAAATATCTACTTTCCGGGAAAGTTGGTTATCTACTTTCCCGAAAAGTAGATAGATTTTCTACTTTTCGGGAAAGTAGATTATCGACTTTTCGGGGAAGTAGATTTTCAAATTTTGGGAGAAATATTTCCTAATTTTGCGAAGTAGATTATCATAGAAAACGGGAAATTTGTATCATAAAAAATGGGAAATATCTACTTTCCGGGAAAGTTGGTTATCTACTTTCCCGAAAAGTAGATAGATTTTCTACTTTTCGGGAAAGTAGATTATCGACTTTTCGGGGAAGTAGATTTTCAAATTTTGGGAGAAATATTTCCTAATTTTGCGAAGTAGATTATCATAGAAAACGGGAAATTTGTATCATAAAAAATGGGAAATATCTACTTTCCGGGAAAGTTGGTTATCTACTTTCCCGAAAAGTAGATAGATTTTCTACTTTTCGGGAAAGTAGATTATCGACTTTTCGGGGAAGTAGATTTTCAAATTTTGGGAGAAATATTTCCTAATTTTGCGAAGTAGATTATCATAGAAAACGGGAAATTTGTATCATAAAAAATGGGAAATATCTACTTTCCGGGAAAGTTGGTTATCTACTTTCCCGAAAAGTAGATAGATTTTCTACTTTTCGGGAAAGTAGATTATCGACTTTTCGGGGAAGTAGATTTTCAAATTTTGGGAGAAATATTTCCTAATTTTGCGAAGTAGATTATCATAGAAAACGGGAAATTTGTATCATAAAAAATGGGAAATATCTACTTTCCGGGAAAGTTGGTTATCTACTTTCCCGAAAAGTAGATAGATTTTCTACTTTTCGGGAAAGTAGATTATCGACTTTTCGGGGAAGTAGATTTTCAAATTTTGGGAGAAATATTTCCTAATTTTGCGAAGTAGATTATCATAGAAAACGGGAAATTTGTATCATAAAAAATGGGAAATATCTACTTTCCGGGAAAGTTGGTTATCTACTTTCCCGAAAAGTAGATAGATTTTCTACTTTTCGGGAAAGTAGATTATCGACTTTTCGGGGAAGTAGATTTTCAAATTTTGGGAGAAATATTTCCTAATTTTGCGAAGTAGATTATCATAGAAAACGGGAAATTTGTATCATAAAAAATGGGAAATATCTACTTTCCGGGAAAGTTGGTTATCTACTTTCCCGAAAAGTAGATAGATTTTCTACTTTTCGGGAAAGTAGATTATCGACTTTTCGGGGAAGTAGATTTTCAAATTTTGGGAGAAATATTTCCTAATTTTGCGAAGTAGATTATCATAGAAAACGGGAAATTTGTATCATAAAAAATGGGAAATATCTACTTTCCGGGAAAGTTGGTTATCTACTTTCCCGAAAAGTAGATAGATTTTCTACTTTTCGGGAAAGTAGATTATCGACTTTTCGGGGAAGTAGATTTTCAAATTTTGGGAGAAATATTTCCTAATTTTGCGAAGTAGATTATCATAGAAAACGGGAAATTTGTATCATAAAAAATGGGAAATATCTACTTTCCGGGAAAGTTGGTTATCTACTTTCCCGAAAAGTAGATAGATTTTCTACTTTTCGGGAAAGTAGATTATCGACTTTTCGGGGAAGTAGATTTTCAAATTTTGGGAGAAATATTTCCTAATTTTGCGAAGTAGATTATCATAGAAAACGGGAAATTTGTATCATAAAAAATGGGAAATATCTACTTTCCGGGAAAGTTGGTTATCTACTTTCCCGAAAAGTAGATAGATTTTCTACTTTTCGGGAAAGTAGATTATCGACTTTTCGGGGAAGTAGATTTTCAAATTTTGGGAGAAATATTTCCTAATTTTGCGAAGTAGATTATCATAGAAAACGGGAAATTTGTATCATAAAAAATGGGAAATATCTACTTTCCGGGAAAGTTGGTTATCTACTTTCCCGAAAAGTAGATAGATTTTCTACTTTTCGGGAAAGTAGATTATCGACTTTTCGGGGAAGTAGATTTTCAAATTTTGGGAGAAATATTTCCTAATTTTGCGAAGTAGATTATCATAGAAAACGGGAAATTTGTATCATAAAAAATGGGAAATATCTACTTTCCGGGAAAGTTGGTTATCTACTTCCCCGAAAAGTCGATAATCTACTTTCCCGAAAAGTAGAAAATCTATCTACTTTTCGGGAAAGTAGATAACCAACTTTCCCGGAAAGTAGATATTTCCCATTTTTTATGATACAAATTTCCCGTTTTCTATGATAATCTACTTCGCAAAATTAGGAAATATTTCTCCCAAAATTTGAAAATCTACTTCCCCGAAAAGTCGATAATCTACTTTCCCGAAAAGTAGAAAATCTATCTACTTTTCGGGAAAGTAGATAACCAACTTTCCCGGAAAGTAGATATTTCCCATTTTTTATGATACAAATTTCCCGTTTTCTATGATAATCTACTTCGCAAAATTAGGAAATATTTCTCCCAAAATTTGAAAATCTACTTCCCCGAAAAGTCGATAATCTACTTTCCCGAAAAGTAGAAAATCTATCTACTTTTCGGGAAAGTAGATAACCAACTTTCCCGGAAAGTAGATATTTCCCATTTTTTATGATACAAATTTCCCGTTTTCTATGATAATCTACTTCGCAAAATTAGGAAATATTTCTCCCAAAATTTGAAAATCTACTTCCCCGAAAAGTCGATAATCTACTTTCCCGAAAAGTAGAAAATCTATCTACTTTTCGGGAAAGTAGATAACCAACTTTCCCGGAAAGTAGATATTTCCCATTTTTTATGATACAAATTTCCCGTTTTCTATGATAATCTACTTCGCAAAATTAGGAAATATTTCTCCCAAAATTTGAAAATCTACTTCCCCGAAAAGTCGATAATCTACTTTCCCGAAAAGTAGAAAATCTATCTACTTTTCGGGAAAGTAGATAACCAACTTTCCCGGAAAGTAGATATTTCCCATTTTTTATGATACAAATTTCCCGTTTTCTATGATAATCTACTTCGCAAAATTAGGAAATATTTCTCCCAAAATTTGAAAATCTACTTCCCCGAAAAGTCGATAATCTACTTTCCCGAAAAGTAGAAAATCTATCTACTTTTCGGGAAAGTAGATAACCAACTTTCCCGGAAAGTAGATATTTCCCATTTTTTATGATACAAATTTCCCGTTTTCTATGATAATCTACTTCGCAAAATTAGGAAATATTTCTCCCAAAATTTGAAAATCTACTTCCCCGAAAAGTCGATAATCTACTTTCCCGAAAAGTAGAAAATCTATCTACTTTTCGGGAAAGTAGATAACCAACTTTCCCGGAAAGTAGATATTTCCCATTTTTTATGATACAAATTTCCCGTTTTCTATGATAATCTACTTCGCAAAATTAGGAAATATTTCTCCCAAAATTTGAAAATCTACTTCCCCGAAAAGTCGATAATCTACTTTCCCGAAAAGTAGAAAATCTATCTACTTTTCGGGAAAGTAGATAACCAACTTTCCCGGAAAGTAGATATTTCCCATTTTTTATGATACAAATTTCCCGTTTTCTATGATAATCTACTTCGCAAAATTAGGAAATATTTCTCCCAAAATTTGAAAATCTACTTCCCCGAAAAGTCGATAATCTACTTTCCCGAAAAGTAGAAAATCTATCTACTTTTCGGGAAAGTAGATAACCAACTTTCCCGGAAAGTAGATATTTCCCATTTTTTATGATACAAATTTCCCGTTTTCTATGATAATCTACTTCGCAAAATTAGGAAATATTTCTCCCAAAATTTGAAAATCTACTTCCCCGAAAAGTCGATAATCTACTTTCCCGAAAAGTAGAAAATCTATCTACTTTTCGGGAAAGTAGATAACCAACTTTCCCGGAAAGTAGATATTTCCCATTTTTTATGATACAAATTTCCCGTTTTCTATGATAATCTACTTCGCAAAATTAGGAAATATTTCTCCCAAAATTTGAAAATCTACTTCCCCGAAAAGTCGATAATCTACTTTCCCGAAAAGTAGAAAATCTATCTACTTTTCGGGAAAGTAGATAACCAACTTTCCCGGAAAGTAGATATTTCCCATTTTTTATGATACAAATTTCCCGTTTTCTATGATAATCTACTTCGCAAAATTAGGAAATATTTCTCCCAAAATTTGAAAATCTACTTCCCCGAAAAGTCGATAATCTACTTTCCCGAAAAGTAGAAAATCTATCTACTTTTCGGGAAAGTAGATAACCAACTTTCCCGGAAAGTAGATATTTCCCATTTTTTATGATACAAATTTCCCGTTTTCTATGATAATCTACTTCGCAAAATTAGGAAATATTTCTCCCAAAATTTGAAAATCTACTTCCCCGAAAAGTCGATAATCTACTTTCCCGAAAAGTAGAAAATCTATCTACTTTTCGGGAAAGTAGATAACCAACTTTCCCGGAAAGTAGATATTTCCCATTTTTTATGATACAAATTTCCCGTTTTCTATGATAATCTACTTCGCAAAATTAGGAAATATTTCTCCCAAAATTTGAAAATCTACTTCCCCGAAAAGTCGATAATCTACTTTCCCGAAAAGTAGAAAATCTATCTACTTTTCGGGAAAGTAGATAACCAACTTTCCCGGAAAGTAGATATTTCCCATTTTTTATGATACAAATTTCCCGTTTTCTATGATAATCTACTTCGCAAAATTAGGAAATATTTCTCCCAAAATTTGAAAATCTACTTCCCCGAAAAGTCGATAATCTACTTTCCCGAAAAGTAGAAAATCTATCTACTTTTCGGGAAAGTAGATAACCAACTTTCCCGGAAAGTAGATATTTCCCATTTTTTATGATACAAATTTCCCGTTTTCTATGATAATCTACTTCGCAAAATTAGGAAATATTTCTCCCAAAATTTGAAAATCTACTTCCCCGAAAAGTCGATAATCTACTTTCCCGAAAAGTAGAAAATCTATCTACTTTTCGGGAAAGTAGATAACCAACTTTCCCGGAAAGTAGATATTTCCCATTTTTTATGATACAAATTTCCCGTTTTCTATGATAATCTACTTCGCAAAATTAGGAAATATTTCTCCCAAAATTTGAAAATCTACTTCCCCGAAAAGTCGATAATCTACTTTCCCGAAAAGTAGAAAATCTATCTACTTTTCGGGAAAGTAGATAACCAACTTTCCCGGAAAGTAGATATTTCCCATTTTTTATGATACAAATTTCCCGTTTTCTATGATAATCTACTTCGCAAAATTAGGAAATATTTCTCCCAAAATTTGAAAATCTACTTCCCCGAAAAGTCGATAATCTACTTTCCCGAAAAGTAGAAAATCTATCTACTTTTCGGGAAAGTAGATAACCAACTTTCCCGGAAAGTAGATATTTCCCATTTTTTATGATACAAATTTCCCGTTTTCTATGATAATCTACTTCGCAAAATTAGGAAATATTTCTCCCAAAATTTGAAAATCTACTTCCCCGAAAAGTCGATACTTACGATCTTTTGAGAATCCGAACTTACGGTCTCTTTAATTGCCCTAAGTTCGAACTTAAGAGAAAAAATGACTTAAAAGTAGATACTAAAGAGAAAAAAAACTTACGATTTTTCTAATTCTCAAAAGATCGTAAGTATCTACTTTTCTGTGACGTAGATTTTCTACTTTTCGGGAAAGTATAATAATTGGCTTTTCATTTCTGCCTTTGATACCCTTTTGTTTTCAACTATTTTATTAGGAGAATTATAAACAAAGAATAAAGGATATTTTTTCATTTATACGACACAGTAAGTTACTAAACAAATATTTATTGTAATGATTGACACCAGGTTACTGCTAGGTTAGGTTGCCCTTATGGTACTACAACCTGTGTACACAGGGTCCCATAAAGGCGACCCAACCTGGACCATGCAAGGCTACCAGTGTACCTTGGTCGACGTGTCTCGCCTATCTCTATAGTAGGGGGCTCAGACAAGCCTCGGCACCCAGCCCTTGGCAGCATCACTGTCCCTAGCAGTGACAGACAGCCTTTAGTGTCATCACACAGCCCTTACTAGCTGTACACAACTAGCTACTTATAAGCCCCTTAGAAGCATCATGTAGATCTTAGGGGAGAATCAATCACCCTCCTCAGAGACACAGACAGCTCTTAAGAGCCTCACACATCCCTAAGTTGCCACAAACATCACTTATCCCCTTGAAGACACACTGCCTTGTAATTAATTTTTAATATGTGTAACATTTGAAAAACAAAATACAATTACAAAAGTTTGCCCAGAGGAAAAATTCATTGGTTACAAAGTAAGTTGTGAACACGTAATAAATAACTAACTGATAATTAAGGTCAATTCTTAAACTGGCATCTTTTATTTCAGTGCTGTGCCAGCTAGAGTAAAACATTGTGTTATACAAATGAAGATGAAACTACTGTACAAAATAACGTAACTTCAAGAATGTTATGGCATTGTTGACTTATTTTGTACTTCAGCTTTATTTCCACTTGTATAACGAACTATTTTACTCTTGCTGGCACTGGATTAAAAGATGCTAGTTCAAGAATTTACTGTAATTTTCAGTTCTTATTAAATCATTACAACTTGCTTGTAGCATTATGTCACAAATTCTCTGCATTTTAAGTTTTGAAGTGAGCTGAAGTCACCTTAGGCATTCCATTGGTGGACCACAGCAGTGACGTCACCACTAGAAGGCTACGTCAATGGTGGAACAGACCACAAGAGCAATGACGTCATCACCAGTAGTCTGCCTCATTGGTGAGACAGAAGCCCTTCACTTTACACCTCACAATCAGTCCTTCCCTCACTCCTACACCTCACAGTGAGTCCTTCCCTCACTCCTACACCTCACAGTGAGTCCTTCCCTCACTCCAAAACCTCACAGTGAGTCCTTCCCTCACTCCTACACCTCACAGTGAGTCCTTCCCTCACTCCTACACCTCAGTGAGTCCATTCCTCACTCCTACTCAACACCGCATGTCCTTCCCTCACTCCTACACAATACTAGAAGTCCTTCCCTCATTTCTACACAAAACTGCATGTCCTTCCCTCACTCCTCCACATCACCGCATGTCCTTCCCTCACTCCTACACAATACTAGAAGTCCTTCCCTTACTCCTACACAGCCCTTCATGTCCTTCCCTCACTCCTACACTTCACTTCATGTCCTTCCCTCACTCCTACACTTCACTCCATGTCCTTCCCTCACTCCTACACAGCCCTTCATGTCCTTCTCTCACTCCTACACTTCACTTCATGTCCTCCCCTCACTCCTACACTTCACTCCATGTCCTTCCCTCACTCCTACACAGCCCTTCATGTCCTTCTCTCACTCCTACACTTCACTTCATGTCCTCCCCTCACTCCTACACTTCACTCCATGTCCTTCCCTCACTCCTACACAGCCCTTCATGTCCTTCCCTCACTCCTACACTTCACTTCATGTCCTTCCCTCACTCCTACACTTCACTCCATGTCCTTCCCTCACTCCTACACATCACTTCATATCCTTCTCTCACTCCTACATATTGCTTGTTCTTTCCTAGCTCCTACAGTGCTACAGTATCGCTACAGTAGTCAGTAGATAACATTTCAACACACTGTTATAATCTGTTTTAGTCTTTATGTGGACGTATTTATCCAACACTTACATATATACAATACAACTTCCTGTCATGTTTGGTAGACTGAGTTATTTAGAGAATGTTCATCCTTTACTGTACTCTTGATCGTTTCTCTTGTCCATCTTGATGTGGCCTCGTCATCTGTACACCAAGTTATGGTCCTCATCCTCCCTGGAGTAGTATTGTCTGTTAATACCTGTGAAATTAAAATTTTATTAATCAAAAATAGTTTTTTTGTATATATTGCAGGGCGACAAGAATTAAAATCACTCTTTCTTCAAAACTTAGCATTATAAAGTTAAAAGACCACAAACAAAAGTCAGGTAAAGGAACAATTTAAGTACAGTACAGATGACCACAGCCTAAATTAACCCTAACCCGAACCTCAGCCTCACCATACACTAGAAAAGTACAAAAGTATACACCACTTATCTCCATATAAATATATCCTGAGTCCAGACCAATTGTACCACACTTGCACCACACACACTATCACCAGCCAGGCTCGTCTACCTCCCTGCACTTGCCGTGACACACACAATGTGGATACCATGCCGCCAATTACCATACTATTTTACCTAACAAATGCACAACGTTAAGCTGATTTACTTATTACATGCTTATTATAAATTAATATGTATATAACATACTAGACAATGTTTTCATACAGGAACATATATAAAATATAGTCCTACCTACTGAAGAAGCAGTGTAATTACCTCTCAATCAAATATATTCAGTGCCTTATAAAACTCCCTCCCCAAAGATAAAACACTTGTGTTTTATTTTCATTCTGGGAATGAGATAGAGCATTTGCTACGAAATTCTCTCACTCCTACACAACATACCAAGTCCATCCCTCACTCCCACACAATACTGCAAGTCCTTCCCTCACTCCTACAATACCTTGCATGTCCTTCCCTCACTCCTACACTACTCTGCATGTCCTTCCCTCACTCCTACACTAACCTGCAAGTCCTTCCCTCACTTCTACACTACCCTGCATGTCCTTCCCTCACTCCTACACTACCCTGCAAGTCCTTCTCTCACTCCTACAAATACCCTGCAAGTCCTTCCCTCACTCCTACACTACCCTGCAAGTCCTACACTACCCTGCAAGTCCTTCCCTCACTCCTACACAACCCTGCAAGTCCTTCCCTCACTTCTACACTACCCTGCAAGTCCTTCCCTCACTCCTATACTAACCTGCAAGTCCTTCCCTCACTCCTACACTACCCTGCACGTCCTTCCCTCACTCCTACAATACCCTGCAAGTCCTTCTCTCCCTCCTACACAACCCTGCAAGTCCTTCCCTCACTCCTACACTACCCTGCAAGTCCTTCTCTCACTCCTACACTACCCTGCAAGTCCTTCTCTCACTCCTACACTACCCTGCAAGTCCTTCCCTCACTCCTACACTACCCTGCAAGTCCTTCCCTCACTCCTACACTACCCTGCAAGTCCTTCCCTCACTCCTACACTACCCTGCAAGTCCTTCCCTCACTCCTACACTACCCTGCATGTCCTTCCCTCACTCCTACACAACCCTGCAAGTCCTTCCCTCACTTCTACACTACCCTGCAAGTCCTTCCCTCACTCCTACACTACCCTGCAAGTCCATCCCTCACTCCTACTCTACCCTGCAAGTCCTTCCCTCACTCCTACACTAGCCTGCAAGTCCTTCCCTCCCTCCTACACTACCCTGCAAGTCCTTCCCTCACTCCTACACTACCCTGCAAGTCCTTCCCTCACTCCTACACAACCCTGCAAGTCCTTCCCTCACTCCTACACTACCCTGCAAGTCCTTCCCTCACTCCTACACTACCCTGCAAGTCCTTCCCTCACTCCTACACAACCCTGCAAGTCCTTCCCTCACTCCTACACTACCCTGCAAGTCCTTCCCTCACTCCTACACAACCCTGCAAGTCCTTCCCTCACTCCTACACTACCCTGCCGGGAGTTTAACCTGCACATCTCTTCCCAGAGAAATCCCAGAGTTGAGTTTCCAAGGGAGATAGAAGATAGGTTCTGTAGGAGATTGGAGCAGGTCCGTTGGTAATGAGTTTTTAAGGCATCCCGCAGAGTGGCGAATTTGTTGTTCTCTGGAGGGTTGGAGATGGTCTGTGAGACTTGTGTGGCGACTTCAGTGGGCAAGGAACAGAGCAGGGCGCCGTATTTTTGCTCGTCTGTAGCTGTAGAGCCGATGAGGGTTGCTTCCACATGAACTAACCAGTCCTCTACGTTGTGGTTGAAGGTCGGTAGAGAGATCCGTCCGTCCATTCTTGCGGGAGTATGGCACACCTGTTAGGGAAGGCTGAGGGATGGGTGCTTGTTCCGACCCCCTTCCGTGTTCACAATCTCCTGGGAGGGAGGTGAACAGTTGCAGGGGGGACTTTGGGACGAATACACTTTTTAGGGTGCAGGTCCTTAGGCCAGAACTAAAAAAAAACAAAAGAAAAGTAGGAAAATAGGCAAAAGAGCTCAAACCACGTTTGGAATATTGCACAATAGTTGCTCTCCATCTGTGATGTGGGTCACTCACACCGCCAGTGGGGAGAACAGACTAATGCATTATAAACCTTACGGTCGTGAGATGGTGTCGTTGTGGAGTAGTGGGGTAGCGAGTGGTGCAGGTAAGGCGGTTGGCCTAGGCTAGCAGCAGGCAGAACGATCTTCTCGGCTCCAGGAGCAAGGCAGCAGAAAGGAGTGTGGTATTCACGGCTCCAGTGGTCACCAATTGTAGCGTACTGTATGTGGCCAGTTGTCAATTCTCTTATTATTGGGCACACAAATGTACGTACATGTAGATATCTCACACTCAGGAATGAGGTAGGATAGAAACCCCCAATGCGCTTTCTGTATATATATTGTTGTACAGCACTGTGCTTAGGAGTGACTAGGTGAGGAGGAACTTGCTCAGAGGTCCTGTAGGGCGAGGAGGTTTCTGAGGGAGCTGAGTGGTGAGGAGCTGTGAGAGATGTTGCTGGTCCAGTAGCTGAGTGTAGAATGGTCTCCCTGGCCAGGCATGGCCGTATTTATACAATTTACGAGGATCAGGATTTGGGGTGAACGTAGCGAGAGGGCCAATCACAGCGGCTTAAGTGTAAGGTGTGAAACGCTCTGATCCTGAACTGGAGGTTGAAGGTCGAGACTAGGTCGGCGATTGTACCCCTACGTCCTCTGCATAGACCTAGTCTCTCGGCGTAGCTGGCTGATTGGCTGGTAGGAGCGCGGCCAGAGCTCAGTTGAGAGTTGTAGGGGAGAGGAGCCTCTACAGTACCCCCCCCCCCCCCCACAGTGTTTTGTGTGTGTGTGTGTGTGTGTGTCTGTCTGTCTATTTGCACTGTGCTTATATGTGCACATGTGTGGTGTTTGTGTGTGCTCTGCATGTCCATGTATGTGTGGTGTTTGTGTGTGCATGTGTCTGTGTATGTGGTGTGTGTGTGTGTGTAGTGCTCACCCAGGCACAGGTCACAGATCCATATCAGAGCCACGGGGGGGGGGGGGGTGGATATTGAACCAAAAATACAGAAATAAAAAAAATCAAATCAATAGTGAGAAACAATATACAGTATGTTGTGTTGTGTTTTCTGGGAAACAATTGAGACCCTGTGTGTAAATGAGGCAGAAAGTCAGATCATCAACTTGGTCACATATGGCAGCAGGGTCTACCATTAAACTACACATTATGCTTCCAATATCTTCTCAGTGTTTCATTAATACATGCCTATATCCTCACCCTTCAGTCTTCTTGAAGTACTGTAGTGTCTCAGGTATGGCTGGCTGGCTGGTAGCTGCCGGAGGAGTACAACCTGGTGGCTGGGTTCATGTCTTATAGTCCAGAAACTCTGTTGACAAGTACTGGCTCTCTCTTACACCGTTGACAGTACTGGCTCTCTCTTACACCGTTGACAGTACTGGCTCTCTATTACACTGTTGACAAGTACTGGCTCTAGAATGTATATTAACCTTCAACAGTATTAATCAAGTCTTACCCTAAGATGTACACACACTTCTGCATTAAGTAAACTTCACTGTTCAACCCCATCTACAGTACTTCATCTTTTCCATTCCATTTCTCATATCTCTCTCTGTTATATTCCTTTTCAATTCTTTTTACTGTATATCCTATTCATCCTTTAGGGAGGGAGGGAGGGGGGGGTCATGATAAATCTCGGTCTCGTATTTTCATGTTTTTCCATTTTCTGTTTAGTGTGTGAGCTAGTCAAGTTAAGTGTGGCTTCTCATTTGATTTATAAATTTATCTCCAACCCCTTGTGTATGGGGTCCCCTCTGAGGTAAATGGAATCAACTGACGTTAGCCAAATAAAATATCAAAAGTGGGGTCCCTGTTTCGAAGGTGTTAATATAATTTCTTTAATTTTGTTCCATTGCTGTTGTTTCTCAAGTTCTTCCTAATTCAGACATCCATAGATTCATGTCAAGGTTCCATGATTGAAAAACTCTTCGTGTATTGAGGAATGACTGAACACAAATTCTATCTCAATTTCTTTTCTCAACTTTCTCTAAATATCAAATTTAACCAATATTATACTGTTGCCTCTCCTCTCCTTGCCCAGTATAAACCTAACCTAACCATTCAAGGAAGTTGGTGTATACTTTGTGACTCTAAAGCCCAGGATATAATACTACTGTACCACTATATTCCACCTCCAACCCTAACATTATACTGTAAGACAAAATAATACACCTCTTGAGCTACTGTAGGAAGACCAATGCCCCTCTACAGTAGTCACCATAATAGTAAATTGGCATAAGTTACAGTATTAGGATAGAAGTGAATTAAGAGTTTGACAATTGAGTGGACATTTGAACATTTTAACAATATTGTCTTTACTTATGGGAGACTTCACACATCAGCAAGTGAGAACAATATGTACAGCATCATTGTCCTCTCTTGATTTCACACATCACAACATCAACAAGGAGGAGAATATAGCTGTTAAATGAGGAGGAAAATATTGCTCTCATAATACAAACATTCAAACATGTATGTTATGTCCACAAGGCCGTGTGTATACGTATTTCTAAGACACCCACCTTGTACACGCTTCAAAAATATATCTTTACGAGGGAGGGGTTGTCGAAATCCGTTGTCCATTGCGTCACGTCTCACACCATACCGTAAAGATATATTCTGGAGCGTGTGTATATAGAGAAGTGTAATAAAACTAATGATGATGATGATAATAATAATAGTATAAAAGTAAGTGTTTTATGCTGGATATATAAAATACAAGTCACTTTTTTTAAGTTCATTTTTTACTGAGGAGTCATGAAGTTAATATATACTGTATGACGACCATTTATAAAATTTACAAAATACTTAGAAACATATTTACCTACACGTCTAACTTTATAGAACTGTGACAAATCATCGCTTACACATTAATTTGAACTTAAAATATCAAGACATAAAATAAAAATTCACTTTTAAATATAGGGTGAAATATATAGAAGTTTATGCCAACCTATATAGCGTAGTAATTAAGTTAACTAGAGAAGTGTTACAGGAGTAAATGAACGTAAAAGAATTAGAGTATAAACATCACTTCAGCACCCACAACCTAACAGTAGTCTTTCACTTCCCGGAAATAAATTTGTATAATCTTTTAGGTTTATTCTTCACTTCTATCCACTATTTCAGCCAAGAGAAACAGTATGAATCTGAAATTGCTTGAAATAAACTAAAATTGCTTGAAAAAACTAAAATTGCTTGAAATAAACTAAAATTGCTTGGAATAAACTAAAATTGCTTGAAATAAACTAAAATTGCTTGGAATAAACTAAAATTGCTTGAAAAATAAACTAAAATTACTTGAAATAAACTAAAATTGCTTGAAATAAACTAAAATTGCTTGAAATAAACTAAAATTGCTTGAAATAAACTAAAATTGCTTGAAAAAACTAAAATTGCTTGAAATAAACTAAAACTGCTTGAAAATACAGTGAATACAAATATACTACAATTACAAAGATAAACTAAACAGTAGCTCTCCACGGCTGTCTGCATGATCACATTTTGACTATAGATTACGTACACATCACACATGGGATGAGATGCTGTATGGTGTAATATGCATAACAAATATATAGATACATATATAAATACACATCCTATTAAAATGTTTACTTGTGGTGACATTCCATTTGAAGATTGAATGTGTTTTGTTCTTTTACCAAATCTGGGATATTTGTGGTTTGGGTTATTGGAACTAAATGATACTGTACTGACTTGAACTGATGATGGCTGACGTCCCTAACAGCTAACTACCACTGATGATGACCACCGTCCCTACAGCTAACCCTTGATGATGACCACCGTCCCTACAGCTAACCACCACTGATGATGACCACCGTCCCTACAGCTAACCACCACTGATGACCACCGTCCCTACAGCTAACCACCACTGATGATGACCACCGTCCCTACAGCTAACTCTTGATGATGTAAATTTTAAGCATTAACAAACAGGCTTATAAAGCTTAACCTCACCAAGATAATCAACAGATGGACAGTAAACACAGAAATCAGTACAACTCGAGTTACTTAATTTGAACGTGGGAGGAGATGACTCGATTCACTGTAGAAGGCAGAAACTAGTTTATTTTAAATTTGGGGGATGTTTTGCCCCCAGTCAGGTCACTAGCCAGTCAGATACACGGTCGGTTAGCTCACTAGCCAGTCAGATACACGGTCGGTTAGCTCACTAGCCAGTCAGACACACGGTCGGTCAGCTCACTAGCCAGTCAGACACACGGTCGGTAAGTAAATGTTCAATTCCAATTTCAGTCCTCATCTGGGATTTAGTCGAACCCATTCACAAGTTACCCTTTACAGTACAGTTTCAGGGTGATTGAACTACAGGCTAGTTAATGTTTCATGGACGATTAGCAAAATATTTCACAGACAATGTTAGCTAAATGTTTTATAGAACAATGTTAGCTAAATAATTCAAGTACTGCAACTGTTGTGCCTGGCAATAAAATGAAGGCATGTAGTGGTTTACAAAAAACTATGGAAGAAGAACCTTAAACTCTCCTTCTAAACGATGTAAAAAAAATAATAATAATCTATTATTTACTAATGTACAGTCGCCTCACTTATGCCTAGAACAGTAACTGGTACAATCTGTGACATGTGGTAACTATGTGTTTGTTTACATTGTATTAAAACTCCCAGAATGGCCCCTAAGGAACCTCACGATAGCAGCCACACTAAGGATGTCAGATAAGCATTGTACAGTGTTGCCACATATTACAGAACACCCCAGGCGCTGTGTCAGGTTTAAATGCAAGCAACTCGACAGATATTATAGTATATAAAATAATTCATATATAAACCTTTCACCTTTGAGTCTATATTTATTAGGTTTAAGTGAAATAAAAATTAACGAGTTAGTTAAATATTTAAGAGAATTCACCGATATGGTTAAAATATGATACATTCTTATTTATGTTTTGTGATAAAGTATAGATAGAAATTGTTTAATGATAATAAGGTGACATCAGCATACCTCACAAACTGCTGACAATATAAATGAAACTGCTGGCAATATAAGACAATATATTTCAATACAATATAACATTTGACCACACACACACACACACACATCGCTTATTAAAACGTCTTATGGTTAAGTGAGAGACTGGTATATAAACGTACAAACTGACGTGTTAAAATTATCATCGAGTCAATGAAGTTTAAACACTGGAATGGTTCGTGTACATACAGACTGCGGGCCGTCCAATGGGGTAATCGGAGGGGTGGGACAATAAACAAAAATAAAAACTCGTTACAGAATTATAATAAACTCCATCCACCTCCGCAAAACACTAAACTAAAAAAAATTAATTGAATTTTTCTACGAGTATATTTCACTAAATAAATCTGAAGTTACAAGTTACTGATGAGAAACTAAGCAATTACTGGATAGACAGACAAGACCAGAAAATATTCAGCCAAAAGTGTGTGTGTGTATTGTAGAATAATAAAAGATGTACTATAGGCTATAAGTACAGTAACAATAAGTAGCATTAATAATAAGTGATACAGTTACTTAAGTGGCAGTCATCAATAAATGGTAGATTAATATGTGGCAGTCATTAATAAATGGAAGATTAATATGTGGCAGTCATTAATAAGTGGTAGATTAATATAAATAGCAGTCATTAGTGGTAGAGTAACTTAAGTGACATTAATAAGTCGTACAGTAAATTAACCCCTACAGTACTGATCCCACTGATCGATGTAAGGACAGTCCTGGTTTTGTTTTCAAATTGTGCGGCTTTATTTGGCCAGGAATATAAAGTCCCATGGATAATAAATTGAAGAATAATTATTTGTGGTAACTGTGAGCCCACCACCCACAGCCCCCCCCCCCCTCAGTATCTTCTTGAACCTGATGCTGCTCCACCTCCACGTGTCGCCCCCTCCCCTTTATCTATACTTTCATCTATACAGTGGTCCCTCGGTTAACGAGCGCCTCGGTTAACGAGATTTCGGTTAACAATTTACCTTCCATAAGATTCTTAACTTCGGTTAACGAGCAATCCCTCGATTAACGAGTTTTTTACGAGCCAACTTCAACATGTTTTCGCTTGCATTTGGCAGTCCACCAGCTGTAGTATTAGTCCGCCAATACAGTAATCGGTTTCAGGGCTTAAATTCCTTACTATTTTAGTAAATATCAAGAAGTTTATACTATTCAATAATTTTAAAAGTTTAATATTAACTTTTTTAGTCATTTTAACAATTATTGAGCATAATTGAAGGTAAAAAAACTAGTTTCTGGCGTGCCATCCAGCCTGTTAACACACCAGACAGGCGTTAGTCTCTCTGTTTTCACTGGAGGTAACATCTTGCTTGAGACTCTCTTCAACTAAGCGCTTTTTTTCTGTGTTTCCAAGCAAATTATTGGTCATTTTGAAATATATTTTACATATTGACAATATATAATGCAGTGCAGTGTTGATTTAAAGAAAATAATCTTGAAATACACCAAGAGAACTAAAATTTTATCGGTGAAATGGTGCCATGGGGTGACTTCTCTTCCACCCCAATGCCTTCTCTTCTTCCTTCTCCTCCACCCCCATTCTAATTCCCATCATCATCATCATCATCATCCAGGAGCCTTCTACAAACACACCTCAAAGTAAGTGTACTTTTCTACCCTTTTTGTTGAATTTAGGCAATTTTCGGAGAGCTGGAACCAAATACCCAAAAACCCATTGAAACAATGGTTTCGGTTAACGAGTTTTTCGGTTAACGAGCAACCTGCTGGAACGGATTGTGCACATTAACTGGGGGACCACTGTAATATTTTTTCATCGGTGTTTTACCAAATTAAGTGGTGTATCTTTGACACGGCGCTACATCACTTCAGTGGCCCACATAAGGACTTCACATTCCATTACATCGAAAAAAAAATATATATATTTTTTTTTCGTCTTGGGGCGCTTTACGTACTCTAGGGGTTAAGTGTCGGCCAATGATACGCAATAGAGTTAACACAGATGTGAGTACAGTCAGTAATATGTTGTGAGAGAGAAAACTTTGGTCACTTTGTACAGGCTAAGAGATTGTTCCTTTACTCATGAGATCAATGGATGGAGTTTTCATTATTTTTTATTGATTTTTTTTAGGTGATCGTCTCGTGCTTCCTCGCCTCTGTCAATAACATCTCGAGGGAAGTGAAGCCGACGGTTTATTACAGTGATCGTCATTCGTGCCAAAACCCACAGTGGTGACTAAACACTGTAGCCATATTATATGTGGGACTACAGTTCCTCCCCGACTTACGACGGGGTTAGGGACCCAAATCCAGGTCGTAAGTCGAAAATGGTTAAATACATAGATAATCTTAAATGGGTGTCTCTTTTTCTTCTCAGCACCACAAAACTCTCACCTTTAAGCTTGCCAGCCATTTTAAAGTGAATTACAAACGAAAATTTTGTCAGTACACAGCGCAAACACTAGCGTCGGGACTCGAAAATACGTAATTTGACAATTTTTTGGCACGACTGGGGCGGTCGTATGTCCGGGTGGTCATAAGTCGAGGAGTACCTGTATATGATATATATTAAATTCTGTACAACTTATGTTTCTTCGTATATAAATCACGATGTAGTACTAATCATAGCTATCACCCTATCCCGAATCTTGTTGAAACTAGACTGGCTACCACCCAATCCTGAAAAACTTCTTGAAACTGAACATGTGGACAGCGGACAAAATACAAAATAGCCATTACAGTATTCAAGTGTCTCCTATAAGAGTCCTCTACCCCCCCCCCCCCCCACCCTACAGGGACCCAATAGTAACTTACATGACGGTCGGTAAACAATCGCCATTGCAGAGCATATATTACTTGGGGGGGGGGGGGAGGGGAGGGGGTATTTAAATATCTTATATCTTCCCCCCCCCCCCCCACCCGCCCACCCTCCCCCCACCAAAAAAAAAAATTCACCCCTTGAGTATTTGAATAAAATGTAACATAACAATAGAATAAATACATAAAATACAGTAGTCCTATAAAGGTATAAACAGCCACGCCTCAGTACAATACTACAGTTAGTTGCCACGTCGTCCAATGTAAATGAAGACATTCAGGTATAATGCCTCTTGAGATGTGAACATGAAATACAAATCGTTATTTTTTTTACATTATACGCGGTTCTGATTTTTTTTGATTGGTGTGTGTGGGAGCGTCGTTCATGGGGGCGGTAACAGAATGAGATGCCCTGGGGGTGGGGTGAACCTGACAGAATATAATGACAATGATGGATACAGTTCAGAGAGCTGACTGTTGTGTGATAAGTGTTTGCTTGTAACAGTTCAGAAAGGTAACTGTAATGGTTCAGAAAGTAATAATCATCATTTATGGTTCTAATAAGGGAGGATGGGGGAAAAAAAATCATCAGAATATAATTGGTTTGTTGTAATTACGGAAAAACACAAATGGAATATGAGCTTCGTGGAAAAAAATATTGCACAACCGCTCTCGTTTTGCTCGATGAAGTGAAAGTATATATAAAAAAAAATAAATGGAAAACGATGACAGCGATAAACAAGAATTAAATGGCTTCTACAGCACTAACACAATGACCCCTGACCTAAAAGACCTATAATATTTTACATCGTGTCAATACGGTACCAAAATAAAACACAAGTACGTATTAAGGTATATGAAAGTATGGATACCTCATCAATATTCAGTGATTAATATTCTCTCTCAAACAAAACATCCACCACGAAACATATGAAATACATCTTCCAATCACAACTACGCCTCACTCCCCCAGGGCAATTTATGACCCTCTTGAATACAAAAATGTGACATAGTATATAATCTTATTTCCTGTTCATCAACAATCTGATATATGGCCAATGTCTACATGGCCTATGACTTATGGCCTATGTCTTATGGCCTATGTTTACACTCCTAAAGCATCTAGAAATGCTTAAATAGCTAAAAGATGATTGGGGTACCTCTCACCTTATCAACGCTCGACTTCATTGTGCAAGATAACTCTCCATTATCTCTACCAAAAAAATCACACTGACAGGAGCTGAAGCCGTGTTCTTTTGTGCAGACCTAAAGCTGAATTTTTCACGAGGAAATCTGCGTTGTCAATTCCAATGTGGAATATATTATCTAAATCTTATCATAAAGGACAAAGATGCAGGTTCTTTACTGTATTGACTCTACAATCAGTTACAGACTTTGTCCGATACAGTACAAGAAGGGGTACAGCATGGATATGTATGGATATTAATACATACAAGATACATGTATTATTACGGCTACTCCCCGACTTACGACGGAGGTTAGGGACCCGAATCCAGGTCGTAAGTAGAAATGGTCCTAAGTCAGGGAGGAGCTGTATATGCTTCACTTCCATACCTCATGCTTCTCCCAATGACAGTCCTTATGAAAGGTGCTTACCACATTAATGAGGCACTGAGTTTGTCTTGACCCGACCCAGTAGCGACAGAACGGATATTTTTTCAAAGTTGTTGGGGTAGAGGGGAAGGAGGTGGGGGTTATTGGATGGGGGGGGCAGAGGGGAAGGGGGTGGGGGTTATTGGATGGGGGGGAGCAGCAGATACACAGAAGGACACTGAATGTAAGGTCAGGTTAGATTAAGTTAGGTTTAGATTTAACTGCAAACGACAAACACATGGACAATGATATGGGTAGAGGGTGAGGAGGAGGTAGGAAGGTAGTGAAAGGTTAGTAACAGAGTGTAGTGTACAGGATATATATACATTAGCAGCGTGTGTAGCATTTGAGCAAAGGTTCAGTGTACCATCGATCGAGTAAGATCTACGGAGGTAATTACTGGGAAAATAGAGAGAATCCAGCCAAATAAGAGAGGGTGTTAGATGAGGTGGAGGAAAGACCTAACTCCCTCGAGGAACCCCCCCTCCCATAACCCCCCATCCCCCCCCTCATTCTGCCGCTACTGTACAGACAAATTTCTCCATACACAAACACACACACACACACAAAAACATACACACACACATATACACATTACTTAATTAATAACAATGAATTATAAAACATACTTTGTAGCTGACCCCCCTCGTAATTCTCACACCGCCCACTGGCAAGAAGTCACAGGTAAACTTTGACATATATACTACTTATATACTAAGACTGTGAGATGCTGGGCTGACTGAGGAGTAATCTGAACCGTTCCCCAGCCGTGTCTTGTAGCACCTCGATGGATAACATTGACTCCTCGGTCATGTTTTGCACCACCTGAAATCAGACAAGACATTATAATCAAAGCCTTAGTGATGAAATGACCTAAAAATCAGACATAAGGGTACACGTTACAATCTGTCGCTGGGATGCGTCGATAACCAGACGCGATTTTGATATATTCTTGACGGGGAGTTACGCGTCCGGTTTGATTTTCCATGTGCGGCGACTTTCTTATGTTAGTGAACGGAGGCCAATATTTTTACACAGACACGGGGGTAATAACTATAGAGATTAGGATTTGAACTGAGAACTGATAATGGAACAGGCAGATCATAACTTACTTTTTTTTTTTTTAAGGAAGACAATCCTTTCGTGAATCTAGGTCTGCCCGCACAACCCAACACAAACAACGGACGAAATTCGTGGGAGACTAACCTCGTCCGTGACCAGAATGTGGATCCCCGATGGTCCTTGTAAATACACGTCATGGATGCGTTCCGGCGTGATCTGCATTAACGTGGACAACTTCCCCGTAAAGTCGACACAGGTGAGGTTCTCCAGGTACACCGCATGATAGAGCTGTTCGTGCTCCAAGCAGACGTACACAGTCAATCTCGGCACTACGTTCCTGAGGGAAGAAAGAGGTTCACGTCACGATATCATTAACAGCACTTCAACAACCGAGGTCGTTGAAGCACGTAGCATGATCAGTAACTCCAGCCCGTCAGCATTTAACATATTATCGGTGACTCAACTCTCAAAATTTCAACCAAAACTCAATTAGTTAAGTATCTTGAGAAGTTGGCTGTTGAAGAAATCTACAATACACATAAATGTGACTCCGATGGGCCGAGACCTTTCTCCGCTACTCGTTACCGTAAGTCGATTGAAAACGCGACTTGATTCCTCCTGATAATCTGTGGCTCATATCATCCTTAATCATTCCACTTCCTGAAACATTCCACCATTCAAACTCAATCATCATATATTTTCACTCCCTCCCTTTATCTATTTTCTTTAATTTACTTATATTCACATCACTACTTTCAACCTTTTTCAAACATATGCTTCTTTCAAATACTGTGCACAGTCACTGAACTAACATGTGTGTGTGTGTGTGTGTGTGTGTGTGTGTGTGTGTGTGGACTCTCTCTCTCTCTCTCTCTCTCTCTCCACTAACACTAATACTTACTTGGCATGCAGGGCGTAAAAGAGTCGCAGACCATCGGCCAACCCAAGCATTTCTATGAGATCCGAGCGAGACAGTCTGAGAATATCCGTCCCCGAGAAATTGGAGAACATGCTGGTGTACTTGTTGAACCGATTGGCCATTAACCAGGCCATTGTCTGGGCCGTACTGCTGGAGGTGTTGAGAGGAACCCCGTGGTACTGCGGGGGGGGGAAGACGCAAAAGAGAAACATATTTAACGAATTCTGGGTTAGTGGGTTTATTGTGTACACTGTTTATACAAGAGCAGATAACACAGTGAGAATCAATTCTACTCTCAGCACCTTCTGGTCACTCTCTGCACTCATCTTCCATCGTCCTCCCTCACCTTCCCTCCGTTTTCTTTGGCATTTCGGTAAAGGGTGTTACAAGAGTCGTGCATCATAGGAAAGTTTATTTCTCCAAGGTACAGTATGCCTTCAAATTCGTGGGGGGTAGGTTCTCAAATTGGCCGCGAATAACATTTGGGAAAGATGGGGGGGGGGAGGGGGGGAGGGGGGGGGGGAGGGGGTACATTTTTACTTGTGTACAAAGAAATGTATATTCCCTTTATGTGTTTACCCTTAGAGCAATTATTTCTTTTACCTGTATAATAATGGGGAAATATTCTCACTAATAATCAGAAACAAATTCAATAATAATGTGACAGTGTACCTTCAAGTCTGCGCTCTATTAATAAAGTACTATAATACAGCACAGACTTGAGGGTAGACTCAAAATTTTTAATAAATTTGTTTCTGATTCTTAGTGAGAGTATTTTCTTATTATTATTTATTTGTATGTGTTTTGTGTGCCTGTATCTACACACACACACACACACACACACATATACGATACAGGTAAAGGAAATTACTGTCTAGAACGAATGGCTCCCTGTCCCAGCCGCAAAAATGCCAGTAACTTTAAAACTATAAGTAGACATTCTTGGGTACATCCCGGGTGTTATCCGCGAATAACAGAGGATCGCGAAATAAAAATCCGTGAATTATCCGGGGAACTGTACTGTATATATCTCAAGTCACACAATATAGTAAAATGAGCATCCTTGTGATTTTTCTTTCAGGCGAAGAATCAAAACAAATCAACGAAAAGGACAGAGAAATCGACTCTTCTACGGTGTTCGACCCGCCAGACGTCTAGCTCCGGGGCACGACCTTGTACGCTGCGACCGACCCCACACGAGAACGGGAGTTGACAGGAGATAAGAGACTGACACTGAATGATCTGGGAGTGCGGTAAGTAGGGGAAAAACAATCGGACTTATGACCCCGACGTGTACGTCCACCGTTCACGGTCTCTCCCTCGAGTCCGACTTGTATTTCTTTATCTGCCGCATTCCCCGATCTGTCTAAATGAGGCGTTTTTATCAAGTGATCTACGGCAAAACACCGACTTATCCTGAAACGTTTAACAATGATAAATTATCCCCCGTAAGAATTAATGTAAGTAGTGGTATAGGCAGGATAACACTCATACACCTCGAGACCTCAGGTTGTGTTCCTAGATTCATGGAAGAGAACACAATAAAGGAGTATATATGCGGTAGACACGGTGAGACCTCTGTTTAATGGACAATATGCAAGACGTTGCCCCATTATCAAATTTAATTCTAACGGATGTAAAAAGTTCGTCCGTTATATCGAGGTTTCACCGTACGATGACGACAACATCGCTAACGACGAACCAGAAAAATCCCGCTTACGAGACGTCAACAATAAACACTGACAGACAATGTTTCATGTGAGGTACAATTTAATACACCTATATGGAATGGTATTAATTTAGTACCTATGACAGCCACCAGGGACCACACACATAAATATATATAAGAGGATTAACGGCATCACGTGGTCATTAGGTATCACAGCTTATTTTACCTTATGATTATCCACCCAACGCTAGGCTAACCTAACCTCCCCCCCCCCCCCCCCCCAAGGTAGAGTTAGGTAATTATGGTAAAATGCTAACCTAACCTAACCCTCTCTAGGCAGCATTAGTGTATTTAAACATACCAAAACCCTCACCTAACCTAACCTACACCCCCCCCCTTTTAGTATAGCGTCCAGGCGTTTAACCACGGTGAAACAAGCAGCCGGCAACACACAACCTCCACGTGACGCTCTGATATAACAAGTTAAACAGATATTCATATTTACTTTGTGGGTGTTTAGTTTCCCCTTGAGAGAGAGGCCAGTGGGTATCTTAGCTATCTTGCTTACCGAAATATCTTGGTCTTCCCCATCTTCTCCGCACTGGCTGCCATTTTCCGACATGGTGCTCTTAGGTGCCTCGGAGATCACCGGGTCACTTTTTCTGAAACGACGATCGATTAGTTAACTGCATATTTTGATGGGCCCAGGAGATCACTGGGTTATTTACTCTGAAACGACGATAGATTAATTTCAAGGAAGGTTACTGTATATAAGAAGTAATTACCCATATAGTGAAATCTCTATATAATGGAGTTTTGTCTCTGTACAGTTCAATTGATGGGAGGTTTCACATCTGACAGACCCTCGATAAAATGGACTTTCATCTCCAAATATATAACTAAAATAACAAATGTATATATATATATAAACTTTACATATAGGTGTTAAAAGTAGGAACAGAGGAATGTATATGGTGGACTGAAGAATTAAAACCTATCAGACTTAACACCATCAAGCTGCCTCACACAACACCTAGACACTGTCAGTGATGGAGAGTTAGTAACATTATGGTGGAATTATGTGACGCTGAGTTCACTTAAGAGAATTAGCGACATCTACAGTATTAAAAAATTACAAAACACAGACACATTGACGTACCATAATCAATGTTTATGATTAAGATATACAAAAATAAAAATAACAATAATAAATAAATCCCAGGTTTGAAAATTACTCTCCTGGACGAATTCACATAAAGCGTCTTCATCTATACGCTAAGAGGAGAGTACCTGGTGATAATAGTGGAGGAGTTTGTAAAATATAATGATGGGTTGGTTGGTTGGGTGTAGAGGAGGCAAAAAAACCCCAGATCCCAGTGACCAACAACCTATCCCAGGTACATATATCCCAAGTATCAGATCCCAAAGACCCACATCCCAACAAAGGGTCTACTGTTATAACCTCTCCTTCCACAAGACCAGCGAGCATAGGACCACGACGACTTACAACTCGTTAGATGGACTGTGGCCCCTGAGTGACAGGCTTTTAACTCCTGCGATGGGCGTCGCTATGGGGGAAGAGGACTCGATCAATGGGACGTACACAGCCTCGGGGGACAACTGCAAAAAAAACAACAAAAACGAAACAAAATTAATGAGAATACAATGCCTGGGGGGGGGGGGGGGGGGGGGGGAGCTGTACTGTAGAATAAAACCGATTAAATTACGCAACGTCACATCAATCGGAATACAGTACTGAAATCCTAACAAGACATTATACAGAAATAATAACGCTGTAGTGTGTTTGAACTGCAGCTTATTTACCATCGAGATACACAGAGCTCTCGTTTCTCCGTGTACAAGACGGGAAAGCCTCGGAAAATACTACCCCCAATGGTAAACACCGACACGCTCACCCTTCAGCTGAAACCAAGAGACTTTAGCATGTAAAAAAAAAAATTAATGACTATAATGTTTATATTTCACTAAACATTTTCAATCAACCTCACCAAAAATGTTGCCATTCAAGCGTGATGTTTGTACTCACACCCAAACGCCGACCCTAAACACCTGTCAGAACTTTAACTGGATTTTACCCCCAAAACAATGACAAGATCAATTGGGTTCCTCCCATCGATGGTGACGAACCAACCAATGGCGTCCAAATCAGATTCTTGTCTCAATATGAAGCCCGACTCATTCTCTACCCAATACAGCCGCCATTGGTCGCTTCGTCACTATCTGTGCTCCTCGACAATTCCCGTTAAAACGATGATTTATTATTGAGAGAGAATCTACGGCAGAAGGCGTGGATGACACCTCAAGTCTGCCAAAAGTTAAGTAGACAAATGAATAACACTAACACTAACCTTTGTATATTTTGTGATAAAGTAAGTAAAATATGGTTAAGTCAGGTTAGGTTTGGTTAGGTTAGGTTTGGTCTAGTTAGGTTGGGTTAGGCTTGGTCTAGTTAGGTTGGGTTAGGTC
Organism: Homarus gammarus; assembly: GCA_958450375.1. Classification (NCBI taxonomy): domain Eukaryota; kingdom Metazoa; phylum Arthropoda; class Malacostraca; order Decapoda; family Nephropidae; genus Homarus; species Homarus gammarus. The sequence goes on from CAUDMG010001877.1 coordinate 716,667, forward strand.
TAGTTAGGTTGGGTTAGGTTAGGTGTGGTCTAGTTAGGTTGGGTTAGGTCAACATTACCTCAGTTAAAATGGTACATTCACAAGATGGCTGGTACTTTTCCTGCTCTGACATCGATCTTTTCATTATCTTTTCTCTGTCCTGCTTGTGTTTTCTGTCGGCCCCTTTGAGCTGCCGAGGAAAAACAAAACATTAAAATAACACATCACACGACGATCAGTCAACCCACGTCACCTATAGCCCCCAAAGACAGGCAAGAACCGCAGACTTGACATTTTCCATCCATACACATCCTTCTGTCGGCAGCGTACGACCTCAGATGCTATGTCACTAGAAATGTAATTACCACAATGAACCCACTGAGCAAACATCATCAGCCGTCCACTTTGAAGATACAGCGGCACTTTTTTATAAACTTCGGAGGGGGAATGGGGGTATGGGGGGGAGGGGGTAAGTGAACTGTACTCAATTCCCCGCAGTGTCGTAGGAGTTTAGAAGGGGGGAGGAGGGGAGGAGGGGGGGAGGAGCTTATCTAACCTGATGATTAGTACTCCCTAATGCTACTGTACTACCTTAGAGGGGTTTAGTCTAGCTCAGGTTAAGTAATTCACGATTCTCACCGAAAAAAACAAAAACAATAAATCTCGGAGAAATTCAGTTTACAGGTATGACAAGGCTAGACACACACACACAGAGAGACCCGGTAACAAAAGGTGAGTCTTACCTTAAATACTTTGATCTGACAGGCACAGACGTATAACCGTTCGAGTCCGGAGCTGGTTTGGTTGTATGTTTCCACCTGGGAGGAGAAGAGCCGTTAGTGGATTTCTCTTAGGGTCGGTGGTCGGATATATTATTACATGGTCATAGGAGAAGAGCCGTTAGTGGATTTCTCTTACGTCGGTGGTCGGATATATTATTACATGGTCATACAGCGAAACCTCCACATAATGGACTTTTATCTCAATATAGTTCATTAGATGGAGACAGAGGGGCAGAAATAGACAGAGACAAAAGGATAAGACAGAAATATAGACAGACAGACTCACCTGAATGCGAAACGGTACCCCCTTCTCGCCACCGTGTTTCTTGGGCGTGAACTCTGTGCTGATACAATTCACCTGAAGAGGAGTTGAGGGGTCAAGAGAGGTCTACAGAGAAATGATATATATAAAAAACCCAGCTGATGTGAGGATTAATGGAAACACTTAACCTAACACTAGTCTAACCTAGCTTAACTTAACACTAGTCTAACCTAACCTAACCTAACACTAGTCTAACCTAACTTAACTTAACACTAGTCTAACCTAACCTAACACTAGTCTAACCTAACTTAACACTAGTCTAACCTAACTTAACACTAGTCTAACCTAACTTAACACTAGTCTAACGTAACACTAACCTAACTTACTATAATACTAACCTAACCTAACCTGTCTATGGTTCCTTTAAAGAAACTCACAGATTACACCAAATAAAATAACCTAATGATAACCTAACCCAAAGTTAACCTAACCCAAAGTTAATCTAACCTATAATACTAATCTAATACAACCCAACCTAGTTTTCAATGCAAGTATATACACTTCAGCATGTATAGAGATCAATGCCGGTACAGTATACATTTCAGCATGTATACAGACAACTCAGGCATACAGTACACACAGGCCACGGAGAATACGGTACAATATGCGGTTCAGGAAAACGTACAACAACAATAATAAACAATAACCCGGACCTACCTTAATATAAACTCCAACTTCTTTCGTTGGGTCCCAATCGAACTCGCACATATTCAGGGACTTTGAATCTTGCTTGACGTCGAACACACCGTAAGAAAGAGGGATGTCGACCTGAAGGGAGAGAGGGAGAAATATATAAGACAGTCCGATATACCCCAGGATTAGTCACCTTCCCCCTCCCCCCACCAGACCTTATTTCACCTGATGGCTAAACACCCTCTTGCCGCCTAGGGGTTAGGTTTGGTTTGGTTGGGTTGGGTTAGGTAAGGGTTAGGTTAGGGTACTAATGATGGCACCAGTTAAGGGCCAGAAACAACAAGAAAAGGCCTAAATAATAAGATACTAAAGGTCATTCCTACAGCAGATGTCCCTCACACATAACATCTCCTACCAACATATCTTATTGGGTCACCTCTTCCTTCCTTCAGACACACGTTTTAATCACCCTCGTGTAAACAACGATCAAACGAGGTAGAGTTAACGATACCGAGTCAACACCACACCACCACCACCACACTCACCAAAAGTATTCACCCCCACACCACACCACCACACCCTCCTAAAGTATTCACTCCCACACCACACCACCACACTCTCCTAAAGTATTCACTCCCACCACACCACCACGCTCTCCTAAAGTATTCACTCCCACCACACCACCACCACTCACCTCCAATATTCTTTCCCCAGGTCTCATCTGGCGCCAACTATCGAGCTGTTGTCTCTCCATGTACTGAAGTCGCCGCTCGTGGAAACAAACCCTAATGACACTATGGTACAGCTTCCCTTTACAACTGAAAAAAATAAACATTTACTCATTAATAACTAGTTTTTTTTTGTTTTATTTTACACTCATCAATATATTCTTTACAGCTTTTATTAATTAACAACTATCACAGCCATCAAAACATTTAATATATTTGTGGGGGAGTTTAAAGGCAACATCTAGTATTTCCACTTTCCACCAGCACAAAGTTGCCATCATAATTATTATCACCATCATCAACAACATTTTACGGCCATTTTAGGTTCTTAACAGTAATGTCATTTCTCACAACCTCTCCCTAAGTCCTCCTCGTCCTACCCCTGGCTCTCGTCCTACCCCTGGCTCTCGTCCTACCCCTGGCTCTTGTCCTACCCCTGGCTCTTGTCCTACCCCTGGCTCTCCTACCCTCAATACATCTCAGTGCTGGTGGATCCAGGCTGAATAACTTACATCGCTCAAAAAATTGTCAACAATACATCGGTATCAAATAACTGACCTATTGGTAACTCATTGTGTGTGTGTGTTGACCTGCCCGGCCCACCAGCTTCTGACCGCACCTGTCACTTACTGGTAGGTGTGACAAACTGTGCCCAAGGATGGGATAATAGGACCTGAGCCTGGGGGGGTGATGCCTCAAGGGGAAATCCCAGGTGGAGTTGAAGTGATGTGAGTAAATATATGTGAGGTCATGTGTACAGTACAGTATAAGGAATGTTTGTTTGTGATGACTGTGTTAAGCTTGTCAGGAGAGTTGGCTGTCTGGCGTCCTCTTCCCTAATGTGGTGGCTGCCAGGACAGTGTTGCCTGTTGTGTTGTGTTCATCTGTGAGTGTTATGTCTCAACACTGAGGATCAAAACCCTTCTCAGAGATACTACATGATGGACCACGATCATCTTGATGAACTTGCTCTAATCAATGTTCTGGTTCTGGCCGGAACTTGATGGTTTCGGTGCATCCCTAATTAACAAAACTGTACTGTACTGCACTGTACTATACTATACTGCACTATACTGTATATACTGTATAAAATTGTAGGTACAGTATATATACAGTCTTACTACATTTTCTTTTATGACAATATATAAGTTGAAAAGTCTGGCTAAACCTAGATTCATCCAAGTAAATACTAGTTAATTAATGATTACAGATAAGGTGCAGCTGGATGGGATGTCAAAATTACCTAGACTTCTTTAATCAGGTCCAGCAGCGACAACAACAACTTCAAGATCACATCAGTCAAATCTGAGGTGTGAATCTTCCATCTCTTAGCACAACTAGTCTCCTGCATATACCTGAACCATCTCACACCCAGCCACCCCCATGCCTTTAAAACATAACCCCCCCCCCGTGTCTATCAGTCCCACCTCACCCATCTCACACCCAGCCACCCCCATGCCTTTAAAACATAACCCCCCCCCCCCCTGTCTATCAGTCCCACCTCACCCGTCTCACACCCAGTACAGTAATTCATCCCAACTAAAATCCTAAAAGTTAAAAACCAACCATCACAACAGATCATGAACCAGGACATCTTACCTCGTCAGATCACCCAATTTTTTTACTTTGATCTCATAAGACTGCCCTTGGTTCAGGTAGGATAGGCTTTCCTCATTGACTTTGGTTGCTATGGATGTGGCAGCTCCCAATATATACTGGAACCTGGAAACAACAAGAGGGGGGTTTATATAGTTGTTGAGTCTTGATCTGCAATGGTTATCTTTCATACTGTAAGATGGTATGCATGGTATCTTGTTTGTCTCTCAACACACCCCCCCCACCCCCAACCCTCCCAACACACACATTCAATGAAAGAAATGAAAGGGAAATAAACATCATAAAAGCATTCGTCTCCAGAAACTCAAGAGATGCATAACTAAACAGGTATTGCAGCCCAAAACATTTATATATAGTAACACAATATTTCAGTATCTATTCTAAAGCTCCTGGTGTTTGTGTTGTATGTAATATATTCAGTGTGTTAACTTATGTATTACTGGTAACACAATCTAAACCAGAATAAATGTGATTTTTATTATGTGTATCTAAGTTCAAGACAAGACTCGAACCTGTTGTCTTCGTAGGACATGTTCTGTGGGGAGACAGAGACTGTCTCGAGGGCACCAACTGTGTTTGATGAGTGGACGGATGAGAGTGATGGGTGATGGCAGGACGCTAGGTTGGCCGACGAGGCGGTCTGGTTCACTCCGGGGTTGAGGTGCTGCTGCAGGAGTTGGTGGATGGTCGGTGCCGGACCGTCCGACAGGTTATCGTTACTCAGCAGCTTGAAGAGTCTGTCGGTCGTGTTGCTCTGTGACGATTCGTCGAAAGTCGCCGGGGTGGACGAAGTGACGCTCTGTTTGTCCTGGTTAGGGGACACTGCCTCCTCCTTGAACTGTGACACGTTGGGCAGTGCCAACAGTGCCTCGCTCATGTTGTACGAGGCGGTGCTGATGTCCACCCCCAGGCCGGACAGGGAGTCGTCAAAATCCGCCGCGAGACCTTGGTCGATGTCGTCTGACTCCCAGTGTCTGTGATGACTGCTCTCCATGGATATAAAACCTGCAATGAATAACACCGGTTAGGTTAAGTGAAGTTAGCTTAGGCTTAGGGACTAGATTAGGTTAGGTATACAGTGGTCCCTCGGTTAATGAACGCCTCGGGTCACGAAATTTCGGTTAACGAATTACCTTCCATAAGAATATTCAATTCGGTGAACTAAATTCTTACGAAATCATGTCAACATGTTTTCGCTTGCTCACAAGCTGGAATATTAGTCCGCCAATACAGTAATCGGTTCTAGGGCTTAAATTCGTTCCCATTTCAGTAAATATCAAGAAGGTTGTACTATTCAATAATTTTCCAAGTTTTATATTAAATTTTTTAGTCATTTTAACAATTATTTAACATAATTGAAGCACAGAAAACTAGTTTTTAGTGTGCCAAACAGCCACTCAACTCACCAAACAGGCATCAGTTTGTATCTCTGGTCAGTTGAGGTAACATCTTGCTTGAGACTCTCTTGAACATAAACTAATTTTACGTTTTTACAGTACAATTATTGGTCATTCTGAAATTTATTTTACATATTGACAATACATAGTGTAGTGCAGTGTTGATTTAAAGGAAATAATCTTGAATTACACCTAGTGACCTTGAAATTATACGGGTGAAATGACGGCATGAAGCATGGGGTGATTTCTCTTCCACCCCCACTTCCTTCTCTTCTCCTCCACCCCCACTTCTAATTCCCATCATCATCAACCAGGAGCCTTCTATATACGCACACCTCAAAGTAAGTGTAATTTACTGCATTTATTTTTACTTTGTATGTAATTTTCGAAGAGCTGAAACCAATTACCCAAAATCCCATTGAAACAAAATTTTCAGTTAACGAACGACCTTCTGGAACGAATTGTGTTCGTTAACCGAGGGACCACTGTACTGTAGTTAAGTGAAATAGGTTAGGTTAGCTTAAGGTAGAGTCAAGTTAGGTTAGATACATAATGCAGTAGAGGTGTGAAGACTGGGGAGAGGAGGAGGAGGGGAAGTAAAAAATAAATAAAATAAACCTCAAAAGAAAAGATCAAAAGCTAACCGACGGTAACCAAGTCTCAATCACCCTATGACTCATATATACAAGGACAGGCAGAGAGGATATTTATTACGAATACTAAACACACCCTGAACTCGGGGCCATTCATTACCGTAAACTTACTCCCTGCAGTTAACACATGAATCAGGGGAGGATAAGGTGGGCCTTCCTCCTACCTGATAGCTCCGATTTTTCCCGATCTATTTAAATGCACCAATGAAATGATATACATAGTTAGAGAGGTTAGGTGAGAATATTCAACCCCTTGAGCCACTCCTGAGGTGAATAAAATCTGGTGTTGGCCAAATGAAATATTAAAAATAATATCCCTGTAATAAGGAGGTTAATAGCGCATACTGGACTGAGAATCATGTAGCATGTTGAGTCAAGAAGTTGAAGAGGAACTCAGTGGTGTAAGGACAAGAGGAACTCAGTGGGGTAAGGACAAGAGGAACTCAGTGGTGTAAGGACAAGAGGAACTCAGTGGGGTAAGGTCAAGAGGAACTCAGTGGGGCAAGGACAAGAGGAACTCAGTGGGGTAAGGTCAAGAGGAACTCAGTGGGGTAAGGTCAAGAGGAACTCAGTGGGGTAAGGTCAAGAGGAACTCAGTGGGGTAAGGACAAGAGGAACTTAGTGGGGTAAGGACAAGAGGAACTCAGTGGGGTAAGGTCAAGAGGAACTCAGTGGGGTAAGGACAAGAGGACTCCAGCACTACCCTAAGCCAAAACCAACGCTTGCGACATCTACCTTTTTTATTTGGCACTCCGATGCTCTTTATGGCTTCCTGCCAATCAGGGAAGACCCCCAGGCGGCGAGCATTGTTGTCATCCTCGTGAGCTTCAAGAGGGTCAAGGATACGCTTGCGAGTTCGGCCACTGCTGGCCTCGCCCGACCTGTTACCCCCCGAAGCTGGTTCCCCCATGCCAGTTTCTACCGGGCAACTGTCAAAATTCTGGAAAGAGAAGCACGGTACAGTTATTACAGGTGAAAGATCATTAACTGGCGACTGGTGATGTAGATGAAATCAGGGCCACCAACAACACCTTTTGTATTTTATGTCTTTGTGAATTACCTGATGATTAGCCATGTCCCGAGTGATCACCTGAAGATTATAACCCCCCCCAAATGCTCACCTGATGATTAACCCCCAATTGTTCACCTGAAGATTAAACCCTTACAAGCGCTCACCTGGAGAAACGTAAGACATCACTGGCCGTTGCACTTGTTGACTTCAGGAAGGCTTTTGACCTTGTTGTTCACTGCACTGTTATCAACAGGGCCATTGCACTAGGGCTGCCCACCAACCTGGTCTCGTGGCTCACTGATTTCCTGAGTGAGCGTCGCCAGGCAGTCAGGTACCAGGGGTCTGTCTCCACATTCCAACACCTCACCTGCGGTGTTCCCCAGGGGACCAAGATGGGACCACTGTGCTTCCTCATCCTGATCAACGACGCTCTATCGGACACTCCTCACAGGTGGAAGTAAGTGGATGACTGCACTGTGGGGGTTACAGTGGACAACACCGCACCAGACTACTCATCGCTACAAGGCACCCTGGACAGGCTACAGGCATGGACTACGGAGAACAAGGTCACCATCAATCACACTAAAACAGAAGTCATGCACATCAATACCGCCACCACTCCAGTGCAAGCTCCACCAGTCACAGTGGGTGCCCATCCTCTCCAGCTGGTGCAGTCTGCCAAACTCCTGGGTGTTACCATAGACCACAAACTGGACTGGAAGGCCCATGTAAACAACACAATCAAGGCAGCCTTGTACTGACTCTACATGCTACGATGACTCAGGTCACTTGGGGCACCCACGCCAGAGCTGAGGACTATCTACAGTGCCTTTATTCTCCCAAGATTAACGTATGCGTCACCAGCCTGGTCGTCTTCTCTCAACTCCACCCAACAACGTCGGCTAGAGAAGGTACAGATGAAGGCCAGCAGAATCATGCTCAGCGCAGACTACTCCGGCTACAACAACGCTCTCTCCACACTGGAAATGCCATCCCTCAGTGACCTCCACCACCAAGCACTAGCAAGGTTTGGCAGTGGACTACTGCACCATCCTCGTTATCACCACCTCCTGCCACCGGCAGTCCCCCGCCACTGCAACAAAATTCAGGCCATAAGAGCCCGCACCGATAGATTTAAGAACATCACCATCCCATCTATTGTTAAAATAATAAACAACTCCTGATTTATGTACTGTACAGCCCTGTAAATGTATTGAACCCATATCATTATGTCTAAATCACTTGTAAGTTTTTTTCAGCCACAGGCTGCAACTCTATTAATAAACCGTATATTATTATTATTATTTACCTCACCCACATCAGGGCCTGGGGGGTGAAAATGTAATAAAAAATAACAATATTAATAATAAAAATAATAATAATGATAATAATAATAATAATAATAAAGAACCATAAATAAATACAAAAATTAAAACAAATTCAATAATGAGAAACAATATATGTATGTTATGTTGTAAGAGAAACAATTGGGACCCTGTGTGTAAATGAGGCAGAAAGTCAGATCATCGACTTGAGGAGAGAGACGGGGGGGGGGGGGGGGATCTAATCTTCAGGTGATACACACAGATTAAAATTACGACTGGTCTTGTTCTTGGATGCATCGTTGCAATCAGAGCACAGGTACACTAATCAAATTGAAATACTGTATCCTCCTTACCTGTACTATTCTGTAACCCAATACAGTATACAGCTCCTCCCCGACATACGACCAGCCGGACATACGACCGCCTCAGTTGTACCAAAATTTTGTCAAATTACGTATTATCGAGTCCCAACGTCAGTGATTGCGCTGTGTACTGACGATATTTTCATTTGTAATTCACTTTAAAATGGCTGGCAAGCTTAAAAGTGAGTGTTTTGTGGTGCTGAGAAGAAAGAGAGACACCTATTTAAGATTTTCTATGTATTAAACCATTTTCGACTTACGGCCTGGATTTGGGTCCCTAACCCCGTCGTAAGTCGAGAAGGAACTGTACTCTGGGAGGGGAGGGGGGGTGTTAGGAGATATATTACAGTATTAAACAAATTACGAATCCTCTTCATTAGGCCTCATACCTCTCAATTTCTTCCTATAGGCTTTCTCGACGATCTTACTGGACGGGTGGGTTTACGTGTCCCCCCCCCCCCAAGGAAACAATCGTGGGGTGTGGGTTCCAGACAAGAATTTGTAATTTATATGTTTTTGTTTTTCCCGTCCCAAACTCGTCTACTCACCGGCTACCTCTCAGCGACGAAATTATTTTTTCATTATTACGCCCCAGAGTACTTCATATCTCTCTCTCTCTCTCTCTCTCTCTCTCTCTCTCTCTCACAGTAACAACTTAATAACCTGCCTTACTGCTACATTATATAGTACAGGTAAAACACAGATACATCAGACTAACCAAATCTAATTCAACCCAACCTAACCCAACCTAATACACTACGGTCCTATTAAACATCGACTCGTCATAAACACCAACTCAAGGAAACAATTCGCAGGTAACGGAAGAATCTCTCTTTATGTACCGAGAATCATAATATAAAATAACAGAAGAAATTGGAACTCACGTACTTTTGTTTTTTATTATTAGCCATTGTTAAGGATGTAGTCAGAGCACGCAACGATGCCACGGGTGTTTCTATTGACGAACAATTCTCGACGACCTTTCTATACCTTGGCTACCCGGGTGATGCTCAATGAAGGTGGTACCGGACGACCAAGACTTTCCACCGAAGATAAATTGAGTTTTTTTAAGAGAAACAGATGAAAACTGCAGGAAGAATTAATTTTGAATCACTATATAAATTTTGGTCATTCTTGTATTAACCTAACCTAACCTAACCTAACCTAACCTAACCTAACCTAACCTAACCGCATCGACGTAGATTAACATTCAAAATAAAATAAACAAAAAAAAAGACATATTATCCCAAAAGTTCCCTAAAATCTCACTATTTTATAATTGTTTTTTTTAATATTTTATAAAACAATAAAATTTTGGACTAAAATTCCTTTAAAAATATTTAGTTACCATAACGACCCTAAACCCTAATAACAAATAAAAACCTAAAAAAACAACTAAACCACCCAATACAAACCACCATAAACCACATCACTAAGATAATTAACATAAAACTAAATATTATAAACGAGTTAATAGGAAATATTTTTTAACATAGACAAATACCCCGTGTGTTATATTACCTCCTAAAACCTTTTAAAATAACCTGACATTCGTATTTAAAGTGATATATGATGGTGTTAGTGTTAATTGATCTCATAGGAAGGTTAATTAGGTGTTAATGGTCATACCTTTAAAGAAATCCTGAAAAATGATAAAAAAAATGTGGCAAGGAACTGACTCAATGTCCTTAGGTGATACACTGATGCTATGTTCCAATAATATTTCACAACTCTACCATCCAAACTAAATTATTTTATTTATATAATTTTAAACATTTATTTATAATTTATATATTAATTATTTATATATATATTAATATTATTTTTAGTAATTAGTGTTATAAATTACGATATAAATAATAAAGTGATATTTTTTAAAAGATATTGTTGGTTGATTGTGATTTTAAGGAATAACAATTACAGTATATGTAGACAAAATTAATTATTTCCTTTATTTAAAATACATAAAAAATACAACAAATAGATATTTATATATTACTTAAATATATAATTTTTCTTTACATGTATACAAAAAAAACTTCAGTTATTGTCGTTATTCATAAGTCCATATATAAAGTTGTATTTTCTCTCTATTTGCATATTGTCCCTTTTACGCCTTAATTTATCATTTTATATCTGTCTAAATATTTATCAAGAGTTTTTTATCATTCTTTATAATTCTTATCACTGTAACCTGAAGATTAGACACCCTAGACACCCTAGCTTAGTTCACCTGAAGATTAGACACCCTAGCTTAGTTCACCTGTAGATTAGACACCCTAGACACCCTAGCTTAGTTCACCTGAAGATTAGACACCCTAGCTTAGTTCACCTGTAGATTAGACACCCCAGCTTAGTTCACCTGCAGATTAGACACCCCAGCTTAGTTCACCTGTAGATTAGACACCCTAGCTTAGTTCACCTGAAGATTAGACACCCTAGCTTAGTTCACCTGTAGATTAGACACCCTAGTTTAGTTCACCTGTAGATTAGACACCCCAGCTTAGTTCACCTGTAGATTAGACACCCTAGCTTAGTTCACCTGTAGATTAGACACCCCAGCTTAGTTCACCTGTAGATTAGACACCCTAGCTTAGTTCACCTGTAGATTAGACACCCTAGCTTAGTTCACCTGTAGATTAGACACCCTAGCTTAGTTCACCTGTAGATTAGACACCCCAGCTTAGTTCACCTGTAGATTAGACACCCTAGCTTAGTTCACCTGTAGATTAGACACCCTAGCTTAGTTCACCTGTAGATTAGACACCCCAGCTTAGTTCACCTGTAGATTAGACACCCTAGCTTAGTTCACCTGTAGATTAGACCACCCTAGCTTAGTTTACCTGTAGATTAGACCACCCTAGCTTAGTTTACCTGTAGATTAGACCACCCTAGCTTATTTAACCCCAAAATTAACCACCTTAACATTAACCTTATTCTGAAACACGATAACCAACCTCACCTTCCAGTATAAGACATTAAAGATGCCATAGGGGTAAGAGTGGGTATTAGTAACTGGATCTGGGGAGGCTGGAACTGCTCTCAAATTCCTCCTCTCGTCTGAAATTCCATCAACTGAGTCCATTGATGTCTCCTCTATCGGCTGCTGAGTACAGGACTGGGTTGAGTCCACTTCCATTTGGTACTCGTTAACTTGTAACTCTAAAAAAATGGTATAACAGATGATTTGAACCCTTGTAGTATTGATAAAAGAGGATTTGAACCCTTGTAGTATTGATAAAAGAGGATTTGAACCCTTGTAGTATTGATAAGAGGATTTGAACCCTTGTAGTATTAATAAGAGGATTTGAACCCTTGTAGTATTGATAAGAGGATTTGAACCCTTGTAGTATTGATAAGAGGATTTGAACCCTTGTAGTATTAATAAGAGGATTTGAACCCTTGTAGTATTGATAAGAGGATTTGAACCCTTGTAGTATTGATAAGAGGATTTGAACCCTTGTAGTATTGATAAGAGGATTTGAACCCTTGTAGTATTAATAAGAGGATTTGAACCCTTGTAGTATTAATAAGAGGATTTGAACCCTTGTAGTATTGATAAGAGGATTTGAACCCTTGTAGTATTGATAAGAGGATTTGAACCCTTGTAGTGTTAATAAGAGGATTTGAACCCTTGTAGTATTAATAAGATGATTTGAACCCTTGTAGTATTGATAAGAGGATTTGAACCCTTGTAGTATTGATAAGAGATGATTTGAACCCTTGTAGTATTATAAGAGGATTTGAACCCTTGTAGTATTAATAAGATGATTTGAACCCTTGTAGTATTAATAAGATGATTTGAACCCTTGTAGTATTGATAAGAGGATTTGAACCCTTGTAGTATTAATAAGATGATTTGAACCCTTGTAGTATTGATAAGAGGATTTGAACCCTTGTAGTATTGATAAGAGGATTTGAACCCTTGTAGTGTTAATAAGAGGATTTGAACCCTTGTAGTATTAATAAGATGATTTGAACCCTTGTAGTATTGATAAGAGGATTTGAACCCTTGTAGTATTGATAAGAGGATTTGAACCCTTGTAGTATTGATAAGAGGATTTGAACCCTTGTAGTATTGATAAGAGGATTTGAACCCTTGTAGTATTAATAAGATGATTTGAACCCTTGTAGTATTAATAAGAGGATTTGAACCCTTGTAGTATTGATAAGAGGATTTGAACCCTTGTAGTGTTAATAAGAGGATTTGAACCCTTGTAGTATTAATAAGATGATTTGAACCCTTGTAGTATTGATAAAAGGATTTGAACCCTTGTAGTATTGATAAGAGGATTTGAACCCTTGTAGTATTAATAAGATGATTTGAACCCTTGTAGTATTAATAAGAGGATTTGAACCCTTGTAGTATTAATAAGATGATTTGAACCCTTGTAGTATTGAAAAGAGGATTTGAACCCTTGTAGTATTAATAAGATGATTTGAACCCTTGTAGTATTGATAAGAGGATTTGAACCCTTGTAGTATTGATAAGAGGATTTGAACCCTTGTAGTATTGATAAGAGGATTTGAACCCTTGTAGTATTGATAAGATGATTTGAACCCTTGTAGTATTGATAAGAGGATTTGAACCCTTGTAGTATTGATAAGAGGATTTGAACCCTTGTAGTATTGATAAGAGAGGATTTGAACCCTTGTACACACACACACACACACACACACCTGAACACACACACACACACACCTGTACACACACACACACACACCTGTACACATACACCTGTTTCTACTGCATGCATGAGCCAGGTGTTATGTCAATATTCTCATATAAATAAAGACCTTTGGCCCACAGCTGAGGAAACACAATAGAAAAAACAATGATGTAGAGAAATTAATTATAAGAATAGGGAATAATTTAGAGAATCATTGTGACAGTAAAGTATTATGACAATAAGTAGAAATATCCATACATACTTGTTCATATCACTTTACTTATTTATTTACAAACACATACATACACTAAACTGTAATACCAATATAACAATAAAAATTACACATACAATTAAACAAGAATTCACTTTTTTATGACCTGGAAATGAATGTTTGTATACCTGTACTGTCTATGTATATTGTTTGTATACCTGTACTGTCTATGTATATTGTTTGTATAACTGTACTGTATAAATACTGTATAAATTAATTGTAACTCATATGGTCAAGTTTCTTTACGCCATTTGTCTCTGTCTACCCAGCAGTAATTGAGGACCTGGATGTTAATCGATTTGTGGATCGTGTTCCGGGGTAATGGTTAGCCAATGCAGTTGGCGAGTTGTCCGGTCTTCTCGGATTATTCCTTGACACTGGTGACAGCTTCTACACCTTAAACACTGGGTCATGAGCTTGTTAACTCAGGGTTTGGTTGTTGTGCTGACGATAGCTTCTATATTATTCAAGAGTAAAGTGCTTCCCCATCTGTCACCCCGTCTGGTCCCCGAGATATGCTAGGGACTGTAAGTTGATTGAAAATGTCCAAAGGAGGGCCACCAGACTGGTGCCTGAACTACGGCACCTCAACTACCCAGCGAGATTAGAGCACCTGCAACTGCCCAGCTTATACTACAGACGGGCAAGGGGGGACCTAGTTGAGGTGTATAAACATCTCAAAGGGCACTACTCAGCCGAGTGTCCTGACCTGGAGCTGGCGGACGCTCGCCCCACAAGGGGTCACAGCTCAAGGTTGAAGAAGCCACAAGTCCAGAAAACTGTGAGGGCAAACTTTTTCGGAGTGAGAATTGTGAACTGTTGGAACAACCTGCCAGAGAGTGTTGTGACGGCCCCGAGTGTGAGCTGTTTCAAGACCAGACTTGACCAACACTGGAGCAGGTTCAGGTACATTCAGGAGCCAGTACATGCCCAGTACTTGTCAACAGTGTGTAACAGAGAGCCAGTACATGCCCAGTACTTACCAACAGTGTATAACAGAGAGCCAGTGCATGCCCAGTACTTGCCAACAGTGTGTAACAGAGAGCCAGTACATGCCCAGTACTTACCAACAGTGTGTAACAGAGAGCCAGTACATACCCAATACTTACCAACAGTGTATAACAGAGAGCCAGTACATGCCCAGTACTTACCAACAGTGTGTAACAGAGAGCCAGTACATGCCCAGTACTTGCCAACAGTGTGTAACAGAGAGCCACTACACGCCCAGTACTTGCCAACAGTGTGTAACAGAGAGCCAGTGCATGCCCAGTACTTACCAACAGTGTGTAACAGAGAGCCAGTACATGCCCAGTACTTACCAACAGTGTATAACAGAGAGCCAGTGCATGCCCAATACTTACCAACAGTGTGTAACAGAGAGCCAGTACATGCCCAATACTTACCAACAGTGTGTAACAGAGACGTGACCGACCTCTCAAGTAGGTAACAGACCGATCAGTGGTGAAGATTATAAAATAGGTAAACTAATATAAACTAAAAATAAAAGTAAAATAAAATAAATAAAATAAAATAAAATAAAATGAAAGCAAGTTATAAAAGTAACATACACTATACCTCTGTAGAACGAAGGACTGCTCATCTCCAGCGCCCCGTTGCCTCTACACCTGCGAATGAAGGGAGCGAGAGAGGAGAGGTGCACTAAGACTAAAGACTACACGTGTAAAGCGGTAACAGATGTTTCATGTGGGAGGGGTTAAGAGACACAGGTGTTAATATTAAAACACCATAGACTTTATATTACGCTGGGATAGAAAGATAAATTGACTCTGGCCATTAACACATACAGTGAGGTAGATGAATGATAATTATAAAGATGGAAATGCAGTGTATGTATGGAACGTTGCATAGTATATATTATTATTGTTATTATTATTATTATTCAGTGGTGGTGGTGTAAACAGTGGCTCGTGTTCTTGCTAATTATTACAGTGCTGATATACAGTCTTGTTTTTCCTTTCAAGTCTTAGATCTTTTTCTGTGTTTATATAACGCGGATTAACCCACCCAGGCTAATATTTGCCAACAGTGTGTAACAGAGAGCCAGTACATGCCCAGTACTTGCTAACAGTGTGTAACAGAGAGCCAGTACATGCCCAGTATTTGCCAACAGTGTGTAACAGAGAGCCAGTACATGCCCAGTACTTACCAACAGTGTGTAACAGAGAGCCAGTACATGTCCAGTACTTGCCAACAGTGTGTAACAGAGAGCTAGTACATGCCCAGTACTTGCCAACAGTGTGTAACAGAGAGCCAATACATGCCCAGTACTTACCAACAGTGTGTAACAGAGACGTGACCGATCATCCAAGTGGCTAACATTACCGATCAGTGGTGAAGAGGATAAAAGTAAAAATTTAGTGTTAAAAGAAATTTAATATAATTAAGGTTAAAGACGTGAGCCAGGTGTTACTAATTGATGATTTATGGTAATACGTCGTCGATAAATTATACTATGATGGTTAATGAGAGGTGAACGAGCATCAATAAAAAAATATTTCCCTAAAACTTGATAATTTTAACGTTACTGTCCATGTATAACTAACGGGTCGTACCATCAATGAACGAAGTGTTGTGGTGAAGTGGATATAGCACTCGCTCTCTGTTCCAAGGGTCAGTGGTTCGATCAGTGTAGCTCCCAGTTCACTCAGCTATATATATACTGTCTAATGGCCACTCATGTCTACTGTTAAGTCTATTATCATGTCTACTGCCACGCCTACTATCATGTCTCCTGTCACGCCCAGTCATGTCTACTGTCACGTCTACTGTCACGCCCACTGTCATGTCTACTATCACGTCTACTATCATGTCTACTGTCATGTTTACTGTCACGTCTACTGTCACGTCTACTGTCATGTCTACTGTCACGTCTACTGTCATGGCTACTGTCACGTCTACTGTTACGTCTATTGTCACGTCTACTGTCATGTCTACTAACACGTCTACTGTCATATCTACTGTCACGTCTACTGTCATGTCTACTATCACGTCTACTATCACGTCTACTGTCACGTCTACTATCATGTCTACTGTCACGTCTACTGTCACGTCTACTGTCATGTCTACTATCATGTCTACTATCACGTCTACTATCATGTCTACTGTCACGTCTACTATCACGTCTACTGTCATGTCTACTGTCATGTCTACTATCACGTCTACTGTCATGTCTACTGTCACGTCTACTGTCATATCCACTGTTATATCTACTGTCATGTCTTACAGATCCTGAAGTAGGTGTAGACAGGCCTTGTGAGTGTAAGCAATTGGTGGCGCGTGACAACACAAACACACTGTCCCATGTTCACGTTTCCCATCACTTTGAGGATTTGTTAGTGTTGAGTTTTACCAAATATATAATTAACTCAATTTCCAATTTTTTTAACACCCACAAACACCTTTTAACACTTTCCAACACTTTGTAACACTTTCCAACACTTTGTAACACTTTCCAACACTTTCGAACACTTTTTAACACCCACAAACACTTTTTAACACTTTCCAACACTTTTTAACACTTCCCAACACTTTCCAACACTTTTTAACACTTTCCATCATTTTTTTAACATTTCCCAACACTTTCCAATACTTTTTAAGTCCGTTATATGGAGGGAGAAGTCCGTTATATGGAGGGAAAAGTCCATTATATGGAGGAAAATGTCCGTTATATGGAGGTAGAAGTCTGTTATATGGAGGAAAATGTCCGTTATATGGAGGGAAAAGTCCGTTATATGGAGGGAAATGTCCGTTATATGGAGGGAAATGTCCGTTATATGGAGGGAAATGTCCGTTATATGGAGGTAGAAGTCTGTTATATGGAGGGAAAAGTCCGTTATAAAGAGGGAAAAGTCCGTTATATGGAGGCAAATGTCCGTTATAAGGAGGGAGAAGTCCGTTATATAGAGGGCTTCATTATGCGCTGAGGGAGCTGTGGTATACACGAATGATTACGAAAGACTGATGGACTAACAAGGGAACAAGAGGTGTGTGGTGGTGGTAGGGCCGGTAACTGCTGGATACTCACGACTTCTCACGCCGGTAAGAGCTGGTAATGGAGGTGTGTGTGTGTTTGTTTGGTAATGGAGGTGTGTGTGTGTGTGTGTGTGGTAATGGAGGTGTGGCTGGGTGTGTGTGTGTGTGTGTGTGTTTGGTAATGGAGGTGTGGCTGGGTGTGTAATAATAATAATAATAATAATAATAATAATTAACGGTTTATTGAAAGAGCTTGGCAGCCAGAAGGCTGAAAATATACAGTTACATATTTGGGGAATGGTTTACGAATTACTAATAATATACAAGTAACATAAGTGTGTGTGTGTGTGTGTGTGTTTGGTAATGGAGGTGTGGCTGGGTGTGTGTGTGTGTTTGGTAATGGAGGTGTGGCTGGGTGGTTTGTGTGTGTGGTTGGGGTGTGGTGTGTGGTAATGGAGGTGTGGCTGGGTGTGTGTGTGTGTGTTTGGTAATGGAGGTGTGGCTGGGTGTGTGTGTGTGTGTGTTTGGTAATGGAGGTGTGGCTGGGTGTGGTGTGTGTGTGTGTTTGGTAATGGAGGTGTGGCTGGGTGTGTGTGGTAATGGAGGTGTGGCTGGGTGTGTTTGGTAATGGAGGTGTGGCTGGGTGTGTGTGGTAATGGAGGTGTGGCTGGGTGTGTGTGTGTGTGGTAATGGGTGTGTGGTGTTGGTAATGGAGGTGTGGCTGGGTGTGTGTGTGTGTGTGTTTGGTAATGGAGGTGTGGCTGGGTGTGTGGTGTGTGTGTGTGTTTGGTAATGGAGGTGTGGCTGGGTGTGTGTGTGTGTGTGTGTTTGGTAATGGAGGTGTGGCTGGGTGTGTGTGTGTGTTTGGTAATGGAGGTGTGGCTGGGTGCGTGTGTGTGTTTGGTAATGGAGGTGTGGCTGGGTGTGTGTGTGTGTGTTTGGTAATGGAGGTGTGGCTGGGTGTGTGTGTGTGTTTGGTAATGGAGGTGTGGCTGGGTGTGTGGTGTGTGTGGTGTGTGTGTGTGTGGTAATGGAGGTGTGGCTGGGTGTGTGTGGTAATGGAGGTGTGGCTGGGTGTGTTTGGTAATGGAGGTGTGGCTGGGTGTGTGTTGGTAATGGAGGTGTGGCTGGGTGTGTGTGTGTTTGGTAATGGAGGTGTGGCTGGGTGTGTGTGTGTTTGGTAATGGAGGTGTGGCTGGGTGTGTGTGTGTGTGTGTGTGTTTGGTAATGGAGGTGTGGCTGGGTGTGTGTGTGTGTGTGTGTTTGGTAATGGAGGTGTGGCTGGGTGTGTGTGTGTGTGTTTGGTAATGGAGGTGTGGCTGGGTGTGTGTGTGTGTTTGGTAATGGAGGTGTGGCTGGGTGTGTGTGTGTGTTGGTAATGGAGGTGTGGCTGGGTGTGTGTGTGTGTGTTTGGTAATGGAGGTGTGGCTGGGTGTGTGTGTGTGTGTGTGTGTTTGGTAATGGAGGTGTGGCTGGGTGTGTGTGTGTGTTTGGTAATGGAGGTGTGGCTGGGTGTGTGTGTGTGTTTGGTAATGGAGGTGTGGCTGGGTGTGTGTGTGTGTGTGTGTGTGTGTGGTAATGGAGGTGTGGCTGGGTGTGTGTGTGTGTTTGTAATGGAGGTGTGGCTGGGTGTGTGTGTGTGTTTGGTAATGGAGGTGTGGCTGGGTGTGTGTGTGTGTTTGGTAGTGGAGGTGTGGCTGGGTGTGTGTGTGTGTTTGGTAATGGAGGTGTGGCTGGGTGTGTGTGTGTGTTTGGTAATGGAGGTGTGGCTGGGTGTGTGTGTGTGTTTGGTAATGGAGGTGTGGCTGGGTGTGTGTGTGTGTTTGGTAATGGAGGTGTGGCTGGGTGCGTGTGTGTGTTTGGTAATGGAGGTGTGGCTGGGTGTGTGTGTGTGTTTGGTAATGGAGGTGTGGCTGGGTGTGTGTGTGTGTTTGGTAATGGAGGTGTGGCTGGGTGTGTGTGTGTTTGGTAATGGAGGTGTGGCTGGGTGCGTGTGTGTGTGTGTTTGGTAATGGAGGTGTGGCTGGGTGTGTGTGTGTGTGTTTGGTAATGGAGGTGTGGCTGGGTGTGTGTGTGTGTTTGGTAATGGAGGTGTGGCTATTTATCAGGTCACCAACAAGGCTTGTAGGTCTCCAATAGGTTAATTTTTTTTTTAATTCCGTCATCTTGCCAAGGAGACGTGTGTTAGTGGTCTCTGCTCCTTGTCACAGCTTGGTAGTGGTTGATTAGGCAGCGTGAGCCATGAAAGACTGAGAATTAAACTAGCATGGATCGGAGACTTTCTGCATGATCGCAAGTAGTGTGAGGGTGATTGTAGGTAGTAGGCAGCTATCAAACAGGGAGGTACTACCGCCTGGGAACATATTGGAAGCATAATGTGTTTAATGGTGGACCCTGCTGCTATATGTAACCAAGTCCCAGGTTGATGATCCGACTTTCTGCCTTATTTACACACAATTGTAGGGTCTCTATTGTTTTTCTTACTTTGACAACATAACGTACATACTGTATATTGTTTCTCACTATTGATTATTTTTTCATTCTTGTATTTATTTATGGTTCTTTATTATTTTCTTTTATAAAATTATTATTATTATTATTATTATTATTATTATTATATTTTCACCCCCAGGCCTCGATGTGGGTCAATGACTTGTGCCTGGTAAAAAAAAATCATCATGTGTACCCGTCATCAAGCGGGATACCACAGGGCAATGTATTGGGTCCTCTGTTGTTTGTTTGCTTCATAAATGACATGCCTGACGCTGTATACACTCCGCCGTACAAATGTTTGCGGATGACGCCAAGTTATTTCGGGAAATTAAGAACCAAACAGAGTGTGAAGAGCTGCACAAACATCTCTGTCAGCTTCAAGAATGGTCCAAGAAATGGCCGCTAAGATTCAATGTCAAGAAGAGTAAGAGGCTGTACCTGGGGCGTACCAACGGTAAGGAGGCGTATCATATGTCCCAACGGGATGATGAAACTGCATTATTTGAGACTGAATGTGGAAGGACCTAGGTGTGTATGTTGACAATGAGCTGAAGTTCTTGGGCCATTGTGAGAAGAAGGTGAATCAGGCTACTAAACTATTAGGTCTTATAAGAAGGTCGTTCAGATATCTAGACGATCCGTCCCTCGTAACGATCTTCAAGAGTGAAGTGCTTCCCCATCTGGAGTACTGTCACCCCGTCTGGTCCCCTGAGATATGCAAGGGACTGTCAGTTGGTTGAAAATGTCCTGACTGGTGCCTGCACTACGGCACCTCAACTACCCTGAGAGATTAGAGCACCTGCAACTGCCCAGCTTATACTACAGACGGGCAAGGGGGGACCTAGTTGAGGTGTATAAACATCTCAAAGGGCACTACTCAGTCGAGTGTCCTGACCTGGAGCTGGCGGACGCTCGCCCCACAAGGGGTCACAGCTCAAGGTTGAAGAAGCCACAAGTCCAGAAAACTGTGAGGGCAAACTTTTTCGGAGTGAGAATTGTGAACTGTTGGAACAACCTGCCAGAGAGTGTTGTGACGGCACCGAGTGTGAGCTGTTTCAAGACCAGACTTGACCAACACTGGAGCAGGTTCAGGTACATTCAGGAGCCAGTACATGCCCAGTACTTGCCAACAACAGTGTGTAACAGAGAGCCAGTACATGCCCAGTACTTGCCAACAGTAAGTAACAGAGACAGTAAATGCCCAGTACATACCCAGTACTTGCCAACAGTATGCAACAGAGACAGTACATGCCCAGTACTTGCCAACAGTGTGTAACAGAGAGCCAGTACATGCCCAGTACTTGCCAACAACAGTGTGTAACAGAGAGCCAGTACATGCCCAGTACTTGCCAACAACAGTGTGTAACAGAGAGCCAGTACATGCCCAGTACTTGCCAACAACAGTGTGTAACAGAGAGCCAGTACATGCCCATTACTTGCCAACAGTGTGTAACAGAGAGCCAGTACATGCCCATTACTTGCCAACAGTGTGCTAAAGACAGCCAGTAGTAGGGGTCTGGTTGGGGAATCTCGGGAAATACCTAAAATTTATAGTAACAGATAACGAGCGTCACCCAGTATAGTTACACCGCAGGCCAGTATAACACTTCTGCACGAGATAATTTAAAGGTTTAGGAGGAGTACATGGAGAGTGTTTTCATTGAATTACGTAACGACACACGAAATATCCTAGTAGGAGTAATGTACAGAAGACCCCATGCTAATGTAATGAATTTTCTTGATAAATTTTCGGAGCTTATCGCTATCATAAGTTGAGAGAGGAAACGTTGCTACATCACAGGATATTTCAACCTTGATCTATTAAAATATAAAACCGACACCTCAGTATTAGACCTTCTTGCTACCTATCATTCTAAACTCTTCTTCAACACTATAACCAAACCCACTAGAGTAACTGCCACCTCTGCCACTGTGATAGATCATATCTGACTAACAACACTCCTAACAACCTTGCAAGTGGAATTATTTATAACAATATCTCAGACCACTTCCCAGTTTTTGCCATGTATAAAACAGCCACAAGACCTGAAGGGTCAAGTAGAGTCTCAATACAATACAGAAACTACTGCACCTGTCTGAAAACAACCTAATGAATGCTAACTGGGATCTTGTCAATACCTCCAACAATCCTAACGTGAACAGCTGCAACTTCTCTTGCATCTTCAATGCTTGTCTTGATAAATGCTTCCCGCTCAAGACTAAGTCAGTGAAAACTGTATCCATTTCCAAACTCTATATCACAAGCGAAATGCAGATAATGATAAAAGAAAAACACAAACTCCAAAAGAAATTTGCAAAAAGACCCATAACTTTCGGTGATGCTTCCCGGAGTATCAGAAATAGAGTAACTCAAGCAGTTAGAAATGGAAAGTCATAAATTCTATTCAGAACAGGAACACTCGGCCTTCGGCCCCCCACTCAGTTTTTATGACAAATGATTCAGTTATAACGGAACCCTCCCCCATTGCCAACCACTTCAATGAATATTTTATTAATGTTGGCAAAAATCTTGCAGAAAGCATCCCTGATCACCATGAGGAATTTAGAGCCTACCTGCAAAACAGACAGCAAAATAAGCTGTTCTTATCCCCTGTCACAGCAGATGAATTACTGGCCATCATGAAAATGTCCAAAGATGCAGCAGCAGTCGAAGACAATATACCAATGAGCATCATTAAGAAAGTAGCCCACTTATTGCTGCCTGTTCTCCTCCACATTTGTAACTCCTCCTTCACTAGTGGTGTCTTTCCTGATAAACTGAAAATTGCTAAAGTCCACCCGGCATATAAAAAATCTGGGGACAAAGGTCTCTTGAAGAACTACCGCCCCATATCAGTCCTCCCAACCTTGAGTAAGATACTGGAGAAGCTAGCATGTAATAGACTAAATTCCTTCTGCAATGCCAATAACATCTTTACAGACTCCCAGTTTGGATTTAGAGCTAGAAGGTCGACTGAGAGTGCTCTGCTATCCTTTACTAATGACATCTTAAATTCCATTGATGACAGTCAGTTAACAGTCGGTATATTCTTGGACCTCTCTAAAGCCTTCGATACTGTCGACCACACCATCCTCCTTTCAAAGCTTGAACATTACGGCGTTAGGGGCCTGTCCCACAGTTGGTTTACCTCATATCTGTCCAACAAGATGCAGTATGTCTGCTATAATAATCACCAATCTGACTCATAAAATACAACTTATTTGCAGACGATAGTAATCTCTATGCCAACAACTCAGACCTCCATTCCTTGATGAGAACCATGAACACTGAATTGACTAAAGTCAGGACCTGGGTAATACGTAATAAACTGACCTTAAACCTTGAGAAAACCCACGACACGATCTTTCACAGAAGGAAAAACTTACCCCCCCCAACTTGGACCCCCTGTACCTTGGTAATACAGTCCTCAAACGCGAACTAAATTCCTCGGAGTTATTGTTGATGAGAAACTTAACTGGAGAAGCCACATACAAGCCATTCACAGTAAAGTCAATAAACAGTGAGGTATCATGTGTCACACTCGACAGTCACTCACTCTCACAGCAAGGAAAGAAATCGATCATGATCTTGCTTACCAACACCTGATACACTGTCACACACTATGGGGGGCCTCGGGCTCTTCAAAAACACAATCCCTGATTACTGCACAAAAGAGAGTTGTACGGACAATGACCTACTTAACAGATAACACAAACGAAAAATTTGCGAAATTGAAAATGTTAAAATTCGAAGATATTTACACCTACTGCTGTGTCCTCTTTGTTTACAAATCTATCAATCACTTGCTTGACAATAATTATTTCCAGTTCCGGAATAATCAGAGATACAACTTAAGGCACCCAGAGCTACTAAGACCACCCCCCATGCGCTCCTCTCAGTCCCAGACCTCCATAAAATATCACAGTGTGAAGGTGTGGAACAACCTACCCCCACCCATCCCAGCAAACACTACGCTCCCTTCCTTTAAATCATCTCTTAAAAAATATCTATTGTCTAAGTATTAATATTTCTTGTAACACTTACTATATTTACAGTACCTGCTTTTATTGTACCATCAAAACCGTTTTATCGGAAATTATCATGTAAATAGATAAGAAATTACCATTGCAATAAACATAATTGCCAACTAGACATAATCCTGACAGCTCTGTCCTCTTGTTCAATCTTATTACTGTACAACCCATGGTGTACTGCTCCCCCATTATACTTATGTTTTTAAATTCCACTGTAATTTATGTATATATAAATAAATAAATAAACTAAAAAAATGATAATAAATAAATAAAATAAATAAATATTGAAGTGATAACAGTGGTAACATTATGAGATGTTCTTATTACCACCATGCTATTGTACTATTCCAGATGATACTAAATGTTCCATAATACTTCCTTGAGATAAATGTATAGTATATATCAGGTGCCTCAAAGAGAGCTCAGGTTCTCAACTGGCTCAGCCATGTTAATATTGTTATTATTATCCACTCTGTATCTGTGTTTTGGGGCTAAATAAACTGTTTCAATTCAATTCAAAGCTCAAGATAGATCATGTACTCAAGATAGATCATGTACTCAAGATAGATCATGTACTCAAGATAGAACATGTACTCTCTGTGGTACATATGGTATTGATTTGTATTTGCAAGCTGTGAAGAGCGTGTCATTTATTGTACATGTATACACGTGGGGAAGATGAGCTTTCACCTGTTATTACTTGAATTGATAGTAGGACCTTTATTATTCGTTCTATCACCTGTTACACCCCCCTCCCCTCCCCCCACACACACACACCGCAGACACACACACAATGCATCTGTCAGAAATAAACCATCTCTCACCACACACCCGTTTATTAACATCAGCCAAACCTGTCGTTACACAAAAGTCAAATGTGATGGTTCTGGTGTAGTGACGACTGCCTTCAGGATAACCTACAGAACGTGTTACCAGGTCTTTACTCCCTGGTGATGTGGCGGTGATGGTCGCTTGCACACTGTTTGTCCTTCAGCTATAGTGTACACGGGGTAATTGATGTCGTGTCAAGATAACTAATACAAACAGAACGCTAACCTAACATGACTTAACCTCTTCTAATTTAACCAAACCTAACCTAGTCTAACCCAACCTTACCTCAAGATTAGTGACCCAACCGCGAACCTAATCTAACCTAACCTGCTCCAGTGTTGGTCAAGTCTGGTCTTGAAACAGCTCACACTCGGTGCCGTCACAACACTCTCTGGCAGGTTGTTCCAACAGTTCACAATTCTCTCTCCGCAAAAGTTTGCCCTCACAGTTTTCTGGACTTGTGGCTTCTTCAACCTTGAGCCGTGACCCCTTGTGGGGCGAGCGTCCGCCAGCTCCAGGTCAGGACACTCGACTGAGTAGTGCCCTTTGAGATGTTTATACACCTCAACTAGGTCCCCCCTTGCCCGTCTGTAGTATAAGCTAAGTAGTTGCAGGCGTTCCAATCTCGCTGGGTAGTTGAGGTGCCGTAGTGCAGGCACCAGTCTGGTGGCCCTCCTTTGGACAGTCTCTTACCCTTTACAGGGCAGAGGCAGCTCTTGACTCAATAAAACCCTCGTGTTTGCCAGAATTTATTTTTTTAAAAGGTTAATACATAAGGGCGACCATACAGTAGACAACACCAAGTGGAACACAACACACCATAGAGGAGCGTTATGGTGGGCGTGTTAAGAGCTTGTTGACACCACACCATTTTATTTATGCTGGAAAACGATGCAAGTGTACGGACTTGGCGCCCCCTCATTCGCTGTACTCTAGCCAAGCACGAGTGTTCAAACTTTCACTGGGCACAAACGATCACTTGCGCCTAGTAACACGCCGCCCCGCGACCTGTAAGTCATACTGACACTAGACTACTGGACGGTCATCAGACAGCCACAGTAAATTGACTTGTTTACAGTATATGTCAGGAAAGATAACCTAACTTAACCTAACCCCCCACGAACCGAGCAGCATAAAGGTGTGGTTAATCTTCAGGTGGAATAAGCTGGTGTGTGTAGCTGAAGGATTAGTCCACTGATATATATAATAGTCCAATTAATAACCACACGTAAATCACAGAAAAAAATAGCTGGAACAATATAGCCAAAACAATATAGCCAAAACAATATAGCCAAAACAATATAGCCAATAAATATATAGCCGAAACAAAATAGCCAAAATAATATGACAATAACTAAATAATCAAAAAACATGACCAAGTGAAAACAAAGCCGAGAGAGAGAAAACAAACTCACATAGGTAGAAAGAAAAGAGAGAGAGAGAGAGAGAGAGAGAGAGAGAGAGAACTATGCAGGTGCGTATTGCATTTAATTATCTCATGGAGAATAACAGCTGTTGGTGGTGGACAGGTCACCTCCCTCTTACTGTCTCTTGTCACCCTCCCTCTCCCCTCACTATAATCTACGTTAGTTTACCATAACAACGGAAGGTGAACAGTAGGTGGTGGGACAACGGAAGGTGAACAGTAGGTGGTGGGACAATGGAAGGTGTCCAGTAGGTGGTGGGACAATGGAAGGTGTCCAGTAGGTGGTGGGACAATGGAAGGTGAACAGTAGGTGGTGGGACAATGGAAGGTGAACAGTAGGTGGTGGGACAATGGAAGGTGAACAGTAGGTGGTGGGACAATGGAAGGTGAACAGTAGGTGGTGGGACAATGGAAGGTGAACAGTAGGTGGTGGGACAATGGAAGGTGAACAGTAGGTGGTGGGACAATGGAAGGTGAACAGTAGGTGGTGGGACAACGGAAGGTGAACAGTAGGTGGTGGGACAATGGAAGGTGAACAGTAGGTGGTGGGACAATGGAAGGTGAACAGTAGGTGGTGGGACAATGGAAGGTGAACAGTAGGTGGTGGGACAATGGAAGGTGAACAGTAGGTGGTGGGACAATGGAAGGTGAACAGTAGGTGGTGGGACAATGGAAGGTGAACAGTAGGTGGTGGGACAATGGAAGGTGAACAGTAGGTGGTGGGACAATGGAAGGTGAACAGTAGGTGGTGGGACAACGGAAGGTGAACAGTAGGTGGTGGGACAATGGAAGGTGAACAGTAGGTGGTGGGACAATGGAAGGTGAACAGTAGGTGGTGGGACAATGGAAGGTGAACAGTAGGTGGTGGGACAATGGAAGGTGAACAGTAGGTGGTGGGACAACGGAAGGTGAACAGTAGGTGGTGGGACAACGGAAGGTGAACAGTAGGTGGTGGGACAATGGAAGGTGAACAGTAGGTGGTGGGACAATGGAAGGTGTCCAGTAGGTGGTGGGACAATGGAAGGTGAACAGTAGGTGGTGGGACAATGGAAGGTGAACAGTAGGTGGTGGGACAATGGAAGGTGAACAGTAGGTGGTGGGATAATGGAAGGTGAACAGTAGGTGGTGGGACAATGGAAGGTGAACAGTAGGTGGTGGGACAATGGAAGGTGAACAGTAGGTGGTGGGACAATGGAAGGTGAACAGTAGGTGGTGGGACAATGGAAGGTGAACAGTAGGTGGTGGGACAATGGAAGGTGAACAGTAGGTGGTGGGACAATGGAAGGTGAACAGTAGGTGGTGGGACAATGGAAGGTGAACATCCATCCAGCCATAATCATAAGCAACTGTCATAAGGGTTATTATCGCGAGTGTCCAGGAGGCCTCCGTGCTCCTCTGGGGCGGGGGGAGGTGGAGGTGGTTGGGGTGCGGGAGGTGGTGGGGGTGCGGGGGGTGGTGCGGGAGGTGCGGGAGGTGGGGGGTGGTGCGGATGGTGGTGCGGGAGGTAGGGGGTGGTGCGGGAGGTGGGGGTTCACAACAGGTACTAGACGAGTTCATTTTATAAGCGGACGTGTGCATAATTTGCTGTGTGTGTGTGTGTGTGTAGTTTGTGTATATGTGTGGTGCACACAGGGTGGTGTAATGCGTCTAGTGTGGCAGCATAATGTGAGTGTTAAGGTGCAAGCACTGCTTGCTTCCTCTTGCTTTCAGCTCCGCCACTGGCTAACCCACGCGGCGAACAAGGAAGCAACTTGCATAAGTCTTCCCCTGCCAGTACACGGTAACTGGGTGCCACGTGGGCTCAGGCTAGACCAGCAGGGGATCTCGGAGTAACAGTGGGCCCCAGAGGGACCGTGCATAGGCCCACTGGCATGTGGATACGTCCTGGCGCCTACCAACCACCGCCCCGCTGCCTTGTAGATTAACCTTGGTGGGTATAAGGCTACGGGAGGGAAAACCCCAAACTAAAAATCTGCGGTGGAGCTCCGCATCAGGCAGACATGCTTACAGAGCTCCAACAAGACCCCAACGGCGGTGTAGGCCAACATGGGAACCCAAAGACGGACGAAGGCAATACCTGATGGACAGGCTACTAAGGCGGAACCCAACAAACTGGGCTATCAGCAGTCCATTGCAACTCTCCCTCTCCCCAGTCATTGCAACACTTGCAGAACTGGACCAGGAAAAGGGAGAGCCAAGATGTGTGGTTGCAGCCTGCGCTCCTGCCTCACCACAAAAATCAACTCACACACAGCCATCATCCAGCTCATCATACCTCTCATCATCATCACTACCCCTATACCCCCATAAGTCCCATGGCGACGGAAAAGTGGCGACGGGGACAGGCAGAGATGACTGCCGGGAGTCTCTAGTCACAACTCTGCACATGGGCGGCACAGATAAGGTGGTCGTTTATGAACTGGGATCTAGGCAGCAGTGCAATCCAGTCCTGTCTGTGCGATTGAGCAGCCCTTACGAGGAGCCACTCTGTTCACCCCACATGGGGAGGGGCTAGAAAAGGTGCCCTAAACATAACCTGCCTGAAGAACCAACCTGACTGGGCAACCACACCCAGTAAGGTCATCCTTATGCGGTCGAAAACACAATTATAATCACAGATCAAAACAAAAACAAACTATACAACCTCTTATGGTCGCTGCATGGAATGTCAGAACCTCCCTTGTGGCAAGAGAGCTGGCTACGTATAACATCGACATAGCAGCCATCAGTGAGTCCCGGCTCCCAGACGAGGGTCAACTCACAGAACAGGGGTCTGGCTACACCTTCTACTGGAAGGGTCAGCCTGCTGCAGAGAGAAACCACATTTATGGGGTTGGGCTTTGCCATCCACCAGCGCATCCTACACAGGCTAACTGAAATGCCTATTGAAATCAACGAGCGCCTCATGACGCCCTGAGTCCCACTGAATCACTCACGTCATGCCCTTTGCATCAGTGCATACGCCCCAACACTTGATGCAGAGGATGACATCAAGGAGACCTTTTATGCCAACCTCGACAGAGTGCTAATCTCTATCCCCAGAGAACACAAGGTTGTGCTCCTTGGTGACTTCAATGCCAGAGTTGGCAGAGATGCTGACATATGACAGGGAATCATAGGGAGAAATGGACTAGGCAAGTGTAATGCCAACGGCCTACTCCTCCTCAGCAAGTGTGCTGCTCACAACCTCACTATCACCAATACCTTGTTTAGACAGGCCGACAAGTTCAAGGGTTCATGGCAACACCCACGATCCAAACACTGGCATCTCATTGTCAGAGAAAGAGATCGCCGAAATATCCTCATCACCCGAGCAATACGTGGCTCAGACCACTGCGACACTGATCATCGGCTCTTCAGAGCCAAGCACTCACTTAACGTCACCCCAAAAACAGCAAAGGCAACAAGCCTCCAGAACAGGATTTAAAACTAAACATGTGGAGGATCCAGTAGTTGCACTTACTTTCAGAGAGCAGCTCGAACACGGGCTGATAAACAACCCGACAACAAAAACCCAAATCCCAGTGCCTAAGAGGGTGTTCTCGACACTGTCGTGACCAAAACCTGTAGAGACCCTCGGCCAGGTCGAAGGAATACACCAGGACTGGTTTGATGAAAATGAACCAGAAATCAATGTGCTCGTCGATGATAAATGTGCTTCTTTAACTGACTGGCAGAAAAACCCTCAGTCTCGGACCAAAGCTGATACCTTCCACAAGAAGAAAGCTGCGGCCCAGTGCGAACTTCGCAAACTAAAGAACGACTGGTTTAAAAATAAAGCATGTGAAATGCAAAAACTTGCAGATCAACACAAGATGTGTGAAATTTTCAATTCCACTAAAACATTTTATGGGCCAATCACTCATGGCGCAGCCCCCCGCCTCTCCCGACGGTAACTCCCTAATTAAAGATGAAGAAGGCCTCCTTCAATGCTGGAAAGAGCACTGCCATTCACTGCTCAACCGAAACACTGATGTGGATGACCTGACTACCCAGCACGTCCCCCAGCATCCAGAGCTGACCCACCTCAGCTATCCTCTATCCCTGCATGAGGTAGCTACTGCCATCAAACAGATGAAGAATTACAAAGCCTCAGGGCCTGATGGAATCCCAGCCGAGGTGTATAAAGCAGGAGGACCTCTGCTTACCAGCCGTCTCCACTCTCTCCTGGAGAATATATGGGAAAAGGAGGAATCCCCCAAGCTCTTAAAGACGCCTCCATTGTCAATATTTATAAGAACAAGGGAGACCGGTCAGACTGTGACAACTACCGTGGGATCTCGCTGCTGTCCGTAGCTGGCAAGATTATCACCCGAGTCCTCCTAAACAGACTTCTTCCTGAGGCGGAAAACTTCCTCCCAGAATCTCAATGTGACTTTAGACCATCACGTGGCGCCACTGACATGATCTTGGCTGCCCGCCAGATACAGGAAAAGTACAGAGAACAGCATCGTGACCTTGAAAGCTTCCCCAATGTAGTCTTCATTCCATCCTTCGAGTTCGCTGAGAAGACAAGAGAACAAATGCCAGTATTCTTGCTGACACCAACTGTAGGAGCATCGAGGCTACCATTATCCATAAACAACTACGCTGGACTGGCCATGTTACCCACAGGGACGACAGTAGACTGCCAAAGCAGCTACTTTACAGTCACCTAACGAATAGTAAATGTAACGCTGGCGGCCAACTGAAAAGGCATAAGGATAGTCTTAAGACAAACCTGAAAAAGTGACAAATCGACCCCCTCACCTGGGAGACGATTCCACACCGTAACGCTTGGTAAACACCACACGAGGTGTCAATACTTTCGAGTGAGCCCGACTGCATGACGAGGCAGACAAGCGCCAACGCCGGAAAGACGCTGCCGCACTAGATGTAGCCCCCCACACGTGCAACACCTGTGAACGACTCTGCCGGTCCCGTATCGGCCTCTTTAGTCACCCCAGAACTCACCAACCTACTGTAGGTGACATCCTTAATAACCCATATCATTGTATCATAGCTGGATGATCGCTATACTCGATTCAGAGTGACAAGAAAGTAGCAGTACTAGTAGTGTGTGTGAGGGGTGATCTCCAAACACCCCCCCTTCCTCCCCTCCGCCACACCCCCCTCCCTCCCCCTCAACACACACAAGACCTGGGTGCTACAATACACACACATAAGCTATTACATTTCATACGTTATCAAAACTTGTCATTATTTGTGTGCGTGTAACTAGCTGAAACCAGGCTGAGAGAGAGGTGAGGAGGGGGAAGAGAGGAGAGAGGGGGTAGGGAAGGAAGTAAGAAGAGACAAAGAGGTGAGAGAGAGAGAGAGAGGCAAGACTGGTAGTTATCTTAGTCACGTAGAGAACAAAGGACCTTCAACATGTAGGTAGCCAAGTTATGGAATCTATTCACCACTTCCAATACAGACCGTAAGAACACACACACACACACGGTACAGTACATACAAAACCAAGGAGAAATATCTGTATTTACCTATATATAAAACACCATCCACGACGTTTTAAATCACATATACCCATAGATAAATAACGCTACAATGCTGGTAACACACTCCTATTTAATTACCAATACATCAATAACGTGATATGCTTACTAATTTATATATTACTAAGAGTTATCTAATAATTGCTAGAAATAAACGTATTGTGTATATATATAGCAGATGTAACTAAGGGATATCAGTTATGTTTATATCATCAATTCTGTATATATTTTTTGGGGTAATTTATTTTTTAATGTGAATAATGTAAAAATAAATACTGGATTGGCGGCCCAGGCAACACGACACCTGATCAGTGGTAAAAATTATAGAAAAAATAGACAATTTAGTTCAGGTGTCGTGTTGAAATGACGGTGTGGCGGTGAAGGTGGAAGAGAGAGAGAGAGAGGGGGGGAGAGAGAGAGAGAGAGAGAGAGAGAGAGAGAGAGAGAGAGAGAGAGAGAGAGAGAGAGAGAAGAAAGAAAGATGAGGAATAGAGAAAAAGAAATCCACACTACTCCCAAAATCTGAACACTACTCCCAAAATCTGAACGCTCCCCACTCATCCAAAATGTACCTTCATTCACGCTGCATAATGTACCTCCAATGACTCCCTGCGGTTAAACTTTCTACATTCCATCAGTAAGGTCAATAAAAGTACGTTTAAGATGGGGTGATGTGTGGGTTAGGTGGTGGGGGGGGGGGTTGGGGGTGAGATATTGAGGGGTAGTGTGTAGTTGGTATGGGTTATGTGGGAGGGAGGGGGGAGGTGGGGCTGGTGTGTAATGACGTTTGATACACATGTGTCAATATATGTGGCGTTAGTAAAGTTGTATATATAAGTCTGGTTTGAACCCCCTTGAGCTACAGTCAGCAAACACATACATAGACTGGTGTTATGTATGCGTGTTATGTATACGTGTGTGTGTGTGTGTGGTTGTTAAGGCAGCAGACTGGGACTGGTTTGCACCGCCCACGACCTGATATTGTATGTATTTTTCCATTGCAGTTCCTCGACGTACACACATACAGTAAGCATACAACAGCAGAACACTGTACAGATGTACTCTGAAAAACTATACAGAAATTTAACTAAACTAACAGAACTTAACCTAGTCTAGTTTACATTTAACCAAACTAACACATATTGCATATAAGATGGTAAGAACTTGTTAGTAATAGTGATTGTTATCAGGAATTCACGAAGAAAATTAGAGACAAAGGGAGAAAGAGTTAGATAGAGAGAGAGAAGAGAAGAAAGATAGAGAAAGGAGTGAGCCAGAGTGCACTAACCCAGTGTTCTCATAGGAGTGCACTGGAGTATAAGAAACAGATTGTCAACGCTTAAGGAGCATGAGCCCCAGCCCTGACATGGTGCATCTTGGAATACTAAGATAGTTGTGCAACGAGCTTACTGAGTACCTTAAGATCCTGTACTGCAAATGGCTGGATGGGCAAAAGGCCCCCTAGTGACAGGAAAATGACTTATGTGAGTCCGATATTCAAGTAGGGCGATCGTCACTCCACGAATAACTATAGACCAGTGAGCCTGATTAGTATAGTGTGTAGAGTACTTGAGAGCATTATAACAGATGCCATGATGGAACCTCTGCTATGAAACAACCTTTTGTAAACGATTGCCAACATGGTTTCATGAGGGGGCGCTCCTGCTTAACATAATTACTCAAGGTACTGGATATTTGGACCCAAATTCTGGAACAGAGCGTTGATCAGAGACTCTCTTCGTGGCCGCAAACAGTGTGTGGTGATTAATGGCACGAAATCATCATGTGTACCCGTCATCAAGCGGGATACCACAGGGCAATGTATTGGGTCCTCTGTTGTTTGTTTGCTTCATAAATGACATGCCTGACGCTGTATACACTCCGCCGTACAAATGTTTGCGGATGACGCCAAGTTATTTCGGGAAATTAAGAACCAAACAGAGTGTGAAGAGCTGCACAAACATCTCTGTCAGCTTCAAGAATGGTCCAAGAAATGGCCGCTAAGATTCAATGTCAAGAAGAGTAAGAGGCTGTACCTGGGGCGTACCAACGGTAAGGAGGCGTATCATATGTCCCAACGGGAGGAAGAAACTGCATTATTTGAGACTGAATGTGGAAGGACCTAGGTGTGTATGTTGACAATGAGCTGAAGTTCTCGGGCCATTGTGAGAAGAAGGTGAATCAGGCTACTAAACTATTAGGTCTTAAAGAAGATCATTCAGATATCTCCCTTAAAGCTTGTTCAAGAGTGAAGTGCTTCCCCGTCTGGAGTAATTGTCATCCCGCCTAGAGTACTGTCACCCCAGGGACTGTAAGTTGATTGAAAATGTCCAAAGGAGGGCCACCAGACTGGTGCCTGCACTACGGCACCCCAGTTACCCTGAGAGATTAGAGTGCCTACAACTGCCTATCTTATACTACAGACGGGCAAGGGGGGACCTAGTTGAGGTGTATAAACATCTCAAGGGGCACTACTCGGTCGAGTGTCCTGACCTGGAGCTGGCGGACGCTCGCCCCACAAGGGGTCACGGCTCAAGGGTGAAGAAGCCACAAGTCCAGAAAACTGTGAGGGCAAACTTTTTCGGAGTGAGAATTGTGAACTGTTGGAACAACCTGCCAGAGTGTGTTGTGACGGCACCGAGTGTGAGCTGTTTCAAGACCAGACTTGACCAACACTGGAGCAGGTTCAGGTACATTCAGGAGCCGGTACATGCCCAGTACTTGTCAACAGTGTGTAACAGAGAGCCAGTACATGCCCAGTACTTGTCAAGTGTGTAACAGAGCCAGTACATGCCCAGTACTTACCAACAGTGTGTAACAGAGAGCCAGTACAAGCCCAGTACTTACCAACAGTGTGTAACAGAGAGCCAGTACAAGCCCAGTACTTGCCAACAGTGTGTAAACAGAGACGTGACCGGCCTTCTAAGCGACTAACAACCCTATCAATGGTGAAGAGGATAAAAGTAAAATATCACACTTCCACTTACCAATTATCATACCTGTAACTATCATACTATTATATATCATACATGACTATAATTACTAGACCTATTTAATTATAATACTTAATTTACCATACACGCGGCTATTATCGTACTTCTGTTCCTCACACTACTATACTTGCACTGACGATGGCTGGTAATGCAGGATAGTAATTTATATACCTTTAAGCTTGTAAATTCATAAGCTTATAATAAAGCTTATATACCTCTAAGCTTATAATATTTTATATACCTCTAAGCTTAAAGTAAAACTTGTACACACCTAAGCTTATGAGTTTGTACCCCTAAACTTATCTCCCCCTAAGCTTATAATGGTTAATATACCTCTAAGCTTATATACCCCTAAGCTTCGAATAGTTTATGTACCTCTAAGCTTATAATGTGCATGTATCTCTAAGCTTATAATAAAGTTCATATAACCCTAAGCTTATAATTAGTAATTTATATACCGTACCTGTAAGCTTCAGGTAATTTATATACCTTTAAGCTTTTGTTTTAATCAGGCATTTGTCTCGTTAAAATAAAACTTATTTGATATTAACTTTATTCTTGGAGCCATTTTTTTCTCTCAAATTCCTTCTCAATAAAACAAAAGCCTACATACTGGTATAGATGACGTCACAGCTTTTGTTAGAATGATTTATGACGCAACATTAGATGACGTCAGAGCTTTTGTTAGAATGATTTATGACGCAACATTAGATGACGTCAGAGCTTTTGTTAGAATGATTTATGACGCAACATTAGATGACGTCACAGCTTTTGTTAGAATGATTTATGACGCAACATTAGATGACGTCACAGCTTTTGTTAGAATGATTTATGACGCAACATTAGATGACGTCACAGCTTTTGTTAGAATGATTTATGACGCAACATTAGATGACGTCACAGCTTTTGTTAGAATGATTTATGATGCAACATTAGATGACGTCAGAGCTTTTGTTAGAATGATTTATGATGCAACATTAGATGACGTCACAGCTTTTGTTAGAATGATTTATGACGCAACATTAGATGACGTCACAGCTTTTGTTAGAATGATTTATGACGCAACATTAGATGACGTCACAGCTTTTGTTAGAATGATTTATGACGCAACATTAGATGACGTCACAGCTTTTGTTAGAATGATTTATGATGCAACATTAGATGACGTCAGAGCTTTTGTTAGAATGATTTATGACGCAACATTAGATGACGTCAGAGCTTTTGTTAGAATGATTTATGATGCAACATTAGATGACGTCACAGCTTTTGTTAGAATGATTTATGATGCAACATTAGATGACGTCACAGCTTTTGTTAGAATGATTTATGATGCAACATTAGATGACGTCACAGCTTTTGTTAGAATGATTTATGATGCAACATTAGATGACGTCACAGCTTTTGTTAGAATGATTTATGATGCAACATTAGATGACATTGAAGTGGATTTCTCCCCTACAAACGCTGCTTGTCGCCGAGTAGCCGACCCCGCGAATTCCCCAGTGTGTGCCTCCTGGTCTAGGTCAACCAGCGCCGCCTTACATGACGGAGGTCAACTATTAAGCCACGCCTACCTCCGCTATATAAGACCTGACCTCGTGGTGACCTCTCTCTTTCTACCTACAGCCGCAGCCAGCATCACCACCTCCTCTGCCTGCCTGGCGGTCCTCTCTCCCGCCGGCGAGCATGGCGACCCACAAGCTGTCCTTCTCCGAGCATCCTCACCAACCAGCTCTCTCTACATCACGCTTGTAACCATGCTGCCTTCCCAGCACCAAGCTGCATTGTACATCCAATACAACATGTATACAGAGAGCACATTGTGAGTTTCCTGTCTCCATCCATCCTGAGTGTGAACCAAACATCCCGTACCCCACAACGTCATAGCTTTCAAAGTTACTGGATTTTTTTGGTTTTGTTAGAATGGTTTAAATAGCAATTTTTTTTTTATTGGTTTATATAGCAAAGGTTTAAACAATGATATTCAGCTTAAACAATGATATTCAGCTTAAACAATGATATTCAGCTTAAACAATGATATTCAGCTTAAACAACAATATTCAGTTTAAACAACAATATTCAGTTTAAACAACAATATTTAGTTTAAACAACAATATTCAGTTTAAACAACAATATTCAGTTTAAACAACAATATTCAGTTAAAACAACAATATTCAGTTTAAACAACAATATTCAGTTTAAACAACAATATTCAGTTTAAACAACAATATTCAGTTAAAACAACAATATTCAGTTTAAACAACAATATTCAGTTTAAACAACAATATTCAGTTTAAACAACAATATTCAGTTTAAACAACAATATTCAGTTTAAACAACAATATTCAGTTTAAACAACAATATTCAGTTTAAACAACAATATTCAAACAACAATATTCAGTTTAAACAACAATATTCAGTTTAAACAACAATATTCAAACAACAATATTCAGTTTAAACAACAATATTCAGTTTAAACAATAATATTCAGTTTAAACAATAATATTCAGTTTAAACAATAATATTCAGTTTAAACAACAATATTCAGTTTAAACAATAATATTCAGTTTAAACAACAATATTCAGTTTAAACAACAATATTCAGTTTAAACAACAATATTCAAACAACAATATTCAGTTAAAACAACAATATTCAGTTTAAACAATAATATTCAGTTTAAACAACAATATTCAGTTGAAACAACAATATTCAGTTAAAACAACAATATTCAGTTAAAACAACAATATTCAGTTAAAACAACAATATTCAGTTTAAACAACAATATTCAAACAACAATATTCAAACAACAATATTCAGTTAAAACAATAATATTCAGTTAAAACAATAATATTCAGTTTAAACAACAATATTCAGTTTAAACAACAATATTCAGTTTAAACAATAATATTCAGTTTAAACAACAATATTCAGTTTAAACAACAATATTCAGTTTAAACAACAATATTCAGTTTAAACAATAATATTCAGTTTAAACAACAATATTCAGTTAAAACAACAATATTCAGTTAAAACAATAATATTCAGTTAAAACAATAATATTCAGTTAAAACAATAATATTCAGTTTAAACAACAATATTCAGTTAAAACAACAATATTCAGTTAAAACAACAATATTCAGTTAAAACAACAATATTCAGTTAAAACAACAATATTCAGTTAAAACAACAATATTCAGTTTAAACAATAATATTCAGTTTAAACAATAATATTCAGTTTAAACAATAATATTCAGTTTAAACAACAATATTCAGTTAAAACAACAATATTCAGTTAAAACAACAATATTCAGTTAAAACAATAATATTCAGTTAAAACAATAATATTCAGTTAAAACAATAATATTCAGTTTAAACAACAATATTCAGTTAAAACAACAATATTCAGTTAAAACAACAATATTCAGTTAAAACAACAATATTCAGTTAAAACAACAATATTCAGTTTAAACAATAATATTCAGTTAAAACAATAATATTCAGTTTAAACAACAATATTCAGTTTAAACAACAATATTCAGTTTAAACAATAATATTCAGTTAAAACAATAATATTCAGTTTAAACAACAATATTCAGTTAAAACAACAATATTCAGTTAAAACAATAATATTCAGTTAAAACAATAATATTCAGTTTAAACAACAATATTCAGTTAAAACAACAATATTCAGTTAAAACAACAATATTCAGTTTAAACAACAATATTCAGTTTAAACACTAATATTCAGTTTAAACAATAATATTCAGTTTAAACAATAATATTCAGTTTAAACAATAATATTCAGTTTAAACAATAATATTCAGTTTAAACAACAATATTCAGTTAAAACAACAATATTCAGTTAAAACAATAATATTCAGTTTAAACAACAATATTCAGTTAAAACAACAATATTCAGTTAAAACAACAATATTCAGTTAAAACAACAATATTCAGTTAAAACAATACTAAATTTTATCTCTAATAAATTTTAGGTTTGTTTATTACAAATTATAGGAATTATTTAAGGGTTCTGGATAAAATACGATCCTATACAGTAAGTCAAAACACACCCAAAATTAACATGGCACCAAGTAAGGAAATTGAGTCAGTGCCATACCCCTAAATGGTTCAAGGTGGGAGAAACTTCAGTCGTCAAATCAAAGAGCGCATTTCAGTATTCGAGAACGAGACCAATTCTTTAGTCTTTAATGATTACCTGAAGATTGGCCACCTCCCCCAGCCCCTCATATTTACATGTTGAGGGGCGACTTCCAAGTTGGCTATGTACAAGAACAAAAAACTTCTTGTGAATGTTCTTTGAATGAGGAAATTGTAAATGGTTCGTTGTTTCTTTATTTTATGTTTGTCCCTGGCAGACACTAGGATCAACTAGGTGTGAATTTCGTTATGGTGTAGAATCTGTCACCAACACGAACCACACCCTGAGTTAACGAGCTGCATGACCCAGTGTTTAAGGTGTAGAAGCTGTCACCAACACAATAACCACACCCTAAGTTAAGGACTTGCATGACCCAGTGTTTAAGGTGTAGAAGCTGTCATCAACACAACAACCACACCGAGTTAACGAGCTGCATGACCCAGTGTTTAAGGTGTAGAAGCTGTCACCAACACACCCTGAGTTAACGAGCTGCATGACCCAGTGTTTAAGGTGTAGAAGGTGTCACCAACACACCAACCACACCCTGAGTTAACGAGCTGCATGACCCAGTGTTTAAGGTGTAGAAGCTGTCACCAGCACAACAACCACACCCTAAGTTAATGAGCTGTCACCAACACAACAACCACACCCTAAGTTGACGAGCTGCATGACCCAGTGTTTAAGGTGTAGAAGGTGTCACCAACACACCAACCACACCCTGAGTTAACGAGCTGCATGACCCAGTGTTTAAGGTGTAGAAGCTGTCACCAGCACAACAACCACACCCTAAGTTAATGAGCTGGCACCAACACCACAACCACACCCTAAGTTAATGAGCTGTCACCAACACCACAACCACACCCTAAGTTAATGAGCTGTCACCAATACAACAACCACACCCTAAGCTAAAGAGTTTCATTATCAAGAAGACCGGACAATTCCCCCACTGCAATGGCTGACCATTACCCCAGAACATAACCCACAAGAAGCATCCAGGTCCCCAATCACTGCTGGATAAACTGAGGTAAATGACAATCTTCCTCACAGAGTCACCCTGCCTGGGGATTGAACCAAAGTCCACTTGCTTGTAAGGCGAGCATGCTGACCACTACACCACAGGTCTTCTTCATAAATATTAGTATGTTAGTTTGAGCACTGCTGTAACTATCTTATATTACTAGTAAGTTATGAAGCATTAGTTAGACAGTACTACTTTTCACTACCACAATCTTTCAATAATTAACAGTAGTATCAACATTAATCTATCACACTTATCGTATTCAGTAATTTTTTCTTCACTTCCATAGTATTATAAAAGTTTACACTGCTGTGCCTTCCTTCTCAACACATATGCATCACACTCTTTTAAGCTTACCATAATAATGCTGTATTCACTCCCAACCTCCATCTATTTCAAGCCAATTTTCCATCCTAGTACCACACCCACAGAGTCTGGCATCAAAAAGCTACACTTTCCCTTATTCAGTCTGTCTTACCACACTACTATGGCATTTCCTTACTCTCAAGGCCTAAAGGTATTTATTTACATTAGCAAGGTCGTGCGATTCATAACCCCCAACGAACAATGATTTTATCGATATTTGTGATTTTGGCCTTTATGAATCACCCGAAGATCAGCACACCCATCCTCCCCCCCAATCCCAAATGCTCACCTGAAGTTACATCTCAATTTCAACACCCTAAAGGTATCTTGGATATGTTCGTCTATATCAGGTGATCCAGGTATAAAACACTGCCTTTCTTTGCATGTTTGTCACCTCACCTCAACGCCACTTCATTGCATATTTCACCAGATGATTGAACACCCTAACTTAACCTAACTCCCCCAGGTAGAATTAAGGTGTTTAATCAGCAGGTCAATCCTGAGGGTTTCAGTTCAGGTGAAGTCATCAAACTGTCTTCCCAACTTTCATTATAAACTAAATTACTTACTAATGTTCCAATAAAAAAATTTCCTGGTTAAAATTAAACATCAAATAGACAATAATTTATAATGGGGTAAATAGTAAAACAAATTCTTCAGAAAAGTGTTTTTATTCCATAATGATGAAGTCTTTGGAATGGACAATGGTTGAACTTATTGACAATTAAATTTAAGGATAGGGAGTCGAAGAGATGTTCAAGGTAATGGAACAAGTCATTCCTGCTAAAAAATTCTAGGAGGAATTAGACATTTCCTCAAAGATTCTAGATTACATATTTACAGACATTTGTACATGTCTTCTGAACACTTGATATGTCTCACTGTAGCAAAGTGTTCACCCACCTAGATGGCTCGCCCCGTAGACGACTCAGCCCCATAGATGGTTGACCCGATGCGTACAAAATACTGAAGTTCACACAATGACAAACCTCTAAATAACATGCAGCGGATAAACCAAAAGTTTTTCAACTCTAGTGATAAAAAATAGTCATCTACACAATAGGTCTTCTTAAAGTTAGTGATTTCTTGCATTCAATAAATGTTTTAGGGTAAAATACACACATTTTAAAAGAAATAAAAAAATCTGATAAGACATCCTGTACTGCATAAAAAATACAACTAGGAAGACCAGCCTGTGTATACGTCTTAGTGTCGGTCCAGGCCTCGAGAGAGCAGGGGCACCGGACACACTCGCTTGTACTAACTTACAAGTTACCTCACTCATAGGGTTTAAGAGTTTTGTCATATGCACCAACTCTGCTAAAACTACACTCAAACATAGGAGAAACAGCCACACAAAATTTACAAACCAAACACCTGAGCACACGTTTAGCAGCATTCTTCACGCACACTTATCACCAGGGAAAGTTCTGTCGGGGACTCAGCTGTGATACGCCGTGCCATCTGCAAGAAATTAAAAATGTTAACCAATGCTGCTTAAACTGTACTGGGTATAGACGCTAGACACCTTTTTCCCCTCGCCTCCACTCCCTCATTAAACCAGCCATCGCACACAAGGCAGTTCGATAATTAGTACACTATTAGTTGTACTTGTCAAGGATGGAACAAGCCTTTTGTGACCTAGAACACTTAAATAACAAGAGGATGAGACAGCTAATCTGACTTTATTGTCATTAATCTAGCCATCAACACCTGCTCACCCACAATACACGACAGCACCAACAACTCGGCAAAAGGTTTAACGTTATAAATATAATCCACTCACGAAGTCTCAAAACCTCTCGTTCAGCCCCAAGGAATTCAGGAACCTACACAACTAACTCACTGTACTAGACGATACTTATCCTCAAACAGAACCCCGTCTTGGTAACTCTCGGCATACCTCCACAGGTTTACCAAGACTGCCCCTGTAATCCTATCAAGTTAACAGATATATACCAGTTTTACATCTTTCTTTTATAGAACATTAAGCTTCGTGTAGGAGTCTTAAAAGGTTAATTGCATCAGTGTGAGCTACAGAGGAACATTGATATAATGGACTTACATCTCCATACAACCTGTGCTAGTTAGGGGGTTTCATATCTAATAGACCCTTGATATAACGGATCATCATTATATAGTTCGTTAGATGGAGGTTTCATATCTAATAGGCCCTTGATACAACAAACCTAACCTACCTAACTTTGCTTAACCAACCTACCTACCTTCCCAACTTTACTTAACCTACCTACCCAACTTTAATTAACCTAACTTAACCTACCTACCCAACTTTACTTAACCTAACTTAACCAACCCAAA
Source organism: Homarus gammarus (assembly GCA_958450375.1). Classification (NCBI taxonomy): domain Eukaryota; kingdom Metazoa; phylum Arthropoda; class Malacostraca; order Decapoda; family Nephropidae; genus Homarus; species Homarus gammarus. The sequence continues at coordinate 759,550 of CAUDMG010001877.1, forward strand.
CCTACAATAACTAAATGCAAGCAAATGGAATCACCTAACCAATAAATCAGACCCCAGACTCTCGCTAAAACCAGGACGTGAGATGTACCCCTAAATACTCTCGATCCAGAATTAAAAACATTAACTGTGATGCCACCTTAACCATAGGCCTTATCCTAGCATACTAACTACAGGTAACATAAGGAGTCTGCAATAGGCCGGTTGGCAGCTCCTGTCAAGAGTTCCTACCACTATCATCCATGAATCTATCCAGCCTCCTTTTGACACTTTCCAGCATTTACTACAAAGTTGGTAAGCTTGTTCCACTCGTCCACCACCCTATTTGTGAACCAGTTCCTTCCTATCTCCCTCCTAAACCTAAACTTATCCAACTTAAATCCGTTGCTACGAGTCCTATCTAGGTTGATGTTGTTAAGGCCGTATACATTGACAGTATTTGTTCTTCCAATATTAAGTACGCTGCACTTGCTGGTGTTGAAATTCATTTGCCTTTTTCTGACCACTCCTGTAGTTTATTTAAATCCTCCTGTAGTGCATTTACACCAGAGGCCTTATCCTGATATACTAACTACAGGAACGACCCAGGGATGGTTAAGTGTCGGAACTGCGGGACAAATAGTTTCCTCTCATGGTTGGCAAGCTGATCAATGCATTCCTCACCGGCATTACAGACGAGGGAGGTCATTTGAGTGCACTAGAGGTGAGGGCGAACGAGATGCACGACACCAGAAAGTATTTGATGGTCACACACAAAACAGCACAGCGCGTTTGGTGGTCATGCACCAAACGGCAGAAAGAATTTGATAGTTCATGTACGAAACAGCAGGAAGCAGGAGACTGATCGGCACCAAACAGCAGAAAGCGTTTAAGTCATGGACGAAACAGCAGAAAGTATAGACGGACACAGACCAAACAGCAGCATAGTATGTGGCCTTAAGTGGTGCTTTCTGGGGTAAACTTACCTCTTACAATCAAAAGGCTCTGTGTGTGTGTGTGTGTACTTTATTTTTTTTATTATGTGTGTGTTAGCATGTGTGTGTGTACATGTGTGTTTTGTGTGGGTATAGAGGTGTGTCTTTGTGTCCAGAATAGTACCCAAAAATTTCAATACTCCCATAACAATCCTCAATTACAACTCTGATCTTCGAGGACAAACATACCACAGACGCTTCAGTACACCCATGATGATCAACTGCTAGACGACATACCCCTTCCTGGTAGCTGCCTCGAGACCTACAGGTGACCGACGCTACATCACCAACCCTACTGCCCTGGCTTAACCGAACGACACCTGGACTACTTCGACAACCCTACCGGTCTCGCTCTCTCAAACACACACACACATATCAAGAAGCGCTCAACACACTGACCCTTTCGACTCTCACTGACCATCACCACGACCTCATCTGCAAATTTGGTAAGAAGCTTCTACACCATCCCCGACACCGGCTCCTACTACCACCTGAGATCCCTTGTCCGAGAATTGCTGTTCGACACCACAACCGCATCCAGCCCATACGTGCACGAACTGATCGCTATAAGAACATCCCAGTCCCAACCATTGTAAAAATTATCAACAACTTGTAATACTGTAACACTGTCACTATGTTGAAATGAACTGTAGTTTGAGCTTTTCCCCATCTAAGTTATTATATGTCTTATTTGTGTCACTTATGTTACTTGTATATTATTTGTAATTCGTAACCCATTCCCCAAATATGTAACTGTATATTTTCAGCCTTCTGGCTGCCAAGCTCCTTCAATAAACCGTTAATAATTATTATTATTATTACACACACATCCACATTCTCACCATAAAACATGCAGGTGAATTTCATAGTTTATTCTTCTTGTTAACGTCACGATTCACCCTATACCATGATAGTTAAAAATGCCAGCTAATTATACAGTATATCAATGAAAATAAAAGGGTTCACTCACGACCCAGATAAACTTTTGTCGTTGGTCGTGGATTGCTTTAACTCTCTCCGAGGCTGGGTGATAAAGTAGTGCTATTTGTTCGAGAACTTTATCAACATGTAGGATTTATTTAACCCTTTCATTCCTCGACGGTTAAATGATCACCCTCAAAGAATGAAAGATTACAGTACTATATGACTATAATAAGACCAAAACAGAGAGAGAGAGACCACACACAGAGTTAACGAGCTGTATGACCCAGTGTTTAAAGCATAGAAACTGTCTAACACAACAAACACATCCCAAGTTAATGAGCTGTCACCAACACAACAACCGCACCCTAAGCTAGAGTTTCATTATGAAGAAGACCGGACAATTCCCCCACTGCACAGGCTGACCATTACCCCGGAACATAACCCACAAGAAGCATCCAGGTCCCCAATCACTGCTGGATAAACTGAGGTAAATGACACAATCTTCCTCACAGAGTCACCCTGCCTGGGGATTGAACCAAAGTCCACTTGATTGTAAGGCGAGCACGCTGACCACTACACCACAGGTCGCCAAAGCCTAAGTACGTAACCCAAGCTGCCTTCCTTCACCACACAACTCAAGCTGCCTTCCTTCAACACACAACTCAAGCTGCCTTCCTTCAACACACAACTCAAGCTGCCTTCCTTCAACACACAACTCAAGCTGCCTTCCTTCAACACACAACTCAAGCTGCCTTATTTCCCATTCTCTCACTCTCCTCCTCCTCCTCCTTGCTGTACAATCATTCACCTTCTGCATCATTCTCCCCATTCATCCTTAGGTCTCTCAAATATTCTCTTTTTTACTATCTCTCCCCATTCTATGTCCCTATAACCCCCCCCCCCCCCCAGGAAACACAAGGTTACTTTTTATTTATATATTATACAAGCCAGCATCTTATTGTCTGTCCTCTTCTCAGTATACAAGCTGGCCATTTTGCATCTCTGTTTCAGGTCTCATTTCAGGGTTGTGTGGGCCTCATAGCTGTTGTGTTTATTGCTTTATTACATCCTGGGAGAGAAGGGAAAGAGAGGAGGGAAAAGAAGAGACGAAGAGACAAGAGAAATGAGAAATAGAGAAGAGAAAAAATAGAAAGAGAAGGGAAGAAAGATACCAAATGAAAACTCAACACACAAGACTGGACAAACACGCCACTTACTTTGAACTTTTGTACTTGTCTCTGATCGCATGTTGCTGGGGCTCATGGACTCGAGAGAAGGCACGATACAAATTAACGTAGCACTCCCTCAGGTCCTCCAGGGCGTATCCCGTCGATTCCACCATATGACTCGGCCAAGCGACCCGACCCTGACAAGGACGACGAATCAACACATCGTAAAGTTACTCCTATACTCGGAAAATGGCAAAAAATTCTTTAATCCTCTCAAAATTCACATTACCTAGAAATTTTGTTGGTTTTAAATACGTTCATCACAATAAGCGAAAATTAGCAGAGAGATATCCACCGTGCCGTCGGTGTGGGCTTACCTGCGTGTGATTGGCCAAAGCAACCGCAGATGCAGCTATCATAGAGGGTAGAAACCTTAGGAATGGATCACAGTCTAGCATTGTCACCTCTGCCAAGAACTGCAATTAAAAAAAATAATGAATGAACCAAATATGACAAAAATATTATCATAAACTTGTATAAAACATAATTGTTCCTCTAGCAATCATACTTGTAATAATCCCTAACAAACAAGCTAATTAAATGCCAAACGTATCATTAAATATTGGTAGAGTTCACTAAAGAATCACCTAGGACGATCATCAAGTCATACTGGGGATAAAAGATTCATCTTACGTATATACTGTACTATAGGGTAACAAGCAAAGTGTGTTGGTATATCGAGCTGTCCTCTTCTCCCTTTTACGTCAAGGCGTCACCGAGAACCCAATGCTCTGCTGTACTTACTAGCGCTAAATTCAACGTTTCCTCGGAGTTCTTGCACATCCGGGAGAATTTGTTGACGAATAAATGTGCCGTCGGTACCGCCATGTCGAAGCTTAATACTTTTAGGATGAGATGTTCCATGCGTAGGATCTGACCCACTTTGTACGTGTTGTCGGTGATGTAGGCAAACTGACCCACGTCGGGTGGGTAGATCTCTTCGTATTTCCTGAGGGAATTAAGACACGTTAGATGGTTAACGGATACAAATATGTTGGATAATCGGTCAAATCTGTGTAACCAGCCAATCAATGGACAGGTAATCGAATACAAATACATGACCAACCAACCACACCAACAACCCCATAGTTCCCACCGGTATACTCACGCGGCAATAAACATGGCAGTGGTACCAACGAGCTGTAACTTGTCTCTCTTCACGGACATATGGGAGAGAAAACGGTCTATGTAAGAGACGGCTAAGTACAAGGTTTCCGTGTGTAGGCTGTATTCCTCCGCCACCTCCACCAACCAGTCGACGAGGATCCATCTCATGCTGGACGTTATATCGGACTGCTTCGACATGTAGTTGGCGCGGGGCTTGTGACACACCTGGTTGGGTTAGGTTAGGTTGCATTATTGATGAATCTTTGGGAGGAATTTCTTCTTCGGAGAAATTTAACGTCGGGAATTAACAAGATATAGAACAGAGGATTAGTTTAATGTTAACATACAAATTGTAAATGGATAAATTAACTCCCAAAATATTAACACTAAAATAACTAAATAATAATATGGAATTAAACTCTTCAGAAAAACATTCACAGATCCTTAAATAAAAAAATCAATGCAAAGCAAGGAGTCGAAAAAATAGACTAATCACCTCTGCTTCTCTAAGGTATTGATAAATGTCCGCTGCATATTCCGGAACGTCATATATGTCGTCATTTCTACTCTGGAGGACGTCTTCTCTCGGGGTCGTTTCCACTACCATGAGGTCGTCTTCGCACACGCTCATTTCCATGGGATCTGTCGACGCTGAACTTTCTATATCGGAAGATCTGTAACCGTGGAATACAGAGATGAGTTCACTATTTAAGCGTACTGTACACTATTGCCAGTTCCTCTATTCATTAACTAGATCACAGGATATGTAAATTTTGTATCACTGAATGGACAAGAGGAGGAATACTTTACCCACTCAGAAGATGCACCTGTCAAAAGTACTCATTATCACCCTGGGTCTTTTTTATCACAAGTAACCAGTTATCTATGGATCTAAATTAGAAGCAATTTTTTTTTTTTTGGGGTCTTTAAGAACTTTTTATCCAGGAATCTAAACTACTGTAGTTCTATGGTCCACAACAGGTGAGTATTTACATAGTTATTATTTAAGGATGAACGTCTGGGATATTTTTTATTTCTATGAAGTTGTAGTCACTCAAACTATACAAAATTGCGTTGAAAAAATATAAGAGATGAAAGATTCTGACAACAGGTGTGGCAGTGTACGTTCTGAAATTCATCGACCACCAAGAAGATAGTTATTCCGAGTGACTGTACAGGAAGTCGTCACAAGCGATCTACGGGTTAACTCACTTTTGTAACGCTGTTATAGAAGGATCAAGATCGGGGGAACTTTCACAATTTCTGTCTTGTGGTTTGCTTAACCTCTCTCGTAAAGGTAAAGGTACTGAAGAATTGGTCGTTGAGCTCATCTGGGTGCTGGTGGATGAGGAGGATCCCACGGATACACATGATGAAACATCTTGATGGATTGTGAAGGATGGGAAGGTGGATGAAAAAGATTTGTGGCTGGTACTGGATGCATTCTCTTCACCTTGTTGTGGCACTCCTGTTTCATAGCTGATGCCCTGTGGAGATTACAATGAATTAATAGATTCATTTTAATTAAAGGTACAAGAGTTAATGATCCACCCGTACAAAAATTCGTCCATTTCCTCCATTTGTGAATTCTTTTTTTCAACACATCTGGTCAAAATCAATTTATTCAAGGTGCCTAACAAACCAACACCTCGGGAAATCCACGTGGCATAAAAGCCTGTACCTCAGACCAACCCAGAAGCATCTAGGACCTGCAGTAGGTAGACACGATTCACCGAGCGTGTTGGTTATTGTTCCTCTTTACTCAAAGTACCAGTATCCCCGCCTACTCCCGACCACCTGATAAACACGTGGACTTTTCTCGTACCGGAGAATCTGTCCCGTCGAGCATCGATGGCGGAGAAGGTAAATACTCAATAGGTTACCAACGGGTCTAATGAATTATGTAACGGGATTTTACTAATGGGGAAAGGTTAATGTTCTCAAATCTTTTTTCTCAGGTACGGTATCATGATATTCTTAAAATTAACACTATTCTTTAAGTTCAATTATTTAATACAAAAGCTATCCACTATTACTAATTATATAGGAAACTGTGAGTGGTGGTTTGAGTATGAAATAGAAGTTTCTATTCATGCCAGTCTTAAGTAGGCATTCTCACACGGTAAATACTTAGATCTGACGGCAGAGAATAGTGTAAAAAATAAGACCCAATCCAGAAGTGGAGTAGATGAGGAAGGTTCTTTGATTGTGGTCCCAACCTTGAGGCCCCACAACCCACTCCAAGGCCCAGGAAGTATGGTTATCCTCAGCTGCTCATCAAGGGTTCAGTTCTAACATTAACACTGCCCTTTATGACAAAATATTAAGTCAAATACATTATAGGATCTCAACATATACACAGGTGAATTTTATTAATTCACTTTCATTCCTTAAGTAATTATAAATAGTATAAGAGAAATGATGATGTGACAATGATAAGTCCAGCCATTGGTTCAGTCCACAATAAGACAACACTGTACTGCACTTCATCTCTCTACCCTAAATGCAAAGTCAACTACAACTGTTCCCCGACTTACGACGGGACCCAAATCCAGGCCGGGTAAGTCGAAAATGGTTGAATACATAGAAAATCTTAAATGGGTGTCTCTTTTTCTTCTCAGCACCACAAAACTCTCACTTTTAAGCTTGCCAGCCATTTTAAAGTGAATTACAAACAAGAATATTGTCAGTACACAGCGCAATCAGACGTTGGGACTCGAAAATACGTAATTTGACAAAACTTGGGTACGACCGAGGCGGTTGTATATCCGGCTGGTCGTAAGTCAAGTAGGCCCAAGTCAGGGAGTAGCTGTATTTATGTAATTTTTTGATTGTCAACCTCTTAAATTTTAAATGGTGTAAACTCCAATTATCTAAGTTGATCAAGAGAATTACAGTACAGTATATACATTTTAGCACACAGCCAGGTCAAGTTAGGTCAAATTACCAGTGATTTTAGCCGAGGGTCACAAGGGTTCAAAAGATCCCTCATGTTGGCACCTATATAGTGGACCAATTACAGGAAGTATGTACTGTGCTAAAACTTAAAATGGTTACAGTAAAACACCACCACAAGTGTGTGAGCTAACATGGTCTTTCTCTTCCACAAAAGGACCGGAATATCGTAAAAGCCGGTACAGGTACAGTGCAGCACCTGTCACTCCTCATTAATATTAGATAACTATTAAATTTGTGTGGCAACTGTATTTTAGCCTTATTTTTTAACTTAATTATGCAGTAATGAGACAAGATTGACAGTGGTCCTGGGTGGCAAGATGTCAGACAATCTACACCAGTGACCTACAAGTTGATTGGGCGACAGCTTTGCTACTCGTCAATGCTTGGCTGTGTTTTTGAAAGGAAGATTTTTTGTGAACTTAACACTTCCCTGAGTGACTATAAACAGTAACTTCACTGAACACTCATTGTGGACCAGAAGATGAAGGAGAATGACCAGTAAGACATGGGGTTAATTATGAATTGAATTGGAATTTATTAAAAAAAAATGTGAATTGGAATTAAATTGGAATTGAAAAAAATACAAAATTAAAATTAAATGAATTGAACTGGATTTGATATCAATGAATTGATATGAATTGATGTAATGAATTGATGTGAAGTGATAAAAATAATATATCATACTGTAATATGCATCTTCATTATTTTGCAATAATTAACTTATATTCAAATAAAAAACAAAAATACAGTTAGCTAGAACAAAAAATATGTTAAAAATATAAGTGATGGCATGGCATCACATGAAAGATGACAAGGAGCAAGATGGCCGGATCAAGCAAATTCTTGCAAAAGTATCAAAGCTCGTCAGCTACTGCAGGAAATGAACAGTGGTTGCAGAAGTGCTCTCTAGTATTAACAAAGAAAATATTAAAGAAAATATTATTAGAGATATCACAATAGGGGAAGAACTAGGGAACAGTGATCAGAGAAATCAGGTTCACCCTAAAGTGGGAAACGAAAAACAATAACAATACGGTCAGAGTCCCAGACTTTCGATCGGCAAATTATGAGGGGTTAAGATGGTACCTTGGTGAGGTCACACAAGAACAAAATATACCATACAGAAAAATTAGGTCAAATAAGAATGAGCCAAGGTGGATGACCAAAAAACTTAAACATGACATAGGGATAAAGAAAGGAATTTATAAGAAACTAAAGGGAAGGGAGGAGCAGCTCAGAAATAGGTATAATGAACTATCTAGGAACGTTAAGAAAAACGTAAGGAAGGCAAAGAGGGACTACGTAATCAGGATAGCAAGAGAATCCAAGGCAAATCCCAAGGGATTTTTCCAGGTATATAGGACAAAGGTCAAGGACAAAGTGGGGCCTTTAAAGTCAGAGAGAGGAGAGGTGATTGATGACAGTGAGATAAAACAGAGCTTTAAACGGCTACTTCTTATCAGTTTTCACTAAAGAAATTCACTAGGAAATGCCAGAGGTGGACCTGATATTTAGGGGAAATGAAGAGAAATTAAAGAATATCACTATCAGAAAAGAGGAAGTTCTTAAGAGGATAAATAAACTAAAGAAGACAAAATCCCCAGGGCCGGATGAAATCTTCTCGAGTTTTGAAAGAGTGTAAGGAACAGATTAATGGATCCCTCGTAAATTTATTTACAAAGTCATTGGACACGGGAGTTGTGCCAGACTTGTGGAAACAGGCCAATGTAGTACCCATATTAACAAAGGGAGACAGAGCATCAGCGTCAAATTACCGGCCGATTAGTTTGACGTCAGTAGTAGGGAAATCTTGAATCAATTATAGCAAATAGCATCCGATCGCATTTAGAGAAAAGCAAATTAATCTACAACTCTCAACATGGGTTTACAAAGGGAAAATCTTGTCTAACAAATCTGCTGACGTTTTTTAGGAAAGTCTTCGAGGTAGTAGATAATGACGAAAATTACGATGTTATTTACTTAGACTTTAGCAAAGCGTTTGACAGAGTACCGCATCAGAGGCTTCTGAGAAAAGTTAAGTGCTGATTTGTGGAGGTGACCAACTGGATCAAGATATACAAGTCTAAATGTATGTATGTATGTACGTACAGGTGTGTGCATGTGTGTGTGTGTGTGTGTGTGTACAGGTATTTATGCATGTGTGTGGGGGGGGTGGGGGGGGGGAGCCAGGTTGTAGGCCAAGAATAACAGTGGGAGAGGTGGTAAGTAATAACCTCTTGAGTGAGACTGCAAAACAAAGTGCAGCAAGGAGAACTGCCATCAGGTAATCATGTCTAACCTTCACAAGCACAGAAACATGGCCATTGATGATGATACAAGTTGCCCCACACAGTTCACTACATAACTCAATATAACGGTGGAGAAATTGCAACTTTCTTAATTTTGTGTTTGCGATGTTTTACTCCTCGATACGAATAAACGCCCTCATGTGAAAATCACCATATACGGCAACAAGGATTTACAGCATTTTTCATATAAATTCCGTAATCTTGACATGGGAACAACATTGATAAAAGCAACCTAACCTAACTAACCTAAATTGGAAGCAAATTACTAGTTTAAGTTAAAGGATGGTATGCTGTTCCTTTGGTTGCATAAACACTAACAATTTAAACCTACCTAACTAATAGCTGTATCTGTGAAATATATAAGGCAGTAAAGTAATACTCGTAGAACAGACACTACCATTTGAATTGATTAGTCTAAACTTTCTATGGGTTTGGTCTGGTTTTCATTATATTAACTGCACACAATACTTTAATAGTAACAGGAGAATAGTACCCATCACTTGCACAGCTCACATACTCTCTGATAGTAGAAGTTACTGCTTGAAGGCCATGTTAACTACCAAGGCACACACAGTTGTTTAGTTTTATCTTCAAAAAGTTTTACCCCTATAGCATGGATGATAAGTTTACTTTACAAATATTTAAAATACAAAACCAAGATTATTTTTATGACTAACGGCCGGCAAAGACCACAAAACCCAAATACAACTTTATTAATGACTAAACAATTATCAAATACCTCTTGATTATAAAACGGTTATAAGCATCATAATTAACAACCACATGTGTACATACTGCATAAGTAAAGTAATTCCAACAAGTCGGGTAATGGAACAAGACCACTCTCTTTACTTCCCTAAACACTGACCTTTAATTATGACGTTGGTAACCCTTCAGTGTGTGTCCAACGTCGCCACGTGATTCAGAACAACATTTCAAAATTTATTCCTTAACTTGTGTATTACTAGACAAACCTCAACACACAGATTAATGAACCCCAATAAACACATTAGAACTACATTGTAATAGCATAAAGCCAACCCATTTGAATTGTTACCGTTTATTAAGAATTGTTTTTTTACACCAGAAGTTATATATCGTAGCTAGGTAATATAAATACCATGGCACTTAGCTACTGTACAAAATGAGTCAACTGCATACTTGACCACAAATAGGGTGGTGGACGAGTGGAACAAGCTTAACAACTTTGTAGTAAATGCTGGAACGCTGGAAAGTTTTAAAAGGAGGCTGGATAGATTCATGGATGATAGAGGGTGGTAGTAACTCTTGACAGGAGCTGCCATGCACAGGACAACCGGCCTATTGCAGACTCCTTATGTTCTTATAAGCAAGGTCTACTAGGGTCCCAGTTTCCAATAATAATTACCTAATCTAAAGTACTGACATAAATTGAAATATATAAACATACACTGGATTTCCATATATAACCCTTTCAGTTTTAGAAATAATGAAGGTTAATACTGTATGGGTAATATGATCAATATAATGTTTGATTCCACTTACTGTTAAATATTAAACGTAACGATAATGAAAAATTGTACTGGAACCTACAGGTGAAATATGTTACCATTTGAAATTTTTGGCGCGCTCTTTGATGCCGCCCATTAGGAAAAACTAATTGGTATACAAATTAATGTTACAATGTATATACAAAACCAGACAGAATAGGTAGGAAAAAAGCCATTTATATACAAGCAGACAAGAGCGCTCCGGGAGGCAGTGATTGTGGCGGGCTTTATAAATGCTTTTCAAATTTGCTTCTTTCCACCACCACCAGATTTGCTTTCTCTGCATTAAAACCCAGAAAAACTCGAAATATATTGAGGAAATGATCCGAATATGACCGTTTACACAATTTGCAGACCATAAGAATTAGTTTAGGATTAGCTAACGTGTACAAACCCAAACCCTTTGCCAGTGACGTAAATGTGATTTGCATACATCACTGTTTTAAAATCCGACCACACAATACTATTCCAGATCTATATTTAACTTGCAATTCATTCATATACTTGTCAATTTATGTTAACAGCTCGTAGGGTAGTTAAGATATCAAATTACGCTAATATATGAATCATAAGTACTGCAGACATATTTACTCAACTCAAATAACTGTATTCTCACAACACACTAAGTACAATTTACATGTTAATTTAGAAGCACGTGATTCTTTAAACAAATCATTATGCACAAAAAATATCGGATTACCAAGATGAATTCAAAGTTTACCCCCTTCAAATTTAAACCATTACTGATCACCTGAAGAATAAGACACCCTAATGCTCTAAGATGAATTCAAAGTTTACCCTCTTCAAATTTAAACCATTACTGATCACCTGAAGAATAAGACACCCTAATGCTCTAAGATGAATTCAAAGTTTACCCTCTTCAAATTTAAACCATTACTGATCACCTGAAGAATAAGACACCCTAATGCTCTAAGATGAATTCAAAGTTTACCCTCTTCAAATTTAAACCATTACTGATCACCTGAAGAATAAGACACCCTAATGCTACCTCATGGGGTTAAGTTAGGTTTAAGGGGGTGATTAATCTTCAGGTGAAATAAACTAGCGTCAATGCTCACTTAACCTTACATTTTATATACCAAATTAAACTACATCTGGGCTAATTCTTAATTACTTTTAAACTACATAATGGTAAAGCCAGTAACCCTTTTCATGTAATTAACCCAAGAAAACTACCCAATTAGAGACTGATCTATGAATATTTCCCCTAAAATAAAGTTAATATCGAGAGTAATAATCCTTTACCAATTACTATCGTCATAATTAACATGTTAACTAATAGCAAATAATAGTTTTCATTGAGATAAACATTTAACCATTAATTAGACATCATTATCCAATACTAGAATGATATACAACACTAGAATAAATTAATTATCTAAAAATATAATCATTTAAAATACTTCTTAACATACTGGTATAATTACAATAGGAGTTTAATCAATTACAGACATACTAACTCATTTAACACATCACACATCTACAAGAACACCTTTAAATAGATATACTAGTAAAAATATAATAGATAATCCTTAAAGCCTTAAATAAAACCAATAGAAAAATAATGTAAACACCACCACCTGCTAGACCACCATCTTATAAACCATACCTTCAATTAAACCCTTTTTTAAACCTAATTATCTCACCTGTTTGGCTGCTCTAGTTGGTTGTTTACGTAGATTAGTGTTGATAGCACCCAACACTGGTCTCCTAGTTGCCTGTAGACTGTTATTAATGGTCATATTAACCCTAGGATCATCTCTCTTCACTCTTCGTTGGGCCGGAATTTGATTTTCTTGATCATTGTAGATTTGAGTAGACATGATTTTATAACTATTCCCTTAAATACTATTATAATAACTAGTTCAATAACACAGTAAAGTAACTTAAGATTTAGTTAGAAGTAGCCAGGGTTGTCGTAAATGCTCAACAGACGCCACATTTGAGGTTATATTAGGATACTGTGAGAGAGAGACCAGCTGAGTGACGTCCACCTCCCTCCGCCGCCTCGGTTTGAAGTAACCAATCAACGGACACTATCCTCGTGACGTCACTGCGCACGCATACCTGACGAGCTACAGATTATATAAATATTACTTATTTAACCCTAATAACCTAATTCATAACCTAAATTAAGTATATATTTTATTATAATTTAATATAATAATAATTTTTTATGGATTAATATATGGTTTTTATTGTTTAGTTATGTTTTATAGAGATGATATGGACAGTACTCATAGGCGACTCAAGGTAGCTAGGCCATTTAAACTGTGTGCGGGAAGTATGAAACATTATTACACTATATTAACATGTATTCCTCTCTAATATAACTTTTAATAATATAATATACATTTTTTTATAACCTTTATCCACTAATAAATATATATTCTTTAAACATTATACCTTACCAGAGGGCGTATTACAGAGACACAATGGAGAAGATTTAATATTTCTCTAAACCTATAACGATATAATTATTAATGAATTGTCTTTACTACTATATCATTTAATTGTAAAAGATGATTATTAATATTATCAAAACTAATCAAATTAAAATATCTAACTACACTACAACTAAATTAAAAACTACCTAAGGTTGTTAACAAACTAAATAACACCATAATTAAATTTCTAATAAATGAATAACATAAAAATACAGAAAAACTACAGAAAAAAATTAATAAATTCTTAAATAAATTCAAATTTCAAGTTGTGGAGGTCCAGAAGACGGTACCAAGTAGTCCATTACTCACCTATTGAAACAAACCTTCACTACTAGTCTATTTAATCTATATCCTATATTTAAAACACATCTATGACATAATAATATAGAATGAAAATATATTAGAATTTTGTGTTATGAATTGTATGTAAAATATTGAACTGGTTAACCGTTTAGATTTTTAAACGAATTTAAATGTTAATATTTAATATAACAAACGTCAATTATATTTAATATATGATCGATAACTTTGATACATTTTGTTATATAAAATTAGTTAAATAATTATCTAATACACAAATACAATTGCAGCTTAGGTAAATATATTGTATTATTATTGTTATTTATTATCAAGTTATTTTATAGTATAATTATAAAGCTTTATTTATAGTATATAATTATTCGTAAGCGGTGATATAATTATAATTAGTTGTCATCACGAGCCTATGGTCAGGTCAGGTCAACGGGGTGGTTAATATAGGTGAGGTCAGAGGTCAAAGTTCATTTATCTCCCACACTGTCTTGGTACATTGTATACCTACACTGTCTAGGTCCATTGTATACCTACACTGTCTAGGTCCATTGTATACCTACACTGTCTAGGTCCATTGTATACCTACACTGTCTAGGTCCATTGTATACCTACACTGTCTAGGTCCATTGTATACCTACACTGTCTAGGTGAATTGTATACCTACACTGTCTAGGTGAATTGTATACCTACACTGTCTAGGTACATCGTATACCTACACTGTCTAGGTACGTCGTATACCTACACTGTCTAGGTACATCGTATACCTACACTGTCTAGGTCCATCGTATACTTACACTGCCTAGGTCCATCGTATACCTACACTGTCTAGGTCCATCGTATACCTACACTGTCTAGGTCCATCGTATACCTACACTGTCTAGGTCCATCGTATACCTACACTGTCTAGGTCCATTGTATACCTACACTGCCTAGGTCCATTGTATACCTACACTGCCTAGGTCCATTGTATACCTACACTGTTTAGGTCCATCGTATACCTACACTGTCTAGGTCCATCGTATACCTACACTGTCTAGGTCCATCGTATACCTACACTGTCTAGGTCCATCGTATACCTACACTGTCTAGGTCCATTGTATACCTACACTGTCTAGGTCCATTGTATACCTACACTGTCTAGGTCCATTGTATACCTACACTGTCTAGGTGAATTGTATACCTACACTGTCTAGGTGAATTGTATACCTACACTGTCTAGGTACATCGTATACCTACACTGTCTAGGTACGTCGTATACCTACACTGTCTAGGTACATCGTATACCTACACTGTCTAGGTCCATCGTATACCTACACTGCCTAGGTCCATCGTATACCTACACTGTCTAGGTCCATCGTATACCTACACTGTCTAGGTCCATCGTATACCTACACTGTCTAGGTCCATCGTATACCTACACTGTCTAGGTCCATTGTATACCTACACTGCCTAGGTCCATTGTATACCTACACTGTCTAGGTCCATTGTATACCTACACTGCCTAGGTCCATCGTATACCTACACTGCCTAGGTCCATCGTATACCTACACTGTCTAGGTCCATCGTATACCTACACTGTCTAGGTCCATCGTATACCTACACTGTCTAGGTCCATTGTATACCTACACTGTCTAGGTCCATTGTATACCTACACTGTCTAGGTCCATTGTATACCTACACTGTCTAGGTCCATTGTATACCTACAGTGTCTAGGTCCATTGTATACCTACACTGTCTAGGTCCATTGTACACCTACACTGTCTAGGTCCATTGTACACCTACACTGTCTAGGTCCATTGTATACCTACACTGTCTAGGTCCATTGTATACCTACACTGTCTAGGTCCATTGTATACCTACACTGTCTAGGTGAATTGTATACCTACACTGTCTAGGTCCATTGTATACCTACACTGTCTAGGTACATTGTATACCTACACTGTCTAGGTCCATTGTATACCTACACTGTCTAGGTCCATTGTATACCTACACTGTCTAGGTGAATTGTATACCTACACTGTCTAGGTCCATTGTATACCTACACTGTCTAGGTCCATTGTATACCTACACTGTCTAGGTCCATTGTATACCTACACTGTCTAGGTCCATTGTATACCTACACTGTCTAGGTCCATTGTATACCTACACTGTCTAGGTGAATTGTATACCTACACTGTCTAGGTGAATTGTATACCTACACTGTCTAGGTACATCGTATACCTACACTGTCTAGGTACGTCGTATACCTACACTGTCTAGGTCCATTGTATACCTACACTGTCTAGGTCCATTGTATACCTACACTGTCTAGGTCCATTGTATACCTACACTGTCTAGGTCCATTGTATACCTACACTGTCTAGGTGAATTGTATACCTACACTGTCTAGGTCCATTGTATACCTACACTGTCTAGGTACATTGTATACCTACACTGTCTAGGTCCATTGTATACCTACACTGTCTAGGTCCATTGTATACCTACACTGTCTAGGTGAATTGTATACCTACACTGTCTAGGTCCATTGTATACCTACACTGTCTAGGTCCATTGTATACCTACACTGTCTAGGTCCATTGTATACCTACACTGTCTAGGTCCATTGTATACCTACACTGTCTAGGTCCATTGTATACCTACACTGTCTAGGTCCATTGTATACCTACACTGTCTAGGTGAATTGTATACCTACACTGTCTAGGTGAATTGTATACCTACACTGTCTAGGTACATCGTATACCTACACTGTCTAGGTACGTCGTATACCTACACTGTCTAGGTACATCGTATACCTACACTGTCTAGGTCCATCGTATACCTACACTGCCTAGGTCCATCGTATACCTACACTGTCTAGGTCCATCGTATACCTACACTGTCTAGGTCCATCGTATACCTACACTGTCTAGGTCCATCGTATACCTACACTGTCTAGGTCCATTGTATACCTACACTGCCTAGGTCCATTGTATACCTACACTGCCTAGGTCCATTGTATACCTACACTGTCTAGGTCCATTGTATACCTACACTGCCTAGGTCCATCGTATACCTACACTGTCTAGGTCCATCGTATACCTACACTGTCTAGGTCCATCGTATACCTACACTGTCTAGGTCCATCGTATACCTACACTGTCTAGGTCCATCGTATACCTACACTGTCTAGGTCCATTGTATACCTACACTGTCTAGGTCCATTGTATACCTACACTGTCTAGGTCCATTGTATACCTACACTGTCTAGGTCCATTGTATACCTACAGTGTCTAGGTCCATTGTATACCTACACTGTCTAGGTCCATTGTACACCTACACTGTCTAGGTCCATTGTATACCTACACTGTCTAGGTCCATTGTATACCTACACTGTCTAGGTCCATTGTATACCTACACTGTCTAGGTCCATTGTATACCTACACTGTCTAGGTCCATTGTATACCTACACTGTCTAGGTCCATCGTATACCTACACTGTCTAGGTCCATCGTATACCTACACTGTCTAGGTCCATCGTATACCTAAACTGTCTAGGTCCATTGTATACCTACACTGTCTAGGTCCATCGTATACCTACACTGTCTAGGTCCATTGTATACCTACACTGTCTAGGTCCATTGTATACCTACACTGTCTAGGTCCATTGTATACCTACACTGTCTAGGTTCATTGTATACCTACACTGTCTAGGTCCATTGTATACCTACACTGTCTAGGTCCATTGTATACCTACACTGTCTAGGTCCATTGTATACCTACACTGTCTAGGTCCATTGTATACCTACACTGTCTAGGTCCATTGTATACCTACACTGTCTAGGTCCATTGTATACCTACACTGTCTAGGTCCATTGTATACCTACACTGTCTAGGTCCATTGTATACCTACAGTGTCTAGGTCCATTGTATACCTACACTGTCTAGGTCCATTGTATACCTACACTGTCTAGATCCATTGTTTGTATTATTAGTATTAATATTTAGCCAAGGTCAGAGAGAGAGTGACCGGTCATTGACTTGACCTGACCCCTAATAGGTCAAGTGTTCCTGAAACAGACGGACGGTGGTAGAAGCGGCACCATTCTTGCCTCACAAGCGAGATGTCACGGGTTCGATTCCCGGGCCGGTGACACTCTTCCTCGCCCCCTGGTGTAAGGCGAGAGTTCCCAAGTCGTATTCAGGGACAAGTTGTTACCACTGACCCCTTAACTCATGAGACATAAGGCAACCATGAACTAGCATGCTTCCCTGTTGGACGCTGTTAACACTTCACCTTACACAGGGGAGGGACCAGTAACAAGGTCATTAGTCTTACACCATTAATAAGCCTCAATCTCCTGAAAATCTGTGTCTGGCTTACCTGGGGGGCCGATCTTCAGGTGATCCCAAATCTTTTAATAAGTCTTTAAAAGAAACGTCTCATTTTAACAAGTACAAATATCCACATATATTATTTCTTTTATTATTCGTACAAAGTTTTTATTAGTAACGTATAGCGAATAATTCAGATATAATGCGTATAATAAAAAAAAAACATTAGTGACGTCATCGAATAATTTAGATATAATGCGTATAATAAAAAAAACATTAGTGACGTCATCGAATAATTTAGATATAATACGTATAATAAAAAAAACATTAGTGACGTCATCGATTTATATGACGTCATTTTCCACTAAATGACGTCATAATTATAAATTCACACCCTCTTGTACAGTTAACATCAAATATGATAACTAATATGTATACAGATTAATAAATTAAACTTAAAGTATAATAAAATATAAAGTTTCATATTATATTAAGACTTTGATGGTTTATGGAAGCTTAACAAGTTCCTGCGACAACGAACTTCCTACTTTTTAAATTTACCTCAAATGGCTACTTGGCAACTCACCCCAGTCAACGTTGCCAGATAGGGCTTTTAAACCTCCCCGTCGGCTCATTCATTTGTGTCAATATTATTTAATTACAAAAACAATACCTTAATTAGTTTATCATTTATTAATTTCAAGTAATTAAAATGGATAAAAGAGGATGGATTATTATTAAATATATAGGTGTAATGGAACAAGCGTATACACTAATAATAAACAATAATAATAATAATAAGTGATAGAGGGAGAGGTAGATGGGGGGAGGGAGGGAGGGAGGGAGGGAGAGGTAGATGGGGGGAGGGAGGGAGAGGTAGATGGGGGGAGGGAGGGAGGGGTAGATGGGGGGAGGGAGGGAGGGAGTGTGAGAGCGAGGGAAACACAACGGCCGTTAGTTTTACACACACACATACATATACAGTACACATACATACATATACAGTACAAATACATACATAAAAACATACATACACGTCTTATTCAGTAACTAATTCAATATTTAAAATCTAATAAATATTTAAATTGAGATTATTTTTAAAATTATGAATGGCAAGTACTGTGGGGGGTAGGTGGGGGTACTGTGGGGGTAGGTGGGTACTGTGGGGGGTAGGTGGGGGTACTGTGGGGGTAGGTGGGTACTGTGGGGGGTAGGTGGGGTACTGTGGGGGGTAGGTGTGGGTACTGTGGGGGTAGGTGGGTCCTGTGGGGGTAGGTGGGGGTACTGTGGGGGTAGGTGGGTACTGTGGGGGGTAGGTGGGGGTACTGTGGGGGGTAGGCGGGGCGGAGGTGGGTACTGTGGGGGGTAGGTGGGGGTACTGTGGGGGGGTAGGTGGGTACTGTGGGGGGGTAGGTGGGGGGTAGGCGGGGGTTAGGTGGGTACTGTGGGGGGTAGGTGGGGGTACTGTGGGGGTAGGTGGGTACTGTGGGGGGTAGGTGGGGGTACTGTGGGGGTAGGTGGGTACTGTGGGGGGTAGGTGGGGGTACTGTGGGGGGTAGGCGGGGGGTAGGTGGGTACTGTGGGGGTAGGTGGGGGTACTGTGGGGGGGTAGGTGGGTACTGTGGGGGGTAGGTGGGTACTGTGGGGGGGTAGGTGGGGGGGTACTGTGGGGGGTAGGTGGGGGGTACTGTGGGGGGTAGGTGGGGAGTACTGTGGGGGAGGGGTGGGTACTGTGGGGGGTAGGTGGGTCCTGTGGGGGGTAGGTGGGTACTGTGGGGGGTAGGTGGGGGTAGGTGGATACTGTGGGGGTAGGTGGGTACTGTGGGGGTAGGTGGGGGTACTGTGGGGGGAGGGGGGTTACATAGACAGTATCGACATATACAAAACCACTCATTTCCATATTACATAAACCACCTTTTTTGTTAATCATTTCCCCACCACCACAGAGGCTAGGGAGGCGTAGTGAAGCAACTGACTGTGGCCAGAGACCTAACAATAAACATTCCTACCCCTAATCTATTACTATATTCTAATAAGACGTCTAATTATAAGATAACTTTCTTCTATTACATTACCGTCGCAAATGTATAATAACTGAGATAGGTGTCACTTCAATTATATGGAGTTGATTACGAGTTTTGGGGGAAAAAACTAAGAAACTGAAGCATTTTTTCTATCTCATGGTGTTCTCCCGACCTCAGTAAAGTGTAATGTAAATGTCGTCAAGACCAACATATATATGGCATTGTGGTAACTCCAACCAGGTCAATAAGTGATTCCATTAAGTCACCAAAGCCCCACAAAACATTCAATTCAGTTCCCCTCATCTATCCTAATTATCTACCATTTTCTATATTTCCCCATTTTCTACCCTTCCTATTACATGTATATTGTTTGTTGTATATTACGCCTTTATCACTTAAACTCATTTTTCTCCACACAGACGCACCTCCAGCATAACTAACGACCCATCAGTGGTGAACGAGCTTATTTACATGTGTGTACTACAGAATGAATATAGAATCCCAAGGAAGAATGACAAGACTAATCCCGGGCATTAGGAACCTTGAGTACAGAGACAGGTTAAAGCATCTTAATTTGCACTCCCTCGAGAGACGTAGAGTGAGGGGCGACCTGATAGAGGTGTATAAATGGAAGTCAGGGTTAAACAAAGGGGACATGACAAAGGTACTCAAACTATCCAACCAAGAGCGAACTATGGTCATGTTGTTTAACCTAACCTAACCAACCAGGTGCAATAGGGGTTAGGTGTAAACGGGACTGACCAGTATAGACCCGCTGCTGTTTCCTCCATTCTTATGTTAGGGTGAGGACAATATGGACTCACAAATGGAAATTCGACTTTTTAACAATTACTTTAAGATTTACCTCCACTACCTACCTCACCTTTAGATTAGACACCCCAGCTTATTTCACCTGAAGATTAGACACCCCAGCTTATTTTACCTTTAGATTAGACACCCCAGCTTATTTTACCTTTAGATTAGACACCCCAGCTTATTTTACCTTTAGATTAGACACCCCAGCTTATTTTACCTTTAGATTAGACACCCCAGCTTATTTTACCTTTAGATTAGACACCCCAGCTTATTTCACCTGAAGATCAGACACCCCAGCTTATTTCCCCCCTTTAAATTAGACACCCCGGCATAACTCCTCTTACAATTAAACACTCTAATGCGTTTTGGGTTAGGTTGGGTTGGGTTGGGTTGGGTTAGGTTGGGTTGGGTTGGGTTATGAGGTGTGTTTAATCAAATGAATAAGCCGGCGTCTCATCTCACGATATCAGATTCACTTGATTACCCACCCCAATCATGACTCCTTAGAAATAATTGCCAAGTCTTTTCTTTAATTAGCAAAATCATCTTCAACTATAAAACATTTGATATTTTCTACATATTATTAACCAGCACACTCGCCCCCAAAAGGTAAACATTATGGAAAGGTTCGGTGAATTTCAAAACGAAAGCCGTGACTCCTTTCGTTAAAATCCTTAATCCATGGTCGTTTTATCTAACACAAAATGGTAAGTATACTTTTTGGAGCTAGATTTTAAATTCTTGTTTCTTTGTATATTTTGATGGTTTTGGCAATATTACATTATCTCAAAGGATACCAATTACCACATCAAGTTGCCGTATCAGATATCAGAGGTTAGTCAATAATTTGAGACAAAACACGTAAAATGCAAATGGAGAAAATAATACCAAATACCCTTACCAATTAAGAACAAGACCGTTTGATCACCGTAAGAATTGGCTCTATACCCCCAACTATCAGGGGTGGCTAATCTTCAGGTGATCAATAAAACGCTTACAAATAAAAATTTTTTCTTTGTTTTGGCTACATTACACACATCTCAACCTCCACTACCTGTTAATTGCGATGGAAAAATGAAAATAATTACGACTAATTCACTGTACTTCAATCACCACCTTCAGTTAATCGGGACAACAAATAATAATAGAAAAAAAGTCTACTTCAATCACAAGTTTATTTTAGAAGAAGAATCCCAAGATCTTCCCTCCCAGATGCTTCCTTTTTGCCTCTTCGTGATCCATAATCCCGCCAGACGTCGTCAAGACAACATACCTGAGAGAGGGAGAACAGAGGCACCAATTAATAAAATGGACCTGACACATCTGGAGGTTTGTACGGTATTTTATTTTGCTGCAAACGGCAAACAAAAATAAATAATAATAAGAAAATGAATAATTAAATGGTTGTGTAATGGACGAGTTAACGGTTCTGGGTAAACACGAGACATACACTCTGTCACGTCCATAGAGTGATACTGTATATAATGTGTTTAAAGTCCTGCTGTAATAGTCGAGATAAGTTTATTTCTCTACAAACGGCCGCCATGACGTCACCACTTTCCCCGCAGACGACGCTCTCCAACACACACACACCGCTGCAGTCGGTGGTAGTAGAAAGGATGGATCAATGAGGGATGTTCAGACCCCAAATGCCACGTTCAGGTAAGTTTTAAGGTGTTTTATATGGTCTAAGTCACGGACATTTGGTAAGTGAAGAAATGTGCCGTTAAGAGCAGCTTCAAACATAGGTTGGATGGGTATATGAGTGATAGGGGTTGGGTGTAAATGGGACTGACCAGTATGGCCCGCTGCAGGTTCCTCCAGTCTTATGTTCTTATGGACATAAAAAACTCCCATGTTCACACCAGCTCAGCTGTCATGTACTCTTACCTGGGAGACTTTCTCGTTTTTCTTCAGTTCATTTACAGACTATATCAGTACTAGTTGGAGATACAAGTCAACTAAGAAGCAATGATATTGTCTGGACTTGGTTTTGATAAAGCCTGATGCTAGTTAACATGACAACATAGTGCTGTTATTGTTTTGATAAGCTTGATGCTAGTTAACATGACAACATAGTGCTGTTATTGTTTTGATAAGCTTGATGCTAGTTAACATGACAACATAGTGCTGTTACTGTTTTGATAAGCTTGATGCTAGTTAACATGACAACATAGTGCTGTTACTGTTTTGATAAGCTTGATGCTAGTTAACATGACAACATAGTGCTGTTATTGTTTTGATAAGCTTGATGCTAGTTAACATGACAACATAGTGCTGTTATTGTTTTGATAAGCCTGATGCTAGTTAACATGACAACATAGTGCTGTTACTGTTTTGATAAGCCTGATGCTAGTTAACATGACAACATAGTGCTGTTACTGTTTTGATAAGCTTGATGCTAGTTAACATGACAACATAGTGCTGTTACTGTTTTGATAAGCTTGATGCTAGTTAACATGACAACATAGTGCTGTTATTGTTTTGATGATTCAGTAATGAACAACTGGGATATATCATTTATATTAATTAATGGGTAAAATCTTACTTTAACTACTATAAATATTTGGATGTTTAGATTCGAGACAGGCTCTATTGGGTGAACGTTAAGTTTTGGTCATCCCTGTACAGTACTTAGACATGCAGACTATGTATTTTTTCTGATGGTTTGCGATGTGTTATGAACGATTTAGACCTAATTTTTATCGTAAATCACTAGTCTTGAGTTACTACCCCACGCCCCACTGATGTATGTTAAGCTAACCTTGTAACCCACTACACCCTGACCTATGATCTGTATTTTCTTAAGAGATCGAAAAATGTTTTGTGACTGATCCTGTAGAGCTAATGTGTCTTACTGTTTAAAGTACTTAATCCCATAGTTAGAATCTTAAGGTTCCCCAGATGAACTAAACCAAAATAATACCAATATTGTTTGGAATGTTTATACCATGAAATTTGTTGTATGGGCAGCTAATATCCATTGAATAAGTTAATGTGCTTAGTAATATTTATATAATAAAAATAGTATTACTGTGTTGCACAATAAATTATCTAATATTTATTTACTGAGCCAATAAGCTGAGAGGGTTGGACAACTACAGCTGGGAAGCTCGCCCCAACCAATCACAGAGCTTTTCACAGTCACGGGACTTTTCAGCGACTTTAACCCTTATTTTTTTTACACATTTTGGCCCAATTTATTTATAAAATATCATCACCATCGTGAATTTAAGTGTCTTCTTTACCCATTGACCGGCCATCTTAAGAAAAAACTCCGACCGTCGACTCATCCCACTGTTATGGTCATGGTTCTATGGCAGTTCGTGTGGGTCATCTCAACAGCATCATACCTCAGGGTGTCAAAATAGCAACTAGCATCTTACTTGTGCAGTGCCAATAGCCTCACTAGCCTAGAAGTTGTTAATCACTCCACTCTTCAATCACCAGTGGAGCAGTTAACAAGAACTGGCTGTTGGACTCGTAATAGCTTAACAGGTTCAGTTTACTGGAGGAGTCAATAGTAATGAAGATGACAAAATAATCACTTTAATACAAGTTTGACTGATGGTCAGGTGAGGTGTGTGCGTGTAAACTCACCCAAACTGACGTGATGGAAGGAGGTTGGTGGTCCACTTCTCAATTGCGCTAATCTGGACATCAAACCGGGGAGAGATGACCCCACACTTGATAAGACGGCCCGTCAGGTTCACAACAATCTTACCGGCCCGATGGTCGTCGACGATTTCAAATTCCCCGATGTATCCTGGAGAAGATGGACGTTTATATTAACACAAGGGGGGGGGGGGGGGGGAGAGAGAGAGAGATACAATCACATTGGATAAATTCTTATTAAAACCAAACACTGAATTATTGAAATTAAATTATATAACTAGAGAATATAATGCAGGCAACTCTGCTATCATAGGTAGGAGGGACAGATTTATTAAATGCCTACATGAGATTTTTCTTTAGCCAATTCTCCCAACATGAGACAGACAGTGATATATTTTATGGTGCTAGTTTGTTAACAGTACAAGGTCAACACAGTGCATTAGTGCCCTTTAAGATACACTTTGTGCAAATACTCACCTTCTTCTCTCCATATATTAATATAAGTGGGTTGAAACTTGTAATGAAATGAAATTTGTGAATTTGTTTTTAAAAAGTGGCACCTTAAATCATTATTTTGTCAATTTCGGGTTGAACGGTAGTTTGAAAATGTTTAAGACATCCCTCCCATCAAAAAGGGGACCATAATTTGTTACCCTTAACTCAGTTAAAATGTGGAGTTTGAGGGTAGACTCACATCTGTAATAAATTTTTTTTGATTATCTGTGAGAGGATTTTCCCAGGCAAAAGAAATAATTGTTCTAAGGACAAACACAAAAGGGAATATACATTTCTTTGTACACAAGTAAAAAGGTAACCCCCCCCCCCCCTGGTCAGCAAATGTTATTCGCGAATTTGGCGTTTCGCGGCCATTTTGATAACCTAACTCCTGCGCATTTGGGGGGTCTAATGTATACACACACTTACCATGCTTCATCATCACCGTCAGGAACTTGACAACAACTTTGGAACAAGGGCGAATCAACACCTGACGCTTGCCACGTTTCTCTGCATTGTTTATGCTTCTAAGAGCGTCCGAGAGAGCGTTCATTCGTACCATCTTGACGAGTGGTTATACCTGCAACAAAATTACCACATTAAAATGCAAAATTACCCCCAAAATATATAGAACAATTACAGTAGTGAGAAATATAAATAAAATCACATTCCGAGAACTTCTGAGCAATCAAAAGACCAATTTAAACTTGGTCATGCCCTGGTCCACAAACGTGCCACCGCACATTTATGAAACGTCGCAGTGTCTTCATATCTGATGCAACACCCGGAGGGGCAGCTATACAAGCCACATGTCAGTCGTGCAGTACATAGACCCCTCCGTTAACGAACTCAATCCGTTCCAGCAGGTCGTTCGTTAACCGAAACCATTGTTTCAATGGGTTTTTGGGTAATTGGTTCCAGCTCACCGAAAATTTCCTAAATTCAACAAAAATGGTAGAAAAGTTCACTTACTTTGAGGTGTGTATGTAGAAGGCTCCTGGATGATGATGATGATGGGATTTAGAATGGGGTGGAGGAGAAGGAAGAAGAGAAGGCATTGGGGTGGGAGAGAAGTCACCCCATGGCACCATTTCACCCATAAAATTTTAGCTCTCTTGGTGTAATTCAAGATTATTTTCTTTAAATCAACACTGCACTGCATTATATATTGTCAATATGTAAAATATATTTCAAAATGACCAATAATTTGCTTGGAAACACAGAAAAAAAGCGTTTAGTTGAAGAGAGTCTCAAGCAAGATGTTACCTCCAGTGAAAACAGAGAGACTAACGCCTGTTTGCTGTGTTAAGAGGCTGGATGCCGCGCATTAAACTAGTCACTTTACCTTCAATTATGTTCAATAATTGTTAAAATTACTAAAAAATTGAATATTAAACTTTTAAAATTATTGAATAGTATAAACTTCTTGATATTTACTAAAATAGTAAGGAATTTAAGCCCTAGAACCGATTAATGTATTGGCGGACTGATACTAAAGCTGGTTGCCCGGTCAGTGCAAGCGAAAACATGTTGAGGTCGGTTCATAAGAACTTCGTTAACCGAATTTTTTTTCGTTAACCGAATTGAAGATCCTTATGGAAGGCAGTTCGTTAATCAAAATTACATTAACCAAGGTGTTCGTTAAACGAGGGGTCACTGTAGTACACATATATGGCTCCCCGTGCAAGCCTTTCCCACCTACTTCCATTATTGCCCAGTGAGCCATTATGTCTGATAAACCTGGAACAAGAGCCTAAATCTTGGACTTAGACACATTTAAACTTTGATTAGGTATGTCGTGTGGGCCAAAGCCTTAGTTCAAATTACTTTTTTTTATTCTCTTAACTTCTTTAAAATTACGATGTTTGTAAATATTTTATAAACAGTAATACTAAATACAGTACGTACAGTAATTAGACGCTGTAAAATTTTGTCAGTAAACCGTAATGACTGTTCAACTAATCAGGCATTACCACAAAGAATTATAGTACGCTGAGCAGACACAAATATCATACAAACTGCACACATATTTTAATCACCTTTACTATGGTTAGGCTCAGGTCGGGTCACCCTCTGAGGTCACATACAATATACCCGTACTCTCTTTCACCTGCCCTTTCAAACTATATACAGTATAATTCCTTGTGATCCCAGTTAGCTATTTCACTCCCTGCAGCTATATTATGAAGTGTGTATCTCTCACTTAACTAAATCTCATATATTATTATCCTGGACACATTCAACTATATGTCAAATACAATACAGGAGATTAAACCTAACCTAACCCAAGCCAAATACAACCTAACCTTACAATTACAGGATCACAGGTTAAGAATTTTAGGTTAGGTTATTATAACAGATATTTAGTACACAGTATTATTATAATATTGCAGTACATATAATAATAAATTATGCACACTTAACACTGAAGAATAAGATAATAATCGAACACCTCTTATATATGGCCCCAGTGTTGAATAAAACCCTCTAGTACTGGCCAAATAAAATATCAAAAGTAACATCCTCGTAGTGAAGGGGTTAATTAAGTTTATTGAAATATTTATAATAACAAAAATAACATATAACGATAATAACAACATCACCTTGGTGCAAGATTATCCCTTCAGTTTTCATCACCGAAAATTTAAACATGATACCCGAGGCACCGACTCTATTCAGAGATAGTGAAGAAAACAAATTAAGCGAGATAGTAGTGACTAGTAACGATGTTAGTAAGCAAATAGACAAACTGAAGCCTAATAAGTCACCTGGTCCCGATGAGATATTTGCCAGAGTATTAAAGGAATGTAAGGAAGAGCTTAGTATGCCCTTAGCAAAGTTGTTTAACATGTCATTAAAAACGGGTGTAGTACCAGAATCCTGGAGGATAGCAAATGTAATACCTATTTTCAAGAAGGGGGATAGATCACTGTCCTCTTAACTACCGTCCAATCAGTCTAACATCAATAGTAGGCAAATTACAGGAAGCAATCATTTCAAACTCTATTTGAAATCACCTGGAGAAGCACAAGTTGATCAATGATTCCCAACATGGCTTCACAAGCGGGTCTTCATGTCCAACAAACCTATTAACATTCTTTTCATCAGTTTTCGAATCGGTGGACGAGGGGCACAATTATGATGTGGTATATCTCGACTTTAGCAAAGCCTTCTACAGAGTCCCCCACGAAAGACCAATTAGAAAGGTAGAAGCACATGGCATCAAAGGTAATATCCTTAAATGGATTAGGGCATGGTTACGGGACAGGAAACAGCGAGTGAGCATTAACGGCACTAAGTCCCATTGGAGGAACGTCACTAGTGGAGTTCCCAAGGCTCAGTACTTGGACCATTATTATTTACTATATACATAAACGACATAGATATCGGCATAGACAGCAACATAAGTAAATTTGCTGATGACACTAAAATAGGAAGTGTAATTAAATCTGATGAGGACTCCGCAAAACTACAGGAAGATCTAAACAAATTTTTCGAATGGTCGGAAAAATGGCAGATGAAATTCAATGTGGACAAATGTAAAGTACTCAGTATAGGAGATGTAAACAGGGAAACCAGTTACCAGATGAACAACGATGCCATTGTGAAATCTGACTGCGAGAGAGATTTAGGAGTAATGTTAAGTAGGAATCTTAAGCCAAGTAAACAATGTGTTTTTGCTCATAACAAGGCTAATAAAGTACTTGGGTTCATACAAAGGAGTGTTAGCTACAAGACTAGCGAGGTCATCCTAAAACTATCTTGCGCTTGTGAGACCACACCTGGATTAGGCAGTTCAGTTCTGGTCACCGTACTACATAATAGATATAGAATCCTTGGAAAGAATTCAGAGGAGAATGACAAGACTAATCCCGGGCATTAGGAACCTTGAGTACAGAGACAGGTTAAAGCATCTTAATTTGTACTACCTCAAGAGACGTAGAGTGAGGGGCGATATAATAGAGGTGCATAAATGGAAGTCAGGGCTAAACAAAGGGGACATGACAAAGGTACTCAAACTATCCAACCAAGAGCAAACTCGTAACAATGGTTTTAAGTTAGACCAATTTAGATTTAGGCGCAAGATAGGTAAACACTGGTTTGGAAACAGAGTAGTGGATGAGTGGAACAAGTTACCAAACATCATCATTAACTCTAATACGCTGGATAGCTTCAAACAGAGGCTGGATGGATATATGAGCGATAGGGGTTGGGTGTAAACAGGACTGACCAGTATAGACCCGCTGCTGTTTCCTCCATTCTTATGTTCTTACGTACCTATTATATTAGTGGATAAGTATCTACTGCAGTACAGTATATTAATCTAAGATGATTGAGTATAGAGAAATAAAAACATTTTATTACATTTAGGGTTGGTATTTAGTTCTGGTGTTGTTGTGAATATAAGGTGAGTAAGTGTCATACAATTTAGACATTTTTTAAAATTCAGTGGAACAAATTTCACAGGATTTATTGTTTGTTGACGAATCAGCCGAACTTGACACGATCAAGATCGACCAATAGGGGGACGCCCAGTGCATGATCAAGTATTACAGACAGAAAGCTTCAGCAGCAGTACAGTGAAGCCTCCATATAGCAGACTTATCTCTACATGTAATCCATTAGATGAAGCTTCACAAATGACCGTCATAGATGAAAGGCGTCTTAAATTTGTCTCAACCGTCAGACTAACACGGTATTGTTTTTATTTTCGGTCATCCAGGGACTCTTAAGGTGGCAGCACACCGGGCACTTTCCTCCAAACACGTTGCCCGTTTAGCTGGCCCTAAACGCCCAACAAGCGGCAGGATTTCAGCCGTTGCCAGAAATGGACAACGGTTTGGCAGGGATCTTTGCTGGCCAGATTATTGTTCAAATGAGCTTCATATAATTTTAAGTAAAATTTGAAATAAATCAGGAAAAAATGACAATGTAAAATATAATAAACGCTGACTTATTTCTGTTTATTCGCCACTTTATAACATCTTTAGTGTTACAGGTTGACAATCCCTAATTCGAAATCCTTGGGGCCAGAGGCATTTCGGTTTTTGGAATTTTTCGGTTTTCAGAATGGTTAGTTTTTTTTTTTTAATGTGTATCAGCCCGCCCGGGCATAGATCACTGACCCACATTGGGGCCTGGGGGTCGAAAATATAATAAAAATTATAATAATAATAATTCATAGGTCTAGGTCGTGTTTCTCACTTTTGATCTTTTTTTCATTCTTGTATTTCTTTACTGTATTATTATTATTTTATTACATTATTATTGTTATTATTATTATTATTATTATTATTGTATTTTATTATTATTATTATTATTGTAATCATTATTATTATATTTTGGTGTATTTTTATTAAAAATTTTTATTTACTATGAATAATTATTATTACCGTATACTGTATACTCGTCTATAACCCCCCTTCGTATATAGGTCGACCCCGATTTTTTGACCAAGAAATCGTTAATTTATGATATTCCTCGTTTATAGGTCGACCCAAGTTTTTGAGGGTAAAGGAACAACAAAACCTTCAGAAAAACACTACGTCCTATAAACTTGTTTACCATTTATTATTACGACACTTTACACTGAAACGCGGGTAGTTTCAACAAAAATATTGTATATTTCCATTCAAGTATTTATTCAAGTCAATTAGGAGGGAATATTATTGTAATACAATAGTTATTTAACTGAAAACCATTCGAAAAGCGATTACGGTAACATATTTTGAACGAAAGAAAGCAAAAGTCATTGTTTTCGTCACAATTTTATCCCACTTTCCACTGTAATACGTACGTCATTTCAGCAAAAAATATTACATTTCCGTGAATGTATTATATCAACCACAGTATGAATAAAATATCTCTAATATAACAGTATTTTAACCGAAAACTATTAAAAAAACGAGTACATATCTTGAACATCGGAAGGTTTAGTAAAGTCTTTTGTTTTCGTCATGTAGTTTATCCTAATTTACATTGAAATACATCATGTTTCGGCAAAACTACTATTTATTTCTGAGAATATGGAAATGTAATATTTTTGCTGAAATGACGTACGTATTATAGTGGAAAGTGGGATAAAATCGTGACAAAAACAATGACTCGCTTTCTTTCGTTGAAAAGATGTTACCGTAATCGCTTTTCGAATGGTTTTCAGTTAAAAACTGTTGTATTACAATAATATTCTCTCCTAATTCACTTGTGATGAAACAGTTTTTTAACTGAAAACGATTCGAAAAACACGTGTACTGTCTAGCTGATACGGCAGAGCCCTGGTTGCGGAGGCTTTGTTTGCATCGGCCCTTCTTAATTTTAGCGTACGTTGAAATTGTGTTTACCGGTATATTCTTATTTTCTTGCTTCTTATTTTCCAGAAATATGACAAGTTTGTATATAATACAATGTTACGGTACTTTTAATTTACAAGTACTGTATTCATTTTTAAAAATACAGAAGACACCAAACAAATACCAGTACTACGGTTATTTGCGTGACTCCCCCGCCAAAAAAGACCAAACAGCTGGTACTCTCTCCCTCAGCCCTACCAAAAATAGCCCAACGACATCTTTCTTAATTATTCTCTTCCAATTTCTCACTTTAACTGGTATTTTTTACTTCATATTGCCTACATCAGATAAACTACAGTAATTGAGGTTAGACACTTAGAAATTTGATTACCGGGTCCTGGCAGGTGCCGTTAGAACCACCTGACCCTACCAACAGTGTTGCAAGTCAGACAGCATTTTTTTAATCATCCATGTGCACGAGAAAGGATGGATGGATGAAGGCGGCATACAAATATGGCTTAAAAAAGTCTGGAACTGTAGACCAGGGGGACTGAGCAAAGAAAAAAAGTCTTTGTGTGGGATATGTTTCGGTCACATCTTGTTGACAGTGTTACTGCTGGGATTATTAGGAAGGAAAACACTGATACAGCTGTGATTCCTGGTGGATTAACAAGTCTTGTCCAACCACTGGATGTTTCCATAAACAAACCATTTAAAGATGCGGTAAGAGTGAAGTGGAACAACTGGATGATAGAAGGCGATAAGACATACACAAAGGGAGGCAACATCCAAGCTCCATCACTAGCAACATTATGTGAATGGATTGTAGAGGCCTGGGATGCAATCAGACCAGAAATTGTGGAGAAATCTTTTAAGAAATGTGGGATTTCGAATGCTCTTGATGGAACAGAAGAAGACTCGTGGGATTATGAGGCTAATGAGAGCGTGAATGAGGATGAAGATATTGATGATCCTATGGCTGATGATGGTGTTGATCCATATGACGATGCTGTTCAAGGAGAGGACCGGGAGGAGCTGTTTGGTGCTGCAGATGATGACAAGGAAAATGATTTTGATGGATTTTAATGAAAATATTCAGAAATATGGTATCGTAGTATTTATTCAAGTCAATTAGGATAGAATATTATTGTAATTCAACAGTTTTTTAACTGAAAACCATTCGAAAAGCGATTACGGTAAAATCTTTTGAACGACGAAGAAAGTGAGTCATTGTTTTCGTCACAATTTTATCCCACTTTCCACTGTAATACGTACGTCATTTCAGCAAAAATATTACATTTCCATATTTATTTCTGAGAATATATTCATTCAGGCACAGTTAAGGTAAAATATACTTGTGATGTAATATTTTAATGAAAATATTTATAAATAAGGTATCGTATTTTTCTTTTGTTTCAAATTTATTTAACAAAAATTGATGTTTCAAATTTAATTAAAAAAAATTTATGTATCTATAAATAAACTTTAAAAAATGAATACTTTATGTTTTACATACTCCTGTGCTACCATACCATACCATACCATGCATTTGGCTACTTTGGGCTTGCTATGATGACGCAAGAGATCTGCCCTGGCAACTGTACCGACACTCACAGCGGGTGGTGCGTTGATGCGTCGTTTCCATTGTTTGCTGGTAAATATTTTTCAACCTAACGAAACTATTACCCGTATAGAGGTCGACCCCTAACTTTTTGCCAAAAAATTTGGTCTTAAGAACTCGTGCTATACACGGGTATATACGGTATTATAATTATTATTACTATTAAATTTTCGCCCCCAGGCCCCGATGTGGGTCGGTGATCTGTGCCTGGCTGGGCTAATAATCCCTGTTAAAAAAAAAAAAAAAAAACTTTCGGTTTTTGGAATTTCGGATGAAGGGTTGTCAACCCGTATTAACTCATTATTCAGTCTTTGACCAACCAGCCGCCACCCGACTCACCCAGTCTTTACCTTAGCTTTTGCAGACGTCTTACTTAGTTTCATCAATTGAAGAACTAAGTAATTATATGACTAACCCACAAGCGAAATGGATTGAAAACAATTATAAAAACGCCGAATTTTCAGTTATATTATTGTTACCGCATGCAGCAATGAGTAGGATGCCACCCACGAAAACTTCATGTTAGGCTGTAAGTCCTGTCATGTTTGTTGGGTGTGCCTGCCCATGTACAGTGTGTGGAGATGAGAGGCCCAGACGAGGGTGGAGTGTGTGAGGGGAGCTTCTTTGTGTATCATTATAATGAACTGACTCAGCCCTCGCCGACCAGCCAGGTGATGGGGCTGGCACTGTAGCCACCCATAACTTAAGAGTCAACACCTACCCTGGCTTCTCTCTAGACTTTCAACACGTAAGTTTAACTAGTACTTGTTGTGTACGCGGGTAGACTGTGTCCATTGCATTATTTATCAGTGTGACACTATAGAAATATGGCCAATTGAGTACTCATTGTGAGTGTTAAGATTAGACTGATTACATAGCCATGATTGTTATGTAAAACAGTTATGTAGGAGTGCTTATGTATGACTTATTTGAAATACTAAAATGAATTGTATTCAAAAGGTTTGACCGAATTATAACGTTCGAGTTTAACGTGGCGAGTCAAATTAATCCTTTAACTGCCCGGATGGCGGTTACAATTATAGTGGACACTGTTGTAGTTTGTGGAAATATTAATAAAAAAATGATATTTAAAAAATAAACGCTACTTAACATTTGTGGATATGAAGAACAGACCTAACCAAACAAACCAACCTAACCTGACCTGACCTAACTTCCCCGGTATATTAAACAGAAACAACTTACTATGATATGGTGAAATTTGAGGCATTTTCTGGAAGCGAGATGATACAACATAAGAAAACATAAGAACATAAGAAAATAAGGAGTCTGCAATAGGCTGGCTGACCTGTGCATGGCAGCTCCTGTCGAGAGTTACTACCACTCTCTATCATCCATGAATCTATCCAGCCTCCTTTTAAAACTTTCCAGCGTTCCAGCACTTACTACAAAGTTGCTAAGCTTGTTCCACTCGTCCACCACCCTATTTGTGAACCAGTTCCTTCCTATCTCCCTCCTAAACCTAAACTTATCCAACTTGAATCCGTTGCTCCGAGTCCTATCCTGCTCGGATATTATAAGAACTTTATCTATATCCCCTTTATTGATTCCTTTCACCCACTTAAATACTTCTATCATATCTCCCCGCACTCTTCGTCTTTCTAGGGAATGCAAGTTAAGTTTCTTTAACCTATCCTGATATGGAAGGTTTCTAAGTCCCTGAATCATTTTTGTCATTCTTCGCTGCACCGACTCTAGTGAATTTATATCCATTCTATAATAGGGGCACCAGAACTGAACCGCATAATCGAGGTGCGGCATAACTAGCGCAAGATATAGTTGCAATAAGACCTCTGCACTCTTGTTACTTACACTTCTAGATATAAAACCCAATACAGGTAGTCGTCGACTTACGACCGAGATTGGTTACGGCCGCCCGGTCGTAAGTTGATCTGGTCGTAAGTCGGCCTATGTTATAATTACCTTACGTATATTATAATGTGTAATGATAATATAATCATCTTTAAGTCATATTTTATCAACATTTTCTTTGTTCATTATTGTTACGGTCGTCAGGTTTAAGTAAATCACTGCATATTACAGTACAATTGGTTTATTATTTACACAACATACAAAAAAAAAAAAATACAGGTGCAAAACATATAAAACATTTTAGTTGCAAAACATACAAACACATACAAACATACAAAAAACATCTTATTGGCTACTGGTGCTTGGCTGTGGATCGTCGGGGACGTCAGCTGGGGCAGCCTTTGGGGTAGCCGGAGGAGTTGTTTTTTTCATGAACATGGTGAGCTTTGTCTGAATTGTTCGTTTCTTCTTCTCCTCGTAAATTTCTTGATATGGACGAAACGAATTGCGTGCCATCCGCTCAATCCTTGCAAATCGTTCAATGTTTGGGTCCATTCCTTCAAAATGGGCAAGAAGTTTATTTAGTAGAGATAAACCTTCTGATAATCCCTTAGTGGTGAACGTCCTTTGTGGCTCCTCCTCCTCTTCGTTATCCGCTGCTTCTCTCCTTTCTTCTTCTGCTACATTTTCTTCTTCCAATTCGATTAGCTCTTCATTTGTAAGTTCTTCTGATTCTTGGTCTAGCAACTCCTCAACATCTTCCACTTCACATTCCAAAGAAAGATCTTTTGCCAGTTTTACTATTTTTTCCCGAATAACTTCAAGCTCATTTTCACTGTCAAATCCTGCAAAAGTATGAACATAGCGCTTAACACACTTTTTCCAGATGCCATTCATGCACTTCTCCGTCACAGCCTCCCAGGCGTTTGCCAGATTCTTGATACCCATAAGAATGTTGTACTGTTTCCAAAAGTCACGCAACGATAGTTCTGGGTCGGCATCTATAGCGGCTATGGCTTGGGCAAAGGTGGTTCGGAGATAGATAGCCTTGAAAGTAGCAATTGAACCTTGGTCCACAGGCTGCAAAATTGAAGTCGTGTTTGGCGGCATAAAAATCACTTTCACGTCCGGATGAATATCTGATAGATGAGGTGGATGTCCAGGCGCATTGTCCAGTAGCAATAAAATCTTGAAAGGAATTTCTTTCGTCAAACAATATTCACGAGCTTGAGGAATAAAACAATTTACAAACCAGTCTTCAAACAGTGCCTGTGTCATCCATGCTTTACGGTTAGAACGAAAGTAAACGGGCAGCGTGTGCTTGTTTACATTTTTCAACGCCCGCGGGTTTTCTGAATGGAAGATTAGGAAAGGTTTCAGCTTAAACCCCGCGATGTTCCCGCCAAGCAGCAGAGTAAGCCTATCCTTAAATGCTTTAAATCCAGACATGCTTTTGGCTTCTTTTTGGATGTAAGTGCGTTCTGGCATCCGTTTCCAATACAATCCTGTTTCATCCACATTAAATATCTGCTCTGCTAGATATCCCTCATCCGTAATTAATTCATCCAGACTGTCAACAAACTTGCGTGCTCCTTCCTCGTCTGCACTCGCTGCTTCCCCAGTCACTCGAACATCATGAAATTGAAATCTTTTCTTGAATCTCTTGAACCAGCCAGTACTTGCTGCAAATTCTTGACTGTAGTCTTCTCCGGCGCACTCCTTCAAAGTCTGAAATAGACTTCTAGCCTTCGTCTGCACAGTAAAAAGGCTTAACGGTGTCCGTTTCTGGATCTGATCTTCCATCCAAATGTAAAGTAATTTCTCCATTTCGTGGAGAGGCCCAGTCCGTTGCTTCGTTATAACTGTCGCTTGCATGGGTGCAGAACCTTTCACAGCTTCACGAATCCTTTCTTTATCCTTCAAAATCGTCGACACAGTAGAGTGTGATAGCGTCAGATCACGTGCAATCTCATTCACTTTCTTACCCCCTTCGTGCTGTTTAATCACCATCATTTTAGTGTTTAAATCAATGGCCTTTCTTTGCTTCTTGGCAGGTTGAGGAGTAGATGAAGACAGTTTCCTCTTGGTAGACATCTTGGGGGGGGGGGTGGTTCAAGAAAAATTTCCGAGACAAAAGAAAGGCACAAGGCAAACAGACACGGAGGGAAGTGTGCTGTACCAGCGAGCGTGTTTGTAATTGAGCGCGGGGATGCGCGCGGCTCCAGCTCCCGGCAGCGTCAGGAGGCTGGGGCCAAAACTGTCGTACCGCCGGTCGTAAAGTCGAACAGACGTAAGTCGCATAGGTCGTAAGTCGACGACTACCTGTACTCTGTTTGCCTTATTTCGAACATTAACGCACTGTTTTCTAGGCCGTAGGTCCGGGCTTACAAGTACCCCGACGGGTTAGTCCTATATTCAGTGGTCCCTCGATTAACGAACACAATCCGATCCAGCAGGTTGTTCGTTAACCGAAAAATTCGTTAACCGAAACCATTGTTTCAATGGGTTTTTGGGTAATTGGTTCCAGCTCACCGAAAATTGCCTAAATTCAACGAAAATGGTAGAAAAGTTCACTTACTTTGAGGTGTGTATGTAGAAGGCTCCTGGATGATGATGATGATGGGAATTAGAATGGGGGTGGAGGAGAAGGAAGAAGAGAAGGCATTGGGGTGGAAGAGAAGTCACCCCATGGCACCATTTCACCCATAAAATTTTAGTTCTCTTGGTGTATTTCAAGATTATTTTCTTTAAATCAACACTGCACTGCATTATATATTGTCAATATGTAAAATATATTTCAAAATGACCAAAAATTTGCTTGGAAACACAGAAAAAAGTGTTTAGTTGAAGAGAGTCTCAAGCAAGATGTTACCTCCAGTGAAAACAGAGAGAGACTAACGCCTGTTTGCTGTATTAAGAGGCTGGATGCCGCGCATTAAACTAGTCACTTTACCTTCAATTATGTTCAATAATTGTTAAAATGACTAAAAAATTGAATATTAAACTTTTAAAATTATTGAATAGTATAAACTTCTTGATATTTACTAAAATAGTAAGGAATTTAAGCCCTAGAACCGATTAATGTATTGGCGGACTGATACTAAAGCTGGTTGCCCGGTCAGTGCAAGCGAAAACATGTTGAGGTCGGTTCATAAGAAATTCGTTAACCGAATTTTTGTTCGTTAACCGAATTTAAGAAACTTATGGGAGGCAGTTCGTTAACCGAAATTTCGTTAACCGAGGCGTTCGTTAACCGAGGGACCACTGTATTAACTGATAACTATAGCACAAGTCTGCAAGGCCTCAACTGTAGTAAAGGAATCCATGGCGAACCTTGCATACACTTAGGTTTTGCTGCACCAACCAAACATTCCAGTGTGACACAAACGTCTCTGTTTCGCTGACTGGATCATGTTTACGAAAGATGTTTGGAGGAAAGTGCTCAGTGTGCCGCTGCCTTTAGAAATTTAACTAGGAATCAGGAGGAGTCGGGAGGGGGGGGGGGGGGGGGGGGGACCAAGCCCACCCAGTTAGGTTACATATCGTAGCTGGGTTCTGTGGTCAGGTTAGGATAGGATAAGATAGAGCTCTTGTAATTTTGCCCAAATTTATGAATAACAAGGGAACATAAGTGGAAATTAAGTAGATACGCAGTTCTGTGAATATACAGAGGCATACAGGAAGGTAAGCCCATCAAATTTTTGTATATAAAATAAAGAAGTCAAAATGAGTGAGACCAAGGACTCAGGGGACAGGAGAAGGAAGGCAAGTGTCAACAAACATGGAGGAAAAAAGAACACCGAAAGGTGTGGAGAATGTGGATTAACAGTCAAGGATAGCGACAAAGCAGTTAGCTGTGATGTTTGTGAAGTGTGGTTCCACATCGAATGTGAAAAATTACCAGAAGAGGTCTATAACTTTATGCAAGATGAGGAGGCAGAAGGAGTGCTGATGTGGTACTGAAGTCACTGCAAGAAGGGTTGTGCTAAACTGCACAAGTACATAAAATGAATTGAGCAACAACAGGTGGAACAAATGACCAGACAAAATGAATTGGAAGGCAAAGTAAATCAACCGAGAGAATTTACAGCACAGAAACATGATAAGAATAAGGAGATAGAAGACAGGATGGGCATATTGGAGGCAAAGTCTGTTGAAATAAATGATGTGTTGGAAACAAATGATAAGAATGACAGGGGTTGTGAAAACAGACTGGGAACCTTGGAGGCTAGAACAGAGGGTTTAGAAGGGAAGGTAGATTCTGGCAGGGCAACAGGAAGTGCCACTGAAGTGAAGCAGGAAGACAACACAGGGAAACCAGAGCCTGTTGGTGAACTTATAAAGGAACTAAATGAGAGAAAGAAGAGGGAAAACAACATAGTGGTATATGGTGTGCCAGAACCTGGATCACCAACAATGAGCGAAGAGATTGAGAGTGATAAATCTTGTGCACTGAACCTAATAAAAGAATGCGGCATCACTATTGTAGTGGCCAGGAGATAATAGTTAAAGTGATTAGGCTGGGTAAATTTATCCAGGGAAAAGCTAGACCTATGCTAGTCAAGTTATCTACTGCAGATATAAAGGCCAACCTATTTAGAAACATCAGGAACCTGCAAGGTAACATGGAATTCTAAGACATAAGAATAGCCAATGACTTAACTAAAAGGGAGAGAGAAAATGAAGCTGTTTTATGGCAGGAGGCAAAAAACTTAATGGACTCCGGGAAGGGGAGACACAGAGTGGTGGGTCCTCCGTGGAGGCGAAGAGTCGTCAAAATAGGGGTCCAAGAGAAGTAGTGAGACCCAAAGAGGGGAAACATGTGCACACCAGTAGTGTAAATAGTGTAAGGAAACTGATTAAAAATAGGAAAAAACAAGAACACAATGTTAATGTAGGTGAATTTCTTATTATGTTTAGTAATGTGGATGTGTTGAGTCCAGACAAGTTGATAGAGTTAAATGCACAGTTGAAGGAGATGGAAAATACTCCTCAAGTAATAGGCCCACAGGAGGAAAAGCCAAAACACTACAGATATTAACGGATTACAGCTGAATATAACCTAGAAGGATATGACATTATAGAGCAAAATCTCCTTAATAAGGAAGGGAAAGGTATGTTAATATATATTAGGAAAGGAATCAAATTTTACAGTGTTGAACTTGATACTAAGTTGTGAGTATTGTTGTATAGAAGTGCCATGTAGTAGTGGTAATTTACTATTTACCTCCATTTACAGAAGCCCTAATAGTGATGAAAGCAATAATACTAATTTGCTCCAACTTATGCAGGAAGTCAATGATAAAAATGTGCTCTATAAAATAATTGTAGGTGATTTTAATCTTCCACAAATAAATTGGAGTAATTATACTTCTGTAATGGAACTGAATGATGTTGGTACCATGTTCATCGAGAAAGTACGGGACTGCTTTCTCACTCAACGTATAGAGGAAATCACCAGGATAAGAGGAGACGGCATGTACCGACGGAGCGAGTAATTACCCAAATGTAGCCGCAATGAATTCAAATGATGGTCGTACATGCATAATTCGGGCTGTGAATCACTTCTCGATTATTATTTGGTGTCATAAAGTAAAAAAAATATTGGTAAACTTAATTTAATCTGAGTTGTGTTGGGTTGGGTTAGGTTAGGTTAGGTACATGCACTCGATCTATTAACTCAGATTAAATTAAGTTTACCAATTTTTTGTGACTTTCTGACACCAAATACTAGTCGAGAAGTGATTAGCAGTCCGATTTATTCATCTAGGACCATTATTTGACTTCATTCCGGCTATATTTGGCTACATTTGGGTAATTAGTCGGACCAGGAAATTACAGTTACCGACACTGGCGTACAGAAGATCTCGTGGGGACCAAGTGGAAACATACAAGAGTGTGTGGCATATATGACTGCCCAATCAGTCTAACATCAATAGTAGGCAAATTACTGGAAGCAATCATTTCAAACTCTATTCGAAATCACCTGGAGAAGCACCGATTGATCAATGATTCCCAGCATGGCTTCACAAGCGGACGTTCTTGCCTAACTAATCTATTAACATTCTTTTCATCAGTTTTCGAATCGGTGGACGAGGGGCACAATTATTGTGGTATATCTCGACTTTAGCAAAGCCTTCGGCAGAGTCCCCCCACGAAAGACTAATTAGAAAGGTAGAAGCTCATGGCATCAAAGGTGACATCCTTAAATGGATTAGGGCGTGGTTAAGGGACAGGAAACAGCGAGTGAGCATTAACGGCACTAAGTCCCATTGGAGCAACGTCACAAGTGGAGTTCCCCAAGGCTCAGTACTTGGACCATTATTATTTATTATATACATAAACGACATAGATATCGGCATAGACAGCAACATAAGTAAATTTGCTGATGACACTAAAATAGGACGTGTTATCAAATCTGACGAGGACTCGGCAAAACTACAGGAAGATCTAAACAAATTTTTTGAATGGTCTGAAAAATGGCAGATGAAATTCAACGTTGACAAATGTAAAGTACTCAGTATAGGAGATGTAAACAGGGAAACCAGATACCAGATGAACAACGATGCCATAGAGAAATCCGACTGCGAGAGAGATTTAGGAGTAATGATAAGTAGGAACCTTAAGCCAAGTAAACA
Source organism: Homarus gammarus (assembly GCA_958450375.1). Lineage (NCBI taxonomy): Eukaryota > Metazoa > Arthropoda > Malacostraca > Decapoda > Nephropidae > Homarus > Homarus gammarus. The sequence continues at coordinate 800,996 of CAUDMG010001877.1, forward strand.
ATGTGTTTTTGCTCGTAACAAGGCTAATAAAGTACTTGGGTTCATACAAAGGAGTGTTAGTTACAAGACTAGCGAGGTCATCCTAAACTGTATCTTGCCCTTGTTAGACCTCACTTGGATTACTCAGTTCAGTTCTGGTCACCGTACTACAGAATGGATATAGAATCCTTGGAAAGAATTCAGAGGAGAATGACAAGACTAATCCCAGGCATTAGGAACCTTGAGTACAGAGACAGGTTAAAGCATCTTAATTTGCACTCCCTCGAGAGACGTAGAGCGAGGGGCGACCTGATAGAGGTGTATAAGTGGAAGGCAGGGCTAAACAAAGGGGACATTACAAAGGTACTCAAACTATCCAACCAGGAGCGAACTCGTAACAATGGTTTTAAATTAGACAAATTTAGATTTAGGCGTGAAATAGGTAAAACACTGGTTTGGAAACAGAGTAGTGGATGAGTGGAACAAGTTACCAAACATCATCATTAACTCTAATACGCTGAATTGCTTCAAACAGAGGCTGGATGGATATATGAGCGATAGGGGTTGGGTGTAAACGGGACTGACCAGTATAGACCCGCTGCAGTTTCCTCCATTCTTATGTTCTTATGAATGTTCCAGATGAGGGAGGCTGACACTACCCGGGGGAACTCTAAGAAGATCTACAGAACAAGACCGAGGCTAAATCTCAGAAGACACTCGTGCCTCAGTAGGGTTGTCAACACCTGGAATGGGTTACCTGAGTGGGTGGTGAACGTGGAAAAGTTTGAAGCAAAATTAGATAAATACTGGAAGAATAAAGAACAAGTATATAATTATAGGGCACAAATATCCGCGACACACAGCCACCGTCTGAGTAGAGAAGAGGCTACTGAGCTGAGTCACAGCCTCTCCCAGAAGATCATCTGTGAGTATCTGTGGGTTAATCTACCCACACATCCATTGGTCCTTGAGGTCAGGTCAATACCGTCAAAAATAAAGCTCATCCATTAAATCACCATCAATTACCAAATAAAACACATTATTTGTGATTCCCGTCCATATCCTCTCCAGAATTTCCACACAGGTTATTAAGTTTTATATTTCAAACTAATAAAATATTTGGGTCTTCATGTCCACACCATGAGCCACCCCAGCAGGACTCACGTGTTGTAAACATTACCTCTATACCACCCCTTCCTGCCTTATATACACTACATTATAGGTTATACATCACTCTTATGGCTTTAATATATTTACTGTGATAGTCTGTAGTGATATAGTGAGGCTGTGAGAGAGGAATTAGTTATAAAAGGCGTAAACTTGACTCACCAGACCGCTCACTTGGTAATGGCCGGACCAAAGGCCTCTCAAGGGCGTTCACAGTTGAATTTATTTTCCCTTAAACAAATATATTTTCTATCGTTAGGACTGTATATATAGCAGTAAATACAAATAATATTTTTAGATGGATATTTAATTTATTTTGTATTTATTTTATATTAATTTAGAATCTTTAAGGTGATTTATAGTAATATTTCTGTTAACAGTTAATGCGAGAGGAGCATCGGCTGGCGCATCATAATATATTTAATTATTTATCTCTTCTCTTTATTTCTATTTATCTATCACTTTTATAAACACTTTAATAACAAAAAACAATCACCCATTATTAAACAACTCCGTAGTGTGTATTTATTTTTTTATGTTTTAGTATACAGATTATACCTTTAATTTTACCGCCATTTACTTGAATTATTTTTATCTTCGCCACTGATCAGCTCGTTAGTCACGTAGGCGGTCGGTCACGTCTCTGTTACACACTGTTGGTAAGTACAGTACTGGCTCTCTGTTACACACTGTTGGTAAGTACTGGACATGTACTGGCTCTCTGTTACACACTGTTGACAAGTACTGGACATGTACTGGCTCTCTGTTACACACTGTTGGTAAGTACTGGACATGTACTGGCTCTCTGTTACACACTGTTGACAAGTACTGGACATGTACTGGCTCTCTGTTACACACTGTTGGTAAGTACTGGACATGTACTGGCTCTCTGTTACACACTGTTGACAAGTACTGGACATGTACTGGCTCTGTTACTCACTGTTGGTAAGTACTGGACATGTACTGGCTCTGTTACTCACTGTTGGTAAGTACTGTACATGTACTGGCTCTCTGTTACACACTGTTGACAAGTACTGGACATGTACTGGCTCTCTGTTACACACTGTTGACAAGTACTGGACATGTACTGGCTCTCTGTTACACACTGTTGACAAGTACTGGGCATGTACTGGCTCTGTTACTCACTGTTGGTAAGTACTGGGCATGTACTGGCTCTGTTACTCACTGTTGGTAAGTACTGGGCATGTACTGGCTCTCTGTTACACACTGTTGACAAGTACTGGACATGTACTGGCTCTCTGTTACACACTGTTGACAAGTACTGGGCATGTACTGGCTCTGTTACTCACTGTTGGTAAGTACTGGGCATGTACTGGCTCTGTTACTCACTGTTGGTAAGTACTGGGCCTGTACTGGCTCTGCTACACACTGTTGGTAAGTACTGGACATGTACTGGCTCTCTGTTACACACTGTTGGCAAGTACTGGGCATGTACTGGCTCTGTTACTCACTGTTGGTAAGTACTGGACATGTACTGGCTCTCTGTTACACACTGTTGGCAAGTACTGGGCATGTACTGGCTCTGCTACACACTGTTGGTAAGTACTGGACATGTACTGGCTCTCTGTTACACACTGTTGGCAAGTACTGGGCATGTACTGGCTCTGTTACTCACTGTTGGTAAGTACTGGACATGTACTGGCTCTCTGTTACACACTGTTGACAAGTACTGGGCATGTACTGGCTCTGTTACTCACTGTTGGTAAGTACTGGGCATGTACGGGCTCTGTTACACACTGTTGGTAAGTACTGGACATGTACTGGCTCTGTTACTCACTGTTGGTAAGTACTGGGCATGTACTGGCTCCTGAATGTACCTGAACCTGCTCCAGTGTTGGTCAAGTCTGGTCTTGAAACAGCTCACACTCGGTACCATTTGTAACGGGCCGAGTTTCCTCTTTTCAATAATTTACCATCCAGCTACTCTTTTCTGTTAGTATTCTATTTACTCGTATACTTATTTGTTCTATGTAGCCTTCTTCCAATGAGTACCCTGTTTTATATACTTATTCTTCTTCCATTCTTTACTTATATATATTTATTCTTACTTATATTCTTATATGTTCTTTATCTCTCTACCTTATATTCTTATATAAGTAACTCTTATGCTTCTCTACTGTTTTCCAAGTCAATGTTCTTCCTTTTCATTTCTTTTCATAGATTATATTCTCAGTTTCAATGTTCTTACCTTTCTGAAGTATACTTTGTTTTATGTCTATTCTTATACATGGGTTAGTCTGGGGAACCATGTTATTCTTAGTACAACACTTTTTATACTTACAAAGGGTAGCTGCCACCACCCAGACTTTTCATTGTATAACAGAACTCATGGAAGGGTGTTGGGTAGTGTGGTAGATGTCTAGGCACGTGAGTAAGTATTATTTTCTGGGAACCAATGTTTAGAAGGAGTAGAGTGGTGATACTCAGATTACTAATTCAATATTTATTAACACAGTGAGTGGAGAAGATGCATCTTAGATTCACTCAGGCTAAACAGAACCGAAATTAACTTATTAAGTCATCAAACACTTCAAGAACTTATTACCTCATTAAACACCTCCAAATACTCATTACTTTATTGGACACTGTTGTAGTATTTCTGTGACAAGTAAGATTTAGAAATGCTTACACACTGTCAATAACCCTGGACCCGCAGGTCTTACTTTAACAAGGAACAAATTACCTTCTCAATTGGTGGTTAGAACCTCATACTCTCAGGTTATTATTTCATGGGTACTACAGATGAATACATAACACACTGGGCAATTCCACAATTAGTAACATACCATAATTCTTATCACTTCACAAGGAACCACCTGGTACCTTGAACTCTCATTCAGGGGTTCAATACTTAACCTGGGATGACTATATTTCTGCTAGTCATCCCTAAGCATGGATATTAATACGGCTCCATACATATAACCAAGAACAGTAGGTAGACCATGATCATATGACGGAGTCAGTGGGCCACAGTTGTTTACAACTAAAGGAGGAGAGTTAATAAGACGAAATGCCTTTGATTCCACCCTATCTAACAGTTGAAGAGCCACCCCAGATATGAGAGCAGTACTCCAAGTTAGGATGAATGAATCCCTTATATACTTGGAGCAACTGCTCAGGAGTGAAGTAGCTGCGGCATCTGTACAGCATTCCAAACTTTCGGGAGGCAGCTTTAGCAATGTTGAGGATGTGTGGCTTCCATGACATATTAGAGGAAATGGTGAGGCCTAACATATTTATTCCAAAATTTGGGGGGATGGTAGCGTCCTGAAATGTAATTGGTGGGAGATCGTCCGCCAGCTCCAGGTCAGGACACTCGACTGAGTAGTGCCCTTTGAGATGTTTATGCACCTCAATTAGGTCCCCCCTTGCCCGTCTGTAGTATAAGCTAAGTAGTTGCAGGCGTTCCAATCTCGCTGGGCAACTGAGGTGCCGTAGTGCAGGCACCAGTCTGGTGGCCCTCCTTTGAACATTTTCAACCAACTGACAGTCCCTAGCATATCTCAGGGGACCAGACGGGGTGACAGTACTCCAGATGGGGAAGCACTTCACTCTTGAAGATCGTTACGAGGGACGGATCGTCTAGATATCTGAACGACCTTCTTATAAGACCTAATAGTTTAGTAGCCTGATTCACCTTCTTCTCACAATGGCCCAAGAACTTCAGCTCATTGTCAACATACACACCTAGGTCCTTCCACATTCAGTCTCAAATAATGCAGTTTCATCATCCCGTTGGGACATATGATACGCCTCCTTACCGTTGGTACGCCCCAGGTACAGCCTCTTACACTTCGTGACATTGAATCTCAGCAGCCATTTCTTCGACCATTCCTGGAGCCCACAGAGGTCCTTCTGCAGCTCGTCACAGTCAGCTTGGTTCTTGATTTCCCGAAATAACTTGGCATCATCGGCAAGCATTTGTATGGAGGAGTGTACAACGTCAGGCATGTCATTTATGAAACCACCAAACAACAGCGGGCCCAATACACTACCCTGCGGTACCCCACTTGTGACAGGTACGGATGATGATTTCGTGCCATTAATCACCACACACTGTTTGCGGTCATGTAGAAAGTCTTCTATCCACGCTAGGACATTTTCCCGAATTCCGTACCCTTCCAGTTTGATTTTCAGCCTTTTGCGGGGCTGAAATCTATGGAAATATTGTCGATATTACCACCCGGGTCCAGAATATGGGTCCAAATATCCAATACCTTGAGCAATTGGGGTCCGACTAATTACCCAAATGTAGCCGCAATGAAGTCAAATAATGGTCTTACAACAATAAATCGGACTGCTAATCACTTCTCGACTGGTATTTGGTGTCACGAAGTCACAAAAAATTGGAAAATTTACTTTAATCTGAGTTTATAGATCGAGTGCATGTACCTAACCTAACCTAACACAACTCAGATTAAATTAAGTTTTCCAATTTTTTGTGACTTTGTGACACCAAATACCAGTCGAGAAGTGATTAGCAGTCCGATTTATTCATGTAGGACCATCACTTGACTTCATTGCGGCTACATTTGACTACATTTGACTACATTGGGGTCATTAGTCGGCCCGGATTAAAGAGGATTCAGACCACGAACACATTGTTTGTAAACATTGTCTCCCAACTACAACCCAAACACGGGACCACTAACAACCTATAACCTTCAACTACCATGATCGGTGATAAAATGGACACTATAGATATTAATGATACAAGTATATAAAACAATATAACTTGGCTACACTTCATTAAAGGTCTTGGAGAGGGTGAGTAAGATAAGGTGATTAGATTACATAGTTATAGTGCGTTGACTTCAGGGGTCAAAGTGTGTGGCATATATGACCAGGCATGACCAGCAGGAGGGAGGCTGACACTACCCGGGGAACACAAAGAAGATCTACAGAACAAGACCGAGGCTAAATCTCAGAAGACACTCGTGCCTCAGTAGGGTTGTCAACACCTGGAATGGGTTACCTGAGTGGGTGGTGAACGTGGAAAAGTTTGAAGCAAAATTAGATAAATACTGGAAGAATAAAGAACAAGTATATAATTATAGGGCACAAATATCCGCCACACACAGCCACCGTCTGAGTAGAGAAGAGGCTATTGAGCTGGAGTCACACAGCCTCTTCCAGAAGATCATCTGTGAGTGAGTAAAATAAATGTTACTTAACATTTGTGGATGTAAAGAACAGACCTAACTTAACTTAACCTAACCTAACCTGGCCTAACTTAACCTAACTTAACCTGACCTGACCTGACCTTACTCCCCCAGTATATTAAACAGAAACAACTTACTATGACATGGTGAAACTTGAGGCATTTGGACGCGAGATGATACAGCCACATTGGCGCTATGCAGCCCGGCGGGTTAGTCCTATATATTAACCGATAATAGGGTAAAGGTGTATTAGAGGGTGACCACCAGAAGGAATTGTTTTAATTTTTTCTACACACTGATATCATATTAAACACAAAAATGGAAACGGCAATGCACAGAACCGAATAGAACCTGACATAATATACCCAACCTAGGGGATTGTTAGGTCAGGTTCCATGTATTATCGTGTTAATTTATGAGTAAATTAAAAAAACTGCTTTAAGTTATATTAGAAAGTTGTCGTTTCTTTTAATATGCTTAAAATCATCAAAACATTAAGTACGATACAGCAAAAATAAAGGCAATCAACAAACAACTTCTGGTGGTCACCCTTTCTACACCTTTACCAAAAATCGTATTTGCAGTGGTATTATTTTTCTTTAGGACATAGTGCCCCCGAAAGTTATAAACTACTGACACATTTACCGGTAGATATCGCTATTCTGGTCATTTTAAACCCCATATATACATGGCGGAAATGGATAATAGTGACACAATTGAATTTAATTGATTTTCAGTCTTTGTCTGAGGAACTGTTATAGTCTCATCACGCATGTACAATATTGACTGACATCATCCAGTCGTGACCAATGATGTATTGATATCACCACACAAATTTTTTTCGACCAATCACATTTGATTTTTCAAGGGAAGCAACCCAGGAATGATTTTAATTTCAGTGACCAGTTTCGCAATGGCCGTGGTGGAGGTTGGTTGTCATTCGTGCTCCTACGATTATGTTAAGTTTATTGCCGAGTTTTACGAGGACGATCATTCTGTCCAATTCTTACGTATCCCTGGTCCTTCCACTTCTAACTAAGGTATTGTACTTACGGACATTGTGCGCCCCAAAGTTTTAACTACTGAAACATTTAGGTTAGTTTAAGTTAGGTCTACCGGGGGCGGCGACCCCGGGTAGGGGTTATGTTAGGTTAGATGACTCGTTTACGTTTTCTCCCCCAAACGCCGATTTCCTAGGCTCTCCACCATTATTGTTGGGGGGGGGGGGGGTACAAAAACTAGCAATTTCCGCCAAAAATGAAGGTCAGATTCGTTTAAAACTCGCCAAAATACACTGAAAAACATACTGGTCAACCCCGAGGGACTCATGTCCTAATGTAAAAATCGTATTTGCAGTTTTATTTAGTAATGTTTGACAATAGGTATCGAGGTTTTTACTCTCCTCCTTGTAGTAATGATCGCCGGCAAGAACACAAGCCACACACGGAACCTCTGTATTACAACGACTGACTCTACTGTTGTAAACACTATATGCAAAAGGTGCCACACAATGCAAACACTATGTACAGACACTCACACACATATGCTCACATGCTATACTCTTCACTTCTTGAGCTTGGTGAGAGGGGCCAGGTCCTGCTTGCTCCTGTTCCTAGACATCAGAAGTCTGCTCACCAATTGGGACTTGATCATCCCATCCCCTTTCTCGTGACTGTAAACATGGGCAGCTGCCTCTGTGACCAGTTTGACACACCTCTCCACACTGTGAAGGCCAGTCTGGCACCTCCATAGGCCTGTGCACAAACTGCTTGACTTGAGCTGTGGTGAGGGGAGGTTCAGTGACCCCAGTCTATCAGCTCTGACAGCTTGGTGGCATCTGGGTTTATGTCACCAGTCTGTGTTTCCTCATCTCCTGTATCCTGTCCACTGCCTCTCTCCTCTCATCCTCCTCCTCACTACACAACACTGCCTCTCTCCTCTCATCCTCCACCTCACTACACAACATGGCCCGCAACACTGCCTCTCTCCTCCTCACTACACAACATGGCCCACAACACTGCCTCTCTCCTCTCATCCTCCACCTCACTACACAACACTGCCTCTCTCCTCTCATCCTCCACCTCACTACACAACATGGCCCACAACACTGCCTCTGGGTGTGTACATCAGGCTGACCTCCTCACAGTGGGCATCATACAGCACCTTCTTCTTGTGACTTCTCAACAGCTCCAGCTGGTACACAATGTGCCTGGGCCCCTCCACCCGCCTGTGGTTGACTTTGATGTTGAACCAGTTAGTCAAGTTCACCCCCACTATCAACCCCACTATTAGCTTGAGATTCTTCTTGTGCTTCCCCTTCAGTCCATGCTTAGGCACCCACAGTCTGCACATCCTTAGTGCAGCTGTCAGCCACCTGCTATGACAGACTGATCCAATTTCCAGCAGGGTCAAGTTGTGGGGCAGCTCTCCAGTCCTGGTGGCCTGGGGAATCCTTTAGCCATAGGACTGGCCTGTAGAGAGGTCCCTCACACCCTCTTCACTCAGCTGGACCAGAGGAGCCCCACACAGATCTTGGCACACTTGGGATCTATCTCCAGCTCCGTAGCAGTGTCCAGCAGCTTGCCAATATTGCCACTCCACCTGTTAATGCCGAGTGTGGGGGCCATCCAAGCTGATGATGAGGTGTCTCAGGGTCAACTCCCCAGTAAGGAGGTCACATATTAGCCTCCTGCCCAGCTTCACCTCCACATAGTGCATTAATTACTTTAACATCCACGCTGTATCGATAAAGCAGACGAGTGACTGTGTATTGTACAAACTTGCCCACATACAATCATGCAAGGTTAGAGCGGTCTCTGTTGCTTGACAAATGCTGCAGAAATGATCTATCTCCCTAACACACAGTACTACAGTGCATCAATGCCAAAACCTCATGCCAAATAGATGTAGCTAAATGATATCCAATCTTGAAATTATAGGCATTTCTGAGCTTCTTGTACATAAATCCATATAATTATCACCTGCCGCTTTCATAAAAATACATTTCTGAAAATTGACTCCCTGTTACACAACAACCCAGGTGGATGATCGTCTGTTTTATACGATTTAACCTATCCTACTCTACCCTACCCTAAGCTGATCATTTAAGTTGGTAAGTCACTTAAAACATATGATCATCCAATTACATTTATGGTATCAGTAAACTGTGATGGTAACCATTTGAGGACGATGGTTTAACATTTTAAGGACTGGTTTAACCCTTTTTTAAGGTTAAGCTAAGCTAGATTACATTAGGTTAGTTTCCCATTAGGGGGATAATCTTCAGATGAAATAAGCCAGGAGGGTTAATGTTCAGGTGACATAAGCCAGGAGGGTTAATCTTCAGGTGACACAAGCAATGGGGGATTAATCTTCAGGTGATTCATTCGTTTACAGAACAACAGTACAGTATTAATCTTGGGGTAAATTTTTGTCTTTGTCTATATTACAGTGTTAAGACCTCACAATGTGCCTGCTGTTTCTGTACATCAACCCGAACCCCAAGAAAGGAGAGTACAAGCTCGTCTTGGTCAACAACCGCGATGAGTCATACGAAAGGCCGACCAAAAAAGCACATTTATGGGATTCCAACTTATATGGAGGTACTGTAAGATGGGTTAGATTAGTTTGGTTTATTTTTTATTTTTATTTTTTTTTAGTTTTGACAGGGAAAGGCCCCCCCCCCCCCCCATTGTTCCCAACGAGTTTGGCTTTTGTTTTTGCCACATTTTATTGGGTTAGAGAAGAGTCTAAATGTTATCCTTGGTAATTGAACAAATTGAACCCACTTAAATTCGATCTAAATTTTCGTGATGGGAACTTGGACATCTTACCATCTGATGATGATGATAAAAATGATTGATAATAACTACAGCTAAACCACATAAGCTCAGAAAATGATTGTAAAATACTGTTAATTAATATATAATAATGTACCTCATTAATGTTAGGATGTTTGATCTTCATGTGAAATAAACTGGGGTGCCTAATCTTCACATCATATGAGTGATTGAGGGTAAAAACTGTATATTTGATCTTCATTTCTATGTCTGTAATGTAAATGGACTACACTGAACTGTTCTAGGTATGGATATCCAATCTGGCAAAGAGGGCGGGACTTGGCTTGCTCTTTCACAAACTGGTAAAATCGGCTGCTTGCTCAACATCCTCATGCCTAAAGAACAATTCCAACTGGAGGCCGCTCCAAGAGGTCAACTCATCGTCGACTACCTTCTCAGTGACCTCGCGGGAATGGAATATTTAGAGAAATTAAAAATGTCGGGGACTATTTTTAACCGGTTTAACCTCTTGACGATGGATTGGGGGGAAGACGGGTACAGGGTATCCTACTACAACAGCGAAGACAAAGTTCCCACGGATATAGAACCGGGCATTCGTGGATTCGGCAATTCCTCAAACCACAAGCCATTCAAGAAAGTAAACCGAGGTGAAAAAAGATTGAAAGAAATCATCGAAGCCTGCGGGAGAGTGGACGACGAGGCCCGGCTACTGAAGGAACTGTTTACCATGATGGAGGACTCTACCAAGAACCTGCCCGACGACCAGTTGATGGAGCAGGGCCAAGGTCACTCGGACGAACTGATCAACAGTCTCTCGAGTATATGGGTGACCGCTGCAGCTGGGCAATATGGTACAAGGTAAGGTCATGATGATGGCTATAGATAGATAGATCGATAGATTAATAGCCATATCCTCATTACAAATTGACAATTGATTCAGTATGTACATAGACAGTGCGGGTACTGTATACAAACAACATAACTGTTCGTGAGGATAAGCTCGCTGGCCGTTAACCACTCGTATTTAGTTCCTCGGTCTTTTATTCCTTGTGAGAGTTTTGGTTATGAGGTGTGAGTCCTGCTGTTGTGTAAAGAGTGGAAAATGTAAGACAGTTCACCGGGTAATACAATAAGTCATTTGTGGGTGGAGTACTGAAGTGATTAGAGCTCTGTCCTGGGCATTAGTATTGGATATCATAGCTGAGACTAATCTATGTGTGACAATGGCTAGCTCTTCAGTCATAAACTAATTTAGAATTGGTGTTGCGGAGATTTTACTTCTATAAGTCTACTAATTGTGTAGCAAGTAGTTAACCTCACCTTAGTTTATCTCCAAATACCTGTACAATACCTGTTTATCCATCAGCGGAGAGACCGTTAACGAGATGATTTCTTTAAGTACGACCTTGATGGCTTACCTGAGGATTTACCCCCCCCCCCCCCCAAGATTAACTACCCTGAAATTACCTTGGGGTGAGGGAGGCGCTAGTCTTCAGGTGATCAACCAAGGTTAAAATCGTGAAAGGTGTCGTTGGTGATCGCAATTACGCTACACGTTTATAAATTATTTGATATTAACTGTATAAATAATTTCACAGAACAACGACGGTCATTCTCGTGGACTACACAAATCGCATTGTATTCAAGGAACGGACAATGCGAGCGCCAATCAACTTGGACGACATTGAGTGGGACGTGAGTGAGTATAGTTTCCGAGTGAAAAATATTGGTAATATATGAATCGTAAACTGCTATAGTGAAGGTGATTTTTATGGTCATGTATTGGTGTATCTACTTGAACGACCACTTATAGAGGAGAGTGATGTGAGTGGTGGTTATGACGTACAGGTGTGTTATAGATCGTACATAAACTCATTCAGGGTTTGTGTGTGTATGTATGTACAATCTATAACACAGCTTGTAAATGTGTGTTCAAATTGTAACACATCCCGTACCCTTTTAATGTAATGTACTGTAACACATCTCCTGGACGGTACATTGTGTGAATTCATCCAATTGCATTAGACTGATTAAATACTATGAAGAATAACTCTAGTCGGACATGTCCAGTACTACAAAGACGTCAAAAAAAATGAGTTTGTTAACATAATTGCCTAATATATAGTAACTCATCTAGTCACTTATATTCTGGTCTTGGGCAAATATCAGAGTTAATATCTGTCACTTTATCTGTAGTGATTATAAGTACTGTAGTATTTGTGATGACCAGTAAAAGGGAAATATGAATTGACTGGGATATTGGATAAAATGCGAGATGATGATAAATCGCGACTACAAAAATGCCGTACGGTTAATTGTCTAGATAGATATTCATTAAAATCATCCAACAAATGTATATTGATTCAGTATTTTGCAGTATACACATAATGCAGTTACAGTATACAGTTCAGCAGGTACAGTATATAAACAATGTCAGTTCTCTATTCTATCAATGAACCCTGACTAGTGAACCCTGAGACTAATGAAACCTGAGGCTCGTGAACCTGTGAATCCAAGACATCACCCTCCCAGTGCATCATCTATAGGCCCAACAGTGTGTGTGTATGTGATGTCTGGTTATTCGCAGGTTCACGGGTCCAAAGGTTCACGGGTTCACAGGTATAGGAGTCCTAAGGTTCATGGTTGGAACGGAGGATTTACACGGGACTTTTTTCCGTGTCGGTACAGCTGCGGAATGTGTCCCCACACCCCGAGGTAACCAGTGTCTCCAAACGGCACCGTCACAGTAATAGCGTCACTGATTATGAATGAATGGTTATTGGTCATGTAACAATGGACGTGATTGGTGAATAAGTTGGTCGTTTGGGGACACATAGATCTCGCAGGTAGACAGCGTACCGACAGTGTGATCATGGGGGATCAATAGTAAAACAAGGACCAAAAATTAAACTACTATGAAGGTCAAATATAATAGTTAACGGGAGAACAATGATGAACACCGACCGATTCAAAAATTTTGTTCTTGAACTTAAAAAAACAACTTTGATGTGATTTAAAACATTACCAGATATATCATACAAAACTACTTAAAAGGAATATTGCTACAATTATACCCCTTGATAAACTGTAATATAATAGGAAATTACTACCATATTAGCTATAGTGTGTGAATATATATTTTTTTCATATATAGAAATTATTACAGTTTGTCTATATATAAGGTTGTGTTTTTCTAGCATTAATATTTACCTCTTATAGCAGTTTTATAGCTTATGTTTAGCGATATGTTATCTCAGTTAGTTTGGCCATTGAAGAGTAACAAGACCGTCTCTATTATACAGTCCGTCTCTCACCACAGAAGGACTTGGTCAGGTCGAACACAAATATGGGTTAAAAGTAAAGGTAATACAACTATGGTAATGGCGTCTGGCAGGTGTGTGTTGAGACAAGATATAATGTAAACAGTTGGCCAGGTTAGGTTAATGGATTGTTCTTGGTATATTGTGTTCCTAGATTTTGTAATTACTGTATACAGTATATTTTACTAGAAATTATAATACTTTAGTAAAAAATTATTGATATTATTTTTGTTCAGATGAGCCCAGGGTTGTTATGATTTAAATCAAATGATTTAAATCAGAGTAAAAAAATCATGATTTAAATCAAAATTATTTTTTTACTAATAACTGTTTTCTCTTTTTATTCTACATGATTGAAAAGTATATGCAATGCAGCAGGCTAATAACATTATTTAGATTTACATTATTATGTACTGTTCTGTAGTCTGTTCTCTCCAGTTTTGCGAAACTTTGATCATATACACCCTTCCGAACAGTGGAGCACGAAGAGTTTATCGAGATGATTTTTTTTTTTACGGGAATTAGCCCACCCGGGCACAGGTCAAACGACCCACAACGGAGCCTGGGGGGCGAAAAAAAAGAACGGAAAGGAATTGAAAATATAGAAAAAAAGATTATACTGTATTAATCTACACCACGAAGATGCCGGAAAACCAGCTTTTTAAAGTGAGACAGACTGTAAGAGTATGGAAACACAGAAGAAGGCAGAGCATTCCACAGTTTGGCTGTGTGAGGAAAGAAGGAGGTACTGTAACGGGTTATTCTCGTGTGACCGACATCCACAGAGAAATGGTGGGCACTGTGGGCAAGACGAGTGTTAGGGGCCCACGGCCTTGCCGGCGGTACACAGGATGCCAAATCCACTGAACATTGCCCGTTAAAGTACCTGTAAAAGAGAGAGAGTGAAGCAACATTGCAGCGAAGAGAAAGGGAAGAGAGATTGTCGACTAAAGGAGGAGAGTTAATAAGAAGAAATGCCTTTGATCCCACCCTATCTAATAGTTGGACAGAAGAAGAGCCACCCCAGATATGAGAGCAGTACTCCAAGTTAGGTCGAATGAATCCCTTATATACTTGGAGCAACTGCTCAGGAGTGAAGTAGCTGCGGCATCTGTAAAGCATTCCCAACTTTCGGGAGGCAGCTTTAGCAATGTTGAGGATGTGTGGCTTCCATGACATATTGGAGGAAATGGTGAGGCCTAACATATTTATTTCAGAATTTGGGAGGATGAAAGCGTCCTGAAATGTAATTGGTGGGAGATCGTCTACTTTACAAAGTGTAATTGGTAAATATTGAGTTTTGTTACTATTGAACTTAACCAAGTTTGTATCTCCCCATTCAGAGATGCTGCACAGATCCGCGTTGATAGAAGTAATGATATCAGTTCTAGAAACAGATCTAGTTTGAGAGTTAGGAGGAAGGGGAAAATGTGAGGAAGTGAGAAGAGTAGAATCATCAATGTAAGAATGGATACAATTAGTTGTAGTGTGAAGTAAATCATTGATAAAAAGAAGAAAGAGAGTTGGTGAAAGAACAGAACCCTGTGGGACGCCACTATTGGTAGAGAAAGAGCGAGAAAACGATCCCTCGACAACAACTGCCATGGATCGATTCTCAAGGAAGCTAGAGAATGAGATAACAAAGTGGGGGAGAGAAACCAAAAGAGGGAAGTTTAGATAGCAAAGACTTGTGCCATACCCTGTCAAATGCTTTGGAGATGTCGAGGGCCACGACAAAATTTCCCCAGGATATGTTTCACCTAATAGACATCAAATTGGAGGGTCTCTTTTGGATCAAGCCTACGATTCAGTGATTAAGAATTATTCAGAAGAACTTAGTGGGAAAACAGTTTGCATGGCCATGGATGGATGGAGTAATGTCCATAATGAGCCTAAAGTATGTATAACTTTAACAGTGGACAGCCGTATTTATCTTGTTGACTCAATAGACACAGAATCAAGACACAGCTGAATATCTGTTGAAATTAGCTGAATGTGCTACAAAAAAGTGTGAAGACAAATTTGGATGCTCAGTAAGAAGCTGTGTAAGAGATAATGCTGCTAATATGGCAAAAATGAGAAGTGAATTCGGACAAGATAAATCCATTATAACATATGGTTGCTCTGCACACCTGTTAAATTTGCTTTCACAAGACCTGCAAATCAAGAACATTAAGGAGCACATTACTGAAATCATTAAGTACTTCAGAAATCATCACATCCCAGGATCTTTGTATAGAAGAGCAGGAGGAACAATGCTAGTAATGCCATCAGACACACGATGGAACACAGCGACAGATTCTATTGAATCTTATTTAAAGAACTGGGAGACCCTTGTCAAAGTGTGCAAAGAAAATAGTGAAGACATTGATAATAAAATTGAAAGGAAAGTTAATGATAAGGCATTAAAAATAACTGCAGAAGACTATTGAGAGAGACTTAAGCCTATTGCTGTGGCATTGGACTGTGTCCAAAGAACATACCCTATTAAGTGATGCTGTAGAAATCTGGGTAAAACTGATATTAAGGATTATTTAACAGATAAGAAGGATATGGATAATTTTGAAAAAAAAAAAAGAATCAAAGTAGCATTGACACCTGCCCATTTTCTAGCTAATGTGATAGAACCAAGGTATCAGGGCAGACATCTGACTCCTGAGCAGCGAGACATTGCAGAACAGTATGTGAGCGAGTCTCTCCCACATTTCCTTTCAACATTAATGTCCTTCCATGGAAGAAGTGCACCATTTAAAGAGGTTATTTTGGTAAAGATGTTGTAAAATCTCTCTCACCCCTTGCTTGGTGGCAGTATTTTGCCAATGATATGACAGAAAATGTAATGGATGTTCCTAGGCAATTATTTACAGCTGTTGCATCATCAGCAGGGGTTGAGAGAATTTTTTCCACATATGGATTTGCACACTCAAAGGTAAGAAATCGCCTAGGACAGGAAAGGCATCCCGGGTGTCTCCATAACAAATGAAGATCGCTGTTAGGGGGTTGGTTGTAGACCGACACACGCCAAGGGAGCTGGGGCCTGATTTGCAAGACTTCACAGCTTGATCCTGTCGAATTAACGGCATTGTCCAACTCGGCTACCGACCCACGGTAGCCGATAAGTATTCAGCTCAACACACTGGCCTGGAGAGACGTTGAGGAAGAGTCACGAATGCGTCAATAATTAACTTCAACTATACAAAACATACGTCTGGCAACGGTCCAGACGATATCTAAATCTCTACGTTACTCGACTTAATTGGCACAGAAGTTACTGTTGAAACATGAACACTGATATTCACAAAATTGACTAAGTTAAACTGAATTAATAGGCGGCGGGGAACACACGTTAACATACCTGGAGAGACGTTGAGGAAGTCACGATTGCGTGATTCCCCCTCGTGTAGAGGTATATATGTGCACCCGCGGGGCAGCTTGGGCCTCCGTATTCATACCAGAAAGGTCGATCTCACCAACAACATACTTTCTCTACCATGTTGGATCATCGTATACTTAATTATGAACTCCGGTGTTCCTCATCAGGGTAATTTCCTATGTCTATTCATATAATCTAATCAGGTTGAGCTTGCCAGGAAAAGGTGGAATACACACGTTGATAACATTAATTCTGCGAGCTCAGGCCTGAGGCGAACAAGGAGCTATTCACGGGGAGACGTTAGATCTTGGAGATTATAGCCGGTTGACAGAATAATTCAGGAAATTAATGACTTTCTTAAATAGACAACTGACACTAACTAAACTATAAACATCAGATTCTCTGATGTCGGGGCAACAGAATAATCTGATTTCAGCAGCAATTGGAAACTCATGGTCAGTCTTAGGGAGCGAAACCGATGGGTATCGTTTGTCCTGGCAGACTCAACACTCACTTACCTACCCAATGTTACTAACAATAATGACAGTTAAAGCATTCAACATCACTCACAAAGGATCTTGTATGCTTTAACTGTAATCAAACATATCTAAGTTGACTCAAAACAAGGGTGTTCTCTCTCACATTCAAATTCATTTTATAGAGAGGTTGGTTTCAGTAAGTCAGAGAAAATGGGACAACGGAGGAGTGAGGCATCTTGAAGTGATGAGAAAACGGACTCCTCAGATGGAGGACTCAAAATAAAAGCAGAGTTACATGTTTTGTGGGCTATTGAATGTAATATGAATCATTTGATTTTGGCGCTAACTGACGTGTACGACCGTGGTCGTTACAGTAACATGTGCGTTAAACTGTGTTATATATGATTGGAGGGGGTATTAGGCTGTCCGCTGGGCAAGTGTCGGCCACATGGACACGGAAATATCACTTACCCGGTCCCCTAGTCCAGGTCTGCCAGGCACTGCTAATCTGCACAGCCTGGTGTATACTGTATAGATAGGTATACAATACAGAGTACAGTATATATATTTATTTGTATGTGAAATATAGAATAAATACTGTATTGGTAAATAAATCCAAATAATAATGAAATAAAGCTTTAAAAATTCTGTAATGGTTTTCTGGTTTTGTATCCTGATTTTTGTAGCCCACAGAGTGTAGTGTAGTGTAGCTTGGTGTGGTGTAGTGCAGTGTAAGTTGATTGACAAGACCACCACCACCATCCTCCTCCTCCTCACAACAACTATTATACATAAAGGTAAAAAAAAATTGTAACATTATTGGCAGGTAAACAGAAGATGGTATCGTTCAGGTGTGTCTCAATTTACAGGTAACAGGCATCCCTTAATTTATGTCAGGGTTCTGTTCCTGGAAACCCAATCTATACTTTGGTAAATTGAGGGACATCTGTACTGTACCATCCATTTACAGTCCCCCTTCACTAGTGAGTTTACAGGGGCTTGTCAGGTGTTGTGTAGTGTGGCAGTCCTGTGTTTGTTTACATTCGACAGAAGGAAACTCGCAATGGTAAACAAACTATGGAATCAAATTAAAACAAATATCTCAAGGTAATGATTTGTGGAATGTTTATATGACGAGCCCCTGTAAACGCACTAGTGAAGGGGACTGTACCCAGGCTACATGACGAACCCCTGTAAACGCATTAGTGAAGTGGACTGTACCCAGGCTATATGACGAGCCCCTGTAAACGCACTAGTGAAGGGGACTGTACCCAGGCTACATGACGAACCCCTGTAAACGCATTAGTGAAGTGGACTGTACCCAGGCTATATGATGAGCCCCTGTAAACGCACTAGTGAAGGGGACTGTACCCAGGCTACATGACGAACCCCTGTAAACGCATTAGTGAAGTGGACTGTACCCAGGCTATATGACGAGTCCCTGTAAACGCACTAGTAAAGGGGACTGTACCCAGGCTACATGACGAGTCCCTGTAAACGCACTAGTGAAGTGGACTGTACCCAGGCTATATGACGAGCCCCTGTAAACGCACTAGTGAAGTGGACTGTACCCAGGCTATATGACGAGCCCCTGTAAACGCACTAGTGAAGTGGACTGTACCCAGGCTACATGACGAGTCCCTGTAAACGCACTAGTGAAGGGGACTGTACCCAGGCTATATGACGAACCCCTGTAAACGCATTAGTGAAGGGGACTGTACCCAGGCTACATGACAAGTCCCTGTAAATGCACTAGTGAAGGGGGTGTGTGCTGTATGGTTAACTGAAACAAATAGGAGGTAGAAATTTATAACTGATTACTTCAATGAAGTTGATATGGAAGAAGAAATTGATAAATGTATACCTCTGTCACACATCAACAGGAGCATGACAGTGAACACAACTCACACACACAACAGGAGGAATTTGATAGTCACACACGACGATCTTGATAATAGACATGAATGTTCGATCAATTGTTGTGAGTGTTTTCTAAGCCCCAGATAACACGAGGTAATGGTGATTGTACGGTAGAGCCCCACACAGTAATGTTTTACACCCTGGCACTGTTCATTGTTACCAACAGAAAATTGATTGAAACTGTATTTTTAGGTTAGGGGGAACTGTTTTCATAGGAACGTATCTGTCTTTTTATAATGGTAGTCGGTGGGAAGAATGGCTCCGACTTATGAAAGTTTTTTCAGGAATGTATTACTTTCATAAACTGAAGCGGTTATATTGTATTAATAAATCATTGTATCTTTGGGAGTCAAAAAGTAAAAAGAGAGTCAGTACTTACTTGTGATCCTGGTGAGTGAGGGCCACTGTTTTATGGCCACTCTCCATGCTTGAGGGTCAGTCGTTATCTGATGGCAGGATGTTCTGGTTCCTTGACAAATATGAAGCGAGCTCTACGACTGGATGCCCTTATCACCACCAAACCATTTTCACAAGGTTGAAACTTACAAATAAACCTATTACCTAGTACAGTACAGTACAGTATATCAGATGCAGTCACTGTACAACTCTGATGAATAACAAAATGAACTCTGCCCAGACGTGTCAGGACTTGGGGCCAGGCAAGTGATATATCACGTCCCTGTGTCCGGCAGACACGCTAATATAATGGACTTTTCTCTTCATATAATCCCTAACATGGAGGTTTTACATCTAATGAACCTTTGATGTAGTGGAATCTCACCTCTATATAGCCCGTTAAATAGAGCTTCCACTGTAGTTAAGGCAGGCGACCACAGGTGGTGCATACACCCTGCAGGTGTGAGGTGAGATGACAGCAGTTATGACATCACAGGACAAGTGTTACCAACACCATTTAGATGAACACAAGTGACCTATGAATTGAGACACAATAAATCTTAATGTTTTAAAATGTTTATCTAACTTTTCCCATAAAAAATTCCAGGCAAGCAAAGTTCACCCCAAAATTTGTCAGGGTGAGTAATTTACAAAACTCACTTGTCAGTGACAAGTAAATGTTGCACATAATCTGCTCAGCCTGTACCGTGCTGTACTGTACTATGCTATGCTGTACTGTGCTGTACTGAACTGTGCTGTGCTGGAGTTGAATTGTGTGACTGACAGTCTTAACCTCTCACTGGAACAATGAATCTTGTTCAGCTTTAAACAGGTGGGATTTAACCCACCACTTGTAATATTTTACTTGGTTAACATCAGACAATTTAATTCCAGTAAGTGAGGAACTCTTTTACAAATATAACTTTGGACGACTGTGGTCGAGTGATAAAAGGAAATCCAACAAGAGAACATTATTAATCTGAGGTGTACAAGTTTAAATACTGACAAAAAAAGACAATTGACCACATAAATGTTATCAGAGAGCAGTGGAGGCTAGTTGGTGAGGAGGCCCTGGGAAGATATTGGAAGCATATTGTGTTGTGTAATGGTAGACCCTGCTGCCATATGTGACCAAGTTGATGATCTGACTTTCTGCCTCATTTATAGTCTCAATTGTTTCCCAGACAACACAACACAATACAACACAACATACATATGTTGTGTTGTTTCTCACTATTGATCTTTTTTTTATGAAGTTTTGTATTCATGGTCTATTAGTATTATTATTACATATATTTTTATTTAAAATCTTTTGTTTTTGTTGGTAATTTTTATCAATTATTATAATACTTTTGCCCTCAGGCCCTGAAGCGGGTCACTGACCTGGTGGAATAACCCTGTAAAATAAAAGTGACAGCAGTAGGATGATCCTGGGAAAACATTGTTGGTAGTTTGGTTATCAATGTTGATCGTTCTTTACAATGTTTTCTGCACTGAATAAAAAAGATAAAGTTGACAAAACTTTTAAAGTTTTTATTAACCAATACAGTACCATAAACCTCTTCACTAAAGGATGCCACATTTAATAATCTATTTGGTTAATACTAGATATTATTATTCAGCAGGGAAAGACCCCCATACATAAGGGGTTAATAAAGGGGATAGAAAAACAATATTTTAAGCGGAATAATGGCCCATTTGGGTCCATTTGTTTATTAGGACTGAACATGAATGCTAGAGAGCTCCAGGACCTCTCACTGGGTCCATTGTGACCGAGAACTGGGCCCCATGTCCTTACACCAGTCACTCTGCCCTTGATGGAGAGTGAAGCTAGCAAGTGTCTGAGGAGTGGAGCTCAGAGTGGCCCCTGCTTCAGTGTGCTCTATTAAACTCTCTCATATTGTTCCTGTTGCAATGACATACACCTTTATGTTTACTGTACTTCCTTTGTTGGATGTCAATAATGATATTGAAAAGAAATGACCTGAAAAAAGCTTAGTACATCACTGAAGTTTGACCACTGAGAGCTTTCTTTTCTGTCATCTGGGCTATTTGAACACATCCAAAAAGGGTTGTGTTTTCTTCTGGATATATTCTTGACAAAATAAATGAGCTATCAGCACTGACTGTCCCGTGCCAGAGCCGTCATCTGGATCACACTGGCCGACTGACTGCTGGCCTATTGGTCTGGGGTAGTTGAGTAAGCTATACAGTATGGCCGGTTGGACTCGTAACCTGAAAGAGAGCGGATCAAAATCCTCCCTGTAGGACAGCCGGACTCGAGATGGCTCCGAGGCGGCTCGGGCTGCACCCGCTATCTTGGTTCACAACACATATGGCAACACAACATTCAGACTTACATCAATGGTGCAAGATGCAGTGCCTGGAGCCAAGTACACTTTTTAAGTACCACGCTTCACTAGGATTTGTAAGTACAAAAATAATAAAGTTTCATTCTACAGAGGGATCTTGTTGACTTTACCATAGTACAACCTCTGGCCTGCTGTACCTAGCTACCAGGTACTGCAACTGGCAGCACAATTATCAGTACCAGTCACAGTGTTGACTTTTGTAATGATACAATTCAAGATCAAATGGTAAACTATTTCAATACTGTACTAGTAAAGGAGAAACAGAGGCAGAACAATGTGACACTCAAGGGAAGAGAGGGAAGCACACTCACTGGGTCGCCGTCCTCGCGTGCGGCCGCAAAAATAACTCCAATAATCTTACGTCGGACTCGCACTTCTCTACGGCCGGAGAGATTTTTCTAAATCGATGACAAATTAGCTAGTTAATTAATAAAGCTATTGTGCTGCTCTCGTATTACTCGATTGGTAATAACAAACTTAAAACACGACTACGACGGTACGATATTCATAACCTAGCCGGAACGGACCACCCAAGTGTCACGTCACGTCCGACTCGTGTCCGGATACAAACACCGGAGTAGAGCAGCGTCATACACAAGGTAACTCTATTCCTTAACAAAACAATAATCACTGTTAGCATGAGGAGCTAGGTAGCTGGATGTCTGATCTTTAAGTGCTCTACCAAAATGAGTGCTTCTAAACATATACTACTGTGCTTCCCGTCTCCACTTGTTATACACTACAGTACTGTACTCTAGGCTCAGTGAGGGTCCCATCTTTATCTTAGTTCCTCCCCGCGTCACCAGGGCAAGGCTCGGCTATGCCAAATATGAATGTCACAAAAACATAATAATCTTTTTCTTGAGTGAGTTTGGAACACAACTTGAAAATATCACAACATTGTTAATATCACAAAGAGAAACAGTTTGTGCCTTTGGTTCACTTGAAAATTATACAAATGATAAGAAAAATAAGAAGAAATAGGAAAGTTATTATGCAGATACAAATAATTTCCAAAATAAATACTTTTCTAATGAGGATTTTTTTTTTGTGAACAATTACATGAGAAAAAAATATACAAATGATAATGTTACACCCTGCATACCACAACAGCAGAGTACCATAACACTTCATGGAATATTACATACAAAAATATCAATTTCTATGAAAGAGGCGGAGTTTCCATGAAGAGAACACGTTGGAATAAAAATACCTCCCTTACTGCCGTTACTTCCAACACTGAATGAGGGGATGGGAAAAAATGAAACAAGTCTAGAGTAAAGAACAGAGAGAATTACATACAGACACCATGTTATTTTTTTTTTTCTGGGCCACTAATCTGGGTAATTATCAGGGTAATGGGGACATCAAGTTATACAGCGAACACACTGCCAACAACTCTTAAAGACACTGCTTGAGATCTCGCAACATCTGTTTTTTTTATTTATTTTCTCAACTCAAAAAATATATAAATAAATAACCGCGCCGATTCGTTGACGCAGTCCGCTACTTTGACTCGACTGTTGCAAACCGACTCGACTAGACTGTTGCTCATTCCGCTCTCAAGAGGTGTGTGTAAGAATTCCGGCCACCGTCCTACAATTGTTACCCTCGGCTGTTTACAGGAGGACACATCCGAGGCTACGGGCGTTCTCCCGGCCGTAGCCCCCTCACTGAGCAGGTATTTATTGGTGACAGGATCCCGTCACTAATAAAACACTCTACTATTATGCACTCTCTAGGGACCCTCAGAATGGAAAGAAGCTGAAACGTTGAATTTTCTGAGAGTAACACCGGTCAAATATGCTGTGTCTGCTGCTTACCCTTTAACATACGTTCCTATCTCATCCTATCCCCCCCTCCAATCATCCTATCCCCACTCCAATCATCCTATCCTCCCTCCAATCATTCTATCCCCCCCTCCAATCATTCTATCCCCCCCTCCAATCATCCTATCCCCCCTCCAATCATCCTATCCCCCCCTCCAATCATTCTATCCCGATGTGCCGCGGCTTCTCAGGTGAATGGCGACGTGGCAACAGGTAGAATCATTTGTTGTTTTTAATGTGTTTTTTTTTTCTTCCAAAGCCTAGACAAACAGAGCATCATTGTGAGGTTACATACACTGGTTATAAGCCAAAAACAAAATAAACTTCAAATACATTATATAATACTGTAGCCTTTTACAATAGTGTGTTACAATAAATAAAAGCAAACAATTTAAACCCCTAGGTGTTAAAAATCCCGACATTAACACGAGCGATATAATCTCATCTGGACGACCGTTTTTCAAAGCAGTTATTCAAGCGTATTTTTTTATTATTTTATTTTTTTTTTTATTTATTTCCCCTTTAATAAACACACTGCATGATGATTTATGTTAGACTTATGTTAAAAAAAATATATATACAGGGTGTCCATAAATGATTACCCCGATTAAAACATGTTTTCCAGGTAATAATTTATGAACACACTGCATTATCCCGAAGTGGTGTAACTTTAACATTAGTATACTGTGTGTTTGTCTGTTAGTTAAACCATTTCTGTAATATTAAAACAGCTCTCATTTAAACCATTTCTTCTATTGATAAAGCTCTCAGTTAAACTATTTCTGTACTATTAAACTATTACCCCCAAAACAGTAGTAACCTTCATTATATAACAGATGTGACCCTAAACGTCTTTTATTCCTAATTATCATAGTTACCATTATCATCGTTTTACGGCCATTTTCCATGATTTACGATATTAGTACAAAATTGGCAGCTGGTCACCTCAGAGTGCCTTATATGCAATACCTCACAGATTACCATTGGGGAACGCACTAATGCCTGTATTGACGCCAGAAACACCATCCTCGCTTGTGGCAGATCCTGGACGTCGACCACCGAAGGAAATGTTGCTGTGATACGACCCTTTAAGCGATCTTCATAAAATATTCTCTAAGGTAGTGTGTGTGTTTTTCTGAGATGCCCTGAATCTTAAGCTTAGTCCTATAATCTTCACTGAATCTTGAAGCTTAGTCCTATGATCTTCACTGAATCTTGAAGCTTAGTCCTATGATCTTCACTGAATCTTGAAGCTTAGTCCTATGATCTTCACTGAATCTTGACGCTTAGTCCTATGATCTTCACTGAATCTTGAAGCTTAGTCCCATGATCTTCACTGAATCTTGAAGCTTAGTCCTATGATCTTCACTGAATCTTGAAGCTTAGTCCTATGATCTTCACTGAATCTTGAAGCTTAGTCCTATGATCTTCACTGAATCTTGAAGCTTAGTCCTATGATCTTCACTGAATGTTGAAGCTTTTAAACCTATCTTTACATTACCCTAATTTTTCCCTGCATCCCGTCCTTGCCTACACCATAGGTCGCTCCTACACCATAATATTAGTCAAATGAATCTGTCTTCCCATAAAAGAATCTATTTCAATCACTTCCCAGAATTAGTATGGATAAAGACACCAGCTATAAATTAATTAGCAGATTAAGTAGTAGTTTTGATGCAGATAGAACTTAAAATAATAACGACAGCTTGTAGTCTTACTCGTAGGGGGGATGTTAGCCGGGGAAAAAAGACGCGGCAACATATAATCGAAGGAACTACACATAGCAATTTGTACTTATGGCACTTAAACTAGCATAAATAATGGAGTTTACTATTTACACAAAAAACCCACTAGTATGTTTGGCTTTTTTCTTTTAGATTTGTAACCGGTGGGACCATTACGGATTGTACTCCACCGTGGGAGAGACGGAACGAACGCCATCACGGGAAAAATAAACCATAGATACAGAACCGAGAATAAAGATGAAATAAAAATTTACGTATTAACTATTATTTGTGTACATATTGGAATGATCCCAAGAAGCATTTACTGTGGCGGCGGCCGAGATTGATAAATATTTACCTCTCACTTCTGATGCTCTGCGGTTTATCGAGTCCTTTATCTACCCTGGCAAAGACTGAGTGTGTGCGGGGTGTGTGTGTGTGTGGTGTGAGAGTGTGTGTGTGTATGTTGCTCAACACTCAAGCCACCTTATCCAACCTACACGGCACTGGGGGTGGGGGGAGAGGAGAGGGGAAATCTTGCAAGGGTTACAACACTCCCCCCACATTAACACAACACGGGGCCTCGTCACCCCTAACGTAACCAGGCAAAACACACACACACAATTGACTTGTTCGGTACGTGGAGTTCTTCGCTAGAATGGGATTTCACGAACATCACAAACTATAAACCGGATTCTTCGAGAAATATAAGTCAGCTCAGATGAAATTGTCAGGATCCCGGGGAAAAAAGTAAGATACAAGTAATTTTAGGGGCGACGTAAGTAATTCTAGGGGTGATGTAAGTAATTTTAGGGGTGACGTAAGTAATTCTAGGGGCGATGTAAGTAATTTTAGGGGTGATGTAAGTAATTCTAGGGGCGATGTAAGTAATTTTAGGGGTGATGTAAGTAATTCTAGGGGCGATGTAAGTAATTTTACGTATTCAATTATTAAAAAACCTCTGTGCACTTTTGGTGAACTTATGAACAGTTTATAAGTATTACAAGTACATGAGTTACACTGTTGATGAGTTACACCCACACACTGTTGATGAGTTACACCCACACACTGTTGATGAGTTACACACCCACACTGTTGATGAGTTACACCCACACACTGTTGATGAGTTACACACCCACACACTGTTGATGAGTTACACCCACACACTGTTGATGAGTTACACCCACACACTGTTGATGAGTTACACCCACACACTGTTGATGAGTTACACCCACACACTGTTGATGAGTTACACACCCACACTGTTGATGAGTTACACCCACACACTGTTGATGAGTTACACCCACACACTGTTCATGAGTTACACCCACACAATGTTGATGAATTACACACCCACACACTGTTGATGAGTTACACACCCACACACTGTTGATGAGTTACACACCCACACACTGTTGATGAGTTACACCCACACACTGTTGATGAGTACACCCACACACTGTTGATGAGTTACACACCCACACAATGTTGATGAGTTACACACCCACACACTGTTGATGAGTTACACCCACACACTGTTGATGAGTTACACCCACACACTGTTGATGAGTTACACCCACACACTGTTGGAGAGTTACACCCACACACTGTTGATGAGTTACACCCACACACTGTTGGAGAGTTACACCCACACACTGTTGATGAGTTACACACCCACACTGTTGATGAGTTACACCCACACACTGTTGATGAGTTACACCCACACACTGTTGATGAGTTACACCCACACACTGTTGATGAGTTACACCCACACACTGTTGATGAGTTACACCCACACACTGTTGGTGAGTTACACACCCACACTGTTGGTGAGTTACACCCACACACTGTTGATGAGTTACACCCACACACTGTTGATGAGTTACACCCACACACTGTTGATGAGTTACACCCACACACTGTTGATGAGTTACACCCACACACTGTTGGTGAGTTACACCCACACACTGTTGGTGAGTTACACCCACACACTGTTGGAGAGTTACACCCACACACTGTTGGAGAGTTACACCCACACACTGTTGATGAGTTACACCCACACACTGTTGATGAGTTACACTCACACACTGATGATGAGTTACACCCACACACTGTTGATGAGTTACACACCCACACACTGTTGATAAGTTACACCCACACACTGTTGATGAGTTACACACCCACACACTGTTGATGAGTTACACAACCACACTGTTGATGAGTTACACAACCACACTGTTGATGAGTTACACACCCACACACTGTTGATGAGTTACACACCCACACACTGTTGATGAGTTACACCCACACACTGTTGATGAGTTACACCCACACACTGTTGATGAGTTACACCCACACTGTAACAAACACAATACTCATATATTTTCAGTAACAATGTAATCGTATAATTAAAAACAAGATGGTCATCAATTCAGAGGTATGTTCTATCCCTACGTAGCTTAATGCCCTCAGTCGTAGGTTCTCAATAACAAATTCCTCTACCTTACAATCGTTTTAATTTAGATTCGTTATACCTCTCTTAAATCATCCAGGAGAATATCGCAAGAATACCCCCACGAAACACAAACACCGTACTGAACGTGCCTCGGTAACGTTAGCTTTGAGAGACCACCCTGGGATTCACCAACACAGTCGCATGGGAATAAAATCAACTTTGGTTTGGCTGTCTGCTGGTGATGTTGTTTATTGGTGGGATCCTGTGATAACCATTTGAGAGGGACTTATGATCTGGGTCCATGGCGAGAGTGTGTGTTGAAGTGTTTATGAGGAGTCAAGCTTATTAGTCACCTTAATACATACAGAAGCATACAATATACATAGTTTCATGTATGTTGAGTCACTACAGTCTTACAAAAGCATATAATACAGATTCATGGATACTAACTCACTCTTATTACAGACATACAGACACACAAATACATACATGTTCAAACACCCACAAGACCTGACTCTTCCCTCCCTCCCATCACTTCAGCTGGGTGGCATAAGAAACCTAATGACAATGGGATCGACTTCTCTCTACAATTGAACCAGTATATAAGTTCTTAATTAATTTTCTAAGGGATTTTAGCCTCTGGTTATAAAACGACCTTTATCCTAATATTAACCACCCAATGAACATAACACGTAAATTATGAATGCACTACAGTTATGTTCCTCCATGCATGAATGCACTTGGAAAACACTTACAGTTCAGTGTGTATGCATAAAGGTCAATGCATTTTTGGATAAGCACAAGTGTGGTAGCTCTAATGAGAGGATAATCCTGCTGACTCAAACACACACAAACACCTGTAGTACTCACAAGCAACACCTAAACATACACACTGGCCAAACACACACATCAGCAAGCACTCTCAAAAACACACCTCCAATATACACACACTCACACCTGCAGTACTCACAAACACACCTACAACAATCACAAATACACCTGGAATACTCACAAAGCCACACACAAACATACTCTCTCTCTCTCTCTCTCTCTCTCTCTCTCTCTCACTCACTCACTCACACCCTCTCTCTCTCTCTCTCTCGTGGTAGCTGAAGGAACATTACAAGACGATAATCCAAACAATAACAGCACAGTACATCAAAGGAAACCCCCAGAATTACTCCCCCCCCCCCCCCCCCCACTCTCTGAATACCTAACGAGACAAAAGCGTCTTGGGGTAAGGGGAAGGGGAAGGAGGGGAAGGGAAAGGGGAAAGGGTAAATAAACAAACAAACAAGAGAAAGAATACTACAATAATCCATTTTTATCAGATATTCAATATGATGAATAATTTGGTTGAGAACGAAAAGAAATAATCACCGGTAATTATAAACCCCTTAACAGCCACTGGTACCTGTATTAACGAGATATGGTCAAGGTCATTACCGCGTCTACGCTCGTATACTCTTCGGTCGTTTGGCGTCCTTGTACGTAATGCGGACGTTAACCGGCCAATAGAGTCGAGCAACACAAGGGGGCGCGGCAATACGCACACGGCCGCAAGCCAATCCCCGACTACAAAATATATCCTATGCGAAAATAATCACACAATTTGTCATGAAAATCAGCTACTGAAATAAACATACATATTAACATAAATTATTGTTTGTTTTTTTTAGTTATTATTTAAGGTTCCTTTTAAATATATATTAGTCACTTTTGTTTTGTTTTAAACTTCTGCGCCTTTCACACCGAGCCGACTCATTTAAGCCCCATTGTTGACCGTGCATTCTTGTTTCTTAGCAGACTTGATATTTTAACTCAACAAGCAGGACTCAGACACAGCAAGATGGTCTTTTTTTTTTTTAAAGACAAAACAGATGAAAAGACTTGGTTTTGTGTCCACACCCAGAATGTCAGCCTAAACAGATCAGAAACAATTAAAATTCTGCCTAAAAACCATTCAGCTTTTGGTCTTGCCATTCCCGGGCTCTGATATTATTTTTAAGCCTCGGACGTCACGGTGCCCTTGGGAGTGTAGACGCGGGCATTGGGGTCTAACGTGGAGTGTTGTGGGTTCTTGGGAGCGGGCGGGGAGATGGGTGCGGGCGGGGACATGGGAACGGTCGGGGAGATAGGGACGGGCGGGGAGACGGTGTGGGGACGGGTGTGGCCGGCGGGGGTGAAGCCGAGGCCACACAGGGAGTCCAGCGACGTGTCCATGAGGCCGTCAACCATCACCAGGGAAGCGGTTGGCTCCATGCCGGAAGATGTCACCTGCAGTACAAAACTTCCTCAACTTGTAAGGTCAGGAACAACTACGATACAACACTCACACAACATACAGTAAACAAGTCAGCCAGGAGGTGTATTCATGATGTCTTTAAAGCTACTCAGACTAAAGATTAAAATCAAAATACAAATCATTTGCCAGTAGATATATTGAAATTACATAATCACTTAGGTATACATTTTAACATGGCCATTTTTTGACCTAGACTCACAGAAATCACAATGAAGGGAAGGAAATAAATCTGAGAAGTGACGTCGCAAGATAAACGTTGAGGGCAAAGAAGGGGAGGGGGGGAGGGGAGACGTAGACCTTTCAATTTAACACTATGCTGACCTGCGGCAGAAGCTTGGAGGTGTAGTGAATGGGTGTTGAGTCGAGAGAGGAGTTGTGGAAGCTTGTTGGGGGACACACGGCCAACACCTCCGTGATCTTGGCCTTCAGTTCTTCGATTTCCTTATCCTTCGAAGACACGAGTCCTAAGGTGCCGGAGAAAATGGGGAAATGAGGAAACTTGATGGCAGAAACAGAGGGGAAAGAGTCAAAACAAGAAGTAAGAATATCCACATAAACTAACTAACTCGTATATTTAATCAATTTACGAAATAAACATCAACTTAATTCTAAATCAATTCACTACATACACTCGAGTTAGTCATGTGGAAATATTATCAAAGTTACCTTGTGAGATTTCCAACTGTCTCTTTGCTTCTCCTAGAGCAGAGAAGAGGTCCAGCTTCACTCTGGTTTCGGCCGATAGCGACGTCTCCAAGTGCGTGTTCTTGTCCTGCATGGCGGAGAGGGCCGACATGAGCACCTCGGTGTCGTTTTGGTTGTCCTTGTACTGTCGTAGGGTCATGTTCTCGCGCTCCACGCTGCGGACGCGATCCTCAGAGAGGCGGTGGTCGCGCCGCAAACGCTTCAGCTCGGTCTCCAGTTCACTGCGACGACTGCGGCAGGATTCACTGCATTCACTCCTGAAATATACAGTGACTTACAGTGCATCCAACTCTGAGTCACTGACATACAGGATTCACTGGTTTGTCTTGAGTCATTGGCTCATTATCAAACTATGAGACATGATTCACTACATTCACTCCCGAAGTACAGTAGTATCCCCTTAAAGCTGGCTGTTTTAAAGCTTGTGTCCCTCAGAACTCACAGATTGTCATGGAAAATAAATACAATAACTCTGAGGCTGTGCACCAGGGACCATCACTACAGGTCATAAGATGCACCCTGTAATAGCCTACTGTACTGTACTGTCAGAGTCAAGTCACAGGCTGTTATGGTTCTCACCATCACTTTATGGATCTATTATCAAACACTTGTTGGTATTATTAATAAAATTGACCTAATGTAACACAAAAGGACATAATTATAGGTACCAACAGTATAAATACTTCTAAGTACCAGACAAGTTCACTAGCATCTGTCCAGGTCAGGGATTGCTTACATCCTGTGCACCAGGTCACCTCACATGTCAGAAGTATTATATTGTCACTACTAACTATCACTGTATGGATCTAATGTTTATTTATTATATTGTATTATTCATATATGTATTATTTATATATGTATTTTACACACTCCTCAGACTGGCACGAAAGACTCGCGGATATTGCTTTCTCACGGGGTCCAGTTGACCTAGCCCCAGCGAGCTTTAGGGGAATACTGTACAGTGATTTCCATCATATTTTTGTATTTCACAACTCCTTGATACATGTTACCTTACCTAACGTAATGTAGTCTAACCTAACCTGACCAACATTAGGGTATTCAATCATCAGGTGATCTACAGGTGACACACACTCACTTGGCATTAGCTAGGGCATGTGCTCTAGCCTGCGACTGCTCCTCGACCTTTTTCTGCCGCCGCTCGAGCTGTGCCACCTGGTTCTCGGCGGCCGTGCGTGCGCGACGCTCCTCTTGAAGCCGACGCTCGAGACCACTGATAGTAGATCTATCATTTTGTCGAGCAGTTACCAGCCCGTGGAGTCTGGAGGAGGAGGGGAATAAATAACATCATAAGTAGAGTTTATTTTCCATGATCACGTCTGAATGGAAATAAAATAAATAACTAAGAAATGAAAGAAAAAGAATCACAAGTAAAGACAATAGTCCTTGATCACATATGACTAGCAAGGAATAAAACTACAAATAGAGGGATGGGCAACAGGTCAGGTCAGGTCCAACTCACTTATTTTGCAAGTTGTCGTTGTCTTGCTGGAGCTGGTTCATCTCTTGCCGAGTAATTTTGTCACTGGATATGAGTGTGTTGATCTGGTTGCGAAGTTCCTGCTCTGTTTGTCGCGATGCCTGCAGGTCGGCCTTGAGTCTCTTGATGTCAGCTTCGAGTCTGGAGGGGGATTTATTTTTTTTGTTAGGGGTAGTTGAGAGTGATCTTGAGCTGATGAAGGGTGTATGGTTAATGACACACTACATCCTTGACCACCATAGGGTCAAGACCTATTCAGGCCCCCCTTGGCCATGTCGGCCCAGTCCCCAAGTCCCTCTCCCCGACCCGTCCTCACCACCGGGATATCTACATAATCAAAAGTGACAATTTCGTTTGGGAAAGAAATGGGATCAGTGTTGAACAGGGTTTAAGCCAGTGAGTTCAGCACTAGACAGTACCAGTGAGAGCCGTGACCCACCAGTGAGATAAGCACCCCAGGAACTGACCGCCATCTTCTGACCAGGTGCTAATCAGTTCACCCTGTGAACAACAGAGGGCCGGCCGACTATGCACCTGACTACTAGATAACACAACACCACCGAGCAGTGTGAGGTACTGTGACACCACCACACACCACACATGACCATGTGAGGTCCCTCATATCAACACCCGAGGACGAGTTACTACACCAGGTGAACACCTCACCACCCGGTGTCTCCATGACCAGCCCAGGCCTGGGCCATCAACTGCAAACTATAATAATTTGTATGTTCAATCATTGTTTCTTCTTTCAGTAATGATATCTTTTGCTAAACGACCCACCCAGCCCATGTCTTTGTATGTAATAAGTCATTTTTGTCCAATGTATATTTTCAGCCTTCGGGCTGCCGAACTTATTCAATAAACCGTTAATTATTATTATTATTATTATTATTACACACACACACCACTTGGTATAAGGCCACACCCACACCCACCCACACCCCCACCCACCCACCCACCCACCCACACACACCCACCCACACACACCCACCCACACACACACACCCCCACCCACACACACCCACCCACACACACACACCCCCACCCACCCACCCACCCACACACACTCTACTCTCACCGTATGATGCTGACGGTCTCCTCCTTGGGGCCGTGAGTACTGTCTTTATTACTCTCCTTATTTTTGTTTTTCTTATCCCGCGAAGCCGACCCGCCGCCTCCCGCCCCAGAATCCCGTAAGTTGTTTGTGTGGGATCCCGGTATCTTGGCTGACCCGTTACTCTGGAAAAGTTTTAAAGATACAAATGTCAACAGAAGCTTCTTTGATCGCGGTAATTATTGAAATGATTTAAGATCTACGTTTATTTTCTCTACTTTGCCGATTTTTTTTTTTGACGTGTGGACTAAGGAGTAAAAAAAAATAAACTAAAATAAATAAATGAAATAAAATAAAAATTGACCAATGTAGAATAAGACACACAGTGAAACCTCCATCTAATGAACCACCCCCCTGTATATAGAGATGAAATCCATCATATCGAGGGTCTGTTAGATGTGAAACCCCCATATAACGGATTATACGGAGAGAGAAATCCATTATATCCAGGTTCTGTTCAATGTGAAACCTCCATCTAATGAACTACCGTATATACTTGTGTATAGTTCGAGTTTTTAGGACCAAATTTTTAGGCAAAAAATTGGGGGTCGTCCTATACAAGCGTAATAGTTTTGTTAGGTTGAACCCGTGCATGATGGGAAGGGCGAGGAGCAACTTTTAGCTTCAGACATGAAAAATATTTACCATTTACTGCCAGTAAACAATGGAAACATAAAATATGTACCAATTAGTAATGAAAAGTTGTGCAGTTCCTTCAGCAGATGAAGTTCACCAACTTACAATAGGCTAAATTACCTTACAACGTGCTTTCAGTAGTCTATGTTGAAGTTCTTAGCACAGGTTAACTTATCTTATCATATACGGTATCACAGTTCTCATTGATCTACAAAAAATACCGGTAATAAAAACCTTTTCTATTTTTCACACTTAATATAATACCCGGTAATCTACTTCAACCTCCTATTGTTTACAACGATGCATGGCGCACCACCAGCTGTTGAGTATCAGCTAGACGGTACACGTGTTTTTCGAATCGTTTTCAGTTAAAAAACTGTTACATCACACGTATATTTTACCTTAACTGTGCCTGAATGAATATATACTCGGAAATAAATAGTAGTTTTGCTGAAACGTGATGTATCTTAATGTAAAATAGGATAAAATACATGAAGAAAACTTAAGATTTTACCTAAACTTCCGATGTTCAAGAGAAGTTACTCGTTTTTTTTATAGTTTTTGGTTAAAATATTGTTATATTACAATGGTATTCTATTCATACTGTGCCTGATATAATGCATTCATGGAAATGTAATATTTTTGCTGAAATGACGTACGTATTACAGTGGAAAGTGGGATAAAATCGTGACGAAAACAATGACTTTCGCTTTCTTTCGTTCAAAAGATGTTACCGTAATCGCTTTTTGAATGGTTTAGTTAAAAAACTGTTGTATTGCAATAATATTCCCTCCTAATTGACTTGAATAAATACTTGAATGGAATTATACAATATTTTTGTTGAAACTACCAGCGTTTCAGTGTAAAGTGTCGTGTCGTAATAATAAATGGTAAACAATTTGCCTTTGGCACTCAGTGTTTCAGGCACGGCGAGCCTCAGTTTATAGGACGTAGAGCGTTTTTACTGAAGGTTTTGTTGTTCCATTACCCTCAAAAACATGGGTCGACCTATAAACGAGGAATATCATAAATTAACGATTTCTTGGTCAAAAAATCAGGGTCGACCTATAAACGAGGGGGGTTATAGACGAGTATACAGGTAGTCATCGACTTACGACCTAGATTGGTTACGGCCGCCCGGTCGTAAGTTGATCTGGTCGTAAGTCGGCCTATGTTATAATTACCTTACGTATATTATAATGTGTAATGATAATATAATCATCTTTAAGTCATATTTTATCAACATTTTCTTTGTTCATTAGTGTTACGGTCGTCAGGTTTAAGTAAATCACTGGCAGGTTGAGGAGTAGATGAAGACAGTTTCCTCTTGGTAGACATCTTGGGGGGGGTTGTGGTTCAAGAAAAATTTCCAAGACAAAAGAAAGGCACAAGGCAAACAGACACGGAGGGAAGTGTGCTGTACCAGCGAGCGTGTTTGTAATTGAGCGCGGGGATGCGCGCGGCTCCAGCTCCCGGCAGCGCCAGGAGGCTGGGGCCAAAACTGTCGTACCGCCGGTCGTAAAGTCGAACAGACGTAAGTCGCATAGGTCGTAAGTCGACGACTACCTGTATACGGTATATAGAGATGAAGGTCCATTATATCCAGGTTCCGCTTTCCACAACAGTCGTTCAGCCTCACCTGTAAAGAGGCATTGACGCGTTTCTTTTCGGTCTCGAGGCTGGCAGTGAGACCAGTGGTTTGTGTGGAGGAGGGGCCACCACACGGCGTACTACCCCCAGAGCTGGTCTTGGCACTCTTGTCTTTCTCCGCCTCACTCTCATCGTAGTCGTTCACGGACCTCGAATTGGCCCACCTGAAGTGCCAACAACAAGGTCAGGTTAGGTTAGTGTTAGAATAGGTTTGGTTTGGTTTAGCAAGGTTAGGGTTAGGTTAGGTTAAGTTACAAATACACTCGTTTCATACACAGAAAGTTCAATAACAAATACAAAAACAAATACACACAGACATACAGATAAAAATAACTAGAGCAAAAAAATAAAAATTGAATACAAAATATCAAGTAAAAACAATATTTATAAAAAAGTTGCACAAATTATGTATTCCTGACTTAATATTATGAAAGTACGTCTATAACAGGAATCAACAACGCTTTATATATTTCTGTTTATGCCGCCACCATCGCAGCTTCCAGAATATGAGACGCGTAGATACAGATAAGGCTGTTTGGACACGATGCAGCAAAAACTGGCATACGCACACATGTACGTTAAATGGTCGTCATGATCACGGGCAAAAGTCACAGACGACCCGGTAGTTTATCCGCGATTCAAGAAAATTTTATTCTTATCGTTTCAAATCCTTTTATTATTTTTAAGCAAACGGGGCCAGACATTGATGAGGGATTGTAGCCCCTGGGGTCAAAAAGGGTCCATCGTATAACACTGAAACGACGAGATTTCAGACCGTTATCAATCTTTGGCTGGAGCTGCTGTACCACTCGAAAGGTCACCAACACTCACAGATTTCATAATAATTACAGAGGATATCCAATCATTAATTTTATATACAAGTCTTAGTAACTATTGTATGGTATTGTTAAATGTGGAAAATTATATTGTGTTAATACTGTCACCCGCTTGGTAATTTAAATATTTGTTCTATATACCAGTACTTGTCTAAATATATTACTTAAGGCCCAATTTAATGATTTATTTTTCCCAATTTAAGACACATTACATAACTACACTTTGGGATGACTGTGAATGATCGCTTGATGCCTTGCTTGTGATCTGGCCGATTGCTATATAAAGATTGCGGACCCTTCATCTATAATGTACGCTCAAGTTAACACGATACAGGTGTACAATCTAACTATACTATAACCTGTAACTATACTCCTGAAATAATGTATTACACCATCTACAATGTAAACTGTAACCATTAGATTTATCATGATCAAATCCATCTCATTACATTAAGACAAGTTAATGTGTTAGGATTTATCTCCAATATATATGGATTCACCTGAAGATTAATCACCTAATCCTACCCGTGTGTTAGGTTAGCATCTGGTTAGGTTAAGGTAGGTGAGGTTACATTATGTTTGGTTAAGTTAGGATGGATAATCTTTGGGTGATATAAGCCACGCATACACACCAAAGCCACACATCCTCACCGAAGCCACACATCCTCACCTACCCTTTTTTCTGCATGTATTCCAGCTCGGCGTGGATAGTGCCGTTGGGAAGGCGATTTTTGTCCGGCCGGTGTATAGGAGGTGGGGGGCTGTCTTCCCCCGCCTGGCTTTGTTCAGGTAACTTGGCATCAGCTCTAACACCTCTACTCCCTCTACTACCACCACCACCACCACCACAACCACCCCCACTACCCCCTCCACTACCCCCTCCTCCTCCCCCTCCTCCACTACTACTGCTACTAGTACTACTGCTGCTACTCGTACTACTGCTACTGCTAATACTACTACTGCAACTGCTACTGTGATTGCAGCTTCCTCCTGTAACATGAAACAAAAATGGATTCAGGAAGAGATTTATTGTCATTTTCCGCCTCAACTAACATCCAGTAGAGGTTATGACAAGAGCTATTATTATTTATATTATGGTCACAACTAATGTCTTCAAATGGTGCAGAAAACAGATAATTAACTTAATATAAATATATATATATAAGTAGCATTACAGATAGAGTATTGGTATATTAATCATTAAGTAACAATAACACAGTTGCTTGGTCGAGAGAGAGAGAGAGAAACAACAAAAGGTGTAATTAGCCACAGGCAGGACCACACCATCACCTCACCTGTCAGGTTAATGGTGGCAGCAGTGACCTCCACCTCACCATTGAGATTGAGATCTTCACTTTTCTCCTTCAGACCTGAGAGTGAGACACATTAATTAGTGAGGTGAGACACATTAATTAGTGAGAGGTGAGACACATTAATTACATTGTTTGTATACCTACACTGTACTATTATCAATATCAATGTTCTTTTGGCGTGCGCACACGCACGCACACACACACACACACACACACACACACTTAAGAAACAGAGAGACATATTCTCAGTCTACTTACACACTCAATGGGACTATTAAGTAACACAGTCTACTCACACTTATCAGGACTAGACGTGACTTGCAACTCTGGTGGCAACGCCTCTTGAAGTAGTTGCAAATAAAATTCATTTTCTTTTGCAACCTCCCGCTGTTTTCTCTGTAAGCATAAGAGCAAATACAAATAATAACGTTAATAACAACAATAATGATAATAATAATAGTAATAATACAGTAAAAATAATAATAGTAATAATAATAATAACAATAATAATAACAAAGACGCCTCTCTAAGTTATTGCGTCTATGAGTGATAGAACCCAGATGTAATGTCCCGTGATTGGTCAACTCCTCGGGGGGGTTCCAGCCTATGGTGTGACCTGGTGCTTCAGTTCTCAACCTGTCTGGAACCTGGGTCACAACACAAGGAGCCTATCTACTGGAGAGAGAGAGAGAGAGAGAGAGAGAGAGAGAGAGAGAGAGAGAGAGAGAGAGAGAGAGAGAGAGAGAGAGAGAGACACCTCGGTACAGTACTAACCTGTCTCAATCTGTATCCAACGTAACTTTTTAAACCGAACCCCAAAGTTACGACAGGATACCCAATACTGTGGGAGAGAACACGACAGGTGGGGTGTTATTATAAATGCTCTAAAGTGAGTTATGGGGGCTGGTATATGTATGAGTTTATTGATGATTGAGAGGAATAATATGTATACACACACTTGTAGATATTCATACAGACACACACAGGAGAGAAGAGCTACTTACCAATGTGCAGCAAAGGGTCTGCACAAATCTAAATGGAAGGGAACATTTTTTATATCTTTGAGGCGAACAAGAGCCTCGATGTAGATGAAGAGCGCCCATAGCACTACTGTGGGCATACACACACCACGTTCTGCAACACACAAGGGCATGAAGGTGCATTAGAATAATCATAATGGAATATAACTGTAGATACAATTATTTAAATGACTATAAACATTTTAATTGTGATTTTTTATTGCAGTTTTTCCCGACATATAGAATGCGATTTATTTTTAACTGTGTTCGAAAATTAACCCTGTGTCCAATACCCCGTGTCCAATGTGCCGGTACTGTACTATCAAATAAAGTTGAGAGAGGTTTGTTTTCTCAGCTACATAACTGTGCTAGTTCTGTTGTCACGGGGAATAATATAAAACATTCAAGAGCGAGACGTTATGACAGAAGGCAAAAGTACCACCTCGCTGTGTCTCCTTTACCAGCACTCATAAACCATACCCCACAAGATGGCCCTCACGTACCACACGCGATGACCCCGACACACCAGACAAGGTGGACCCGACATAACGTACCTGTGTGCCATACGAACTGGACCCAGACGTAGGTGGAGGCGGCGAAGAAAAGCCAATTCACCGGGATGAAGAGGAGGCAGATCATGTCCGAGGTTAGTGCCATACACACAAACAACACGGAGAATGCCTGCCGGGAGGAACAATGGTCGTGACCAATGATTGACCTCGGAACACTAAAGTCAATTAATATTAAACAATAACTCGATGACGTTTGCAATAATGGAGAAAAGGTGAAGACAAAATGGTTAGCAATGCATCAATAATGTTTACAATAAAGATTAAACAATATATCAATAATGTTTACAAAGACAGCACTGTACTCACCAGACCCTGGTAGCGGAAAGAGTCGTACACACTACGCAGGAGAAGCCAAAAGGGCCACAGATATTCAAACCGGAACTCCAGAAGAAAATCTGCTGCCAGCACAAGAAGCCATACCAGGAGAAACTTGATGTACACAAAGGTGCTGCAAATACAAACAGGGGTAAACAACATGATGTAAACAGGTGTAAACAACAGCTACATGTAAACACCTAAATACTGTCAATGAAACCTCTATTTAATGGACTGTATGGGTGAGAGAGGATGTTATATCAAGGGTCAGTTAGATGTGAACCTCTATTTAATGAAACGACCCAAAAGAAATGTTCATCAGAAATCACTGTTCGTAAAGTACCTGGAGTCACAATGTAGACTTTGTAGAGGTTATAGGGTAGGGTGTGGTAGGGTAGGGTGTGGTAGGGTAGGGTGTGGCAGGGTAGGGTGTGGTAGGGTAGGGCAGGGGAGGGTAGGTTAGGTAGGGTACATAAGAATGGAGGAAACAGCAGCGGGTCTATACTGGTCAGTCCCGTTTACACCCAACCCCTATAGCTCATATATCCATCCAGCCTCTGTTTGAAGCTATCCAGCGTATTAGAATTAATGATAATGTTTGGTAATTTGTTCCACTCATCCACTACTCTGTTTCCAAAGCCAATGTTTACCTATCTTGAGCCTAAATCTAGATTGGTCTATTTCAAAACCATTGTTACAAGTTCGCTCCTGGTTGGATAGTTTGAGTACCTTTGTAATGTCCCCTTTGTTTAACCCTGACTTCCATTTATACACCTCTATCATATCGCCCCTCACTCTACGTCTCTCGAGGGAGTGCAAATTAAGATGCTTTAACCTGTCTCTGTACTCAAGGTTCCTAATGCCTGGGATTAGTCTTGTCATTCTCATCTGAATTCTTTCTAGGGATTCTATATCCATTCTGTAGTACGGTAACCAGAACTGAACTGCGTAATACAAGTGAGGTCTAACAAGCGCAAGATATAGTTTTAGGATGACCTCACTAGTCTTGTAACTAACACTCCTTTGTATGAACCCAAGTACTTTATTAGCCTTGTTTCGAGCAAATACACATCGTTTACTTGGCTTAAGATTCCTACTTATCATTACTCCTAAATCTTTCTCTCAGTCGGATTTCTCAATAACACCGTTGTTCATCTGGTATCTGGTTTCCCTGTTTACATCTCCTATACTGAGTACTTTACATTTGTCCACATTGAATTTCATCTGCCATTTTTTATAGAACTAGACCATTCAAAAAACTTGTTTAGATCTTCATGTAGTTTTGCAGAGTCATCATCAGATTTAATTACACGTCCTATTTTAGTGTCGTCAGCAAATTTACTTATGTTGCTGTCTACGCCTACATTTATGTCGTTTATGTATATAATAAATAATAATGGTCCAAGTACTGAGCCTTGAGGTACTCCACCTGTGACGTTACCCCAATCGGATTTAGTGCCGTTAATGCTCACTCCCTGTTTCCTGTCCTGTAACCACGCACTAATACTAAGGTAGGATACAGTGGGATAGGGTGATAGGATAGGGTAGGTCAGGTCAGGGCAGGGCAGGGCAGGGCAGGGCAGGGCAGGTAAGAATAGAGTAGGATAGGACAGCAAGAGCCACATTATAACAAACTCCCAAAGACCAACTAACCTAACTAACAGACAGAAAGAGAGAGAAGAGAAGAGAATAAGATAAGTGTAATAATAATAATAAAAAAAATAGAGGAGTGTGGAGAAACAGGATGTAACCGGTGATAACAACACCTGACGTGGCTTCGAGCTAGACGAGATAAAAGTGCCTGGAAATATTACCCTCGGACCGAACTTAACCCCACACCCCCTACCAAACACATGACAACAGACGACACCAACTGATAAATACAATACCCCCCCCCCCCCTCCTTAACAACCCGGCGAGTGGGAGATACAGTACATAACAGGGTGTCTAAGTAAAATACACACTATTCAGGGATCTTTTTTGTTTTCTTTTTGAGACGCCCTGTAGACATTATCTCATGGTGGTGTTCTGGACTTCCTCTGAGTACGATATGTTAGTCTAATGATTGAGTACGGTGTCTTAATCCCTTGAGAACAAATTTACCAGAGTACAATATGTCAAGTCCATTACTTTAGATATTGAATCCCTTGAGTACAATGACCTAACCCTTTGAGTACTACTTTGATACTGGTACTCAAGGGGGTAACTAATTATACAATAGAGATTAATATGTGATTGGACGCTAATCACCTAGAAACAGACAAACACACAGACAGAAAGAGACAGACAGACAGACACATACCACAACACATGACTATTTTAATAACAACATCGATTCTTTTTTTTTTCCCGGTCAATAAAGTGTACGGGTCAAGAGTGTCGGGAGTTGAACGCCGCGAACTAATAGACAAGAGATAAACGTTGCTTGGGGTGCGTTGTTCTGCTGTTGTTGTTGTTTTCTACGAACTTCCCTTTAAAATTTATCGCCTAATATTCTTATCTCTCTCTCTCTCTCTCTCCTTCCCTGATGATAATGATGGTATAATGACACACACTATACTACCAAAACACCCCCCCAGGCCGACTGACACCGCTAAACACACCAGCCATACTTGTTCCGAGTCTGACACACACACACACACACACACACGAGATCCACAGCATGTACAAACAAACTCCTGGGCCTAAACTTTCCGCTAAATAAGTATACTATATATATGGATCAAGAGAGGTTAGGTTAGTTTAAATTTGCTTCTCTATAACACAATCACCATAAACTAAACATATTAACATAAATTCAATAAATAACATCTGAAATAAATGTTATATTGTACCCACGAGAACACAGGAGGTTATAAATATTATCCCTACCTTAACCATATGATGTTAATATAAATTACCAAAGATTAAAACACAATATAACATCAAATATTAACATTAAATCACAAAAAATGACGAAAATATCAAGTTAAATTAACAGAACACATAACAGGTTAACTAACTCATAATGTTAATGTTTAGTTTTACCTGGACTAAATTAACATCACAATGAATAAAAAACCCACAAATTAACATTAAATATTAACAAAATCAATAAAAAACACTGAAATATCATATAATATTTAATAAACATACTGTAGAGGTTTCTTAATACATCATAAACATTTTTTTTACTTAAATTCCTCAATAACCCCAAATTTAACATAATTAACATTGTATATATGTTAATTATCAATAGTCTGATAAACTGTGATAGTAATTAATAAAGGAATTATAATAAAAAAGGGAAAAAACTAAACCATATCAGATTCAGTTAATTAAAAGTGACAGCTGTTCTCTACACCATTACCTACCTGACACTAGATTCAATTAACCTTTAAGTATATTTATAATTTATTTCTATCTATGTTTGTTATTTTAATTAAGATATAAGAGAGAAATAGTATATAAGGTCAGCCATATTCAGTATCACTCACCTGCCGTATAATCCTTCACCAATTTTGGTCCGTTTTAACGGTCTACGAAGCTTAGCACAATCCACATTTCTCCTCTTCATTATTTAAAGCTTTTATTTTTTTACCCCATACATGTAGTACACAGATCCAAAGTCGAATATCATTTAAATAAAGTGGAGTGTGTCGTCTAACAGGAGTGTGTTGTTGTGTCAGCCATCTACAAAAGTATAGATGATAGACTCTTTATATCCAATCCGATCGTCTTCTGTCAAACAATACGTAATAAAAAGAATCCAATCGTCTATACAATGTCAGCTATCTAGAAAAGTATAGATGATAGACTATTCATATCCAATCCGATCGTCTTCTGTCAAACAATAAGTAATAAAAAGAATTCAATCGTCTATACAATGTCAGCTATCTAGAAAAGTATAGATGATAGACTATTCATATCCAATCCGATCGTCTTCTGTCAAACAATAAGTAATAAAAAGAATTCAATCGTCTATACAATCACCATAACCTAATCTAATTCCTTTTTATTCCTATTCCAAATGTTTATAGGTGGAAATGACATTTTTCTAAACATGGAGGAATATGGAAATT
The DNA here is from genome assembly GCA_958450375.1 of Homarus gammarus. NCBI lineage: Eukaryota > Metazoa > Arthropoda > Malacostraca > Decapoda > Nephropidae > Homarus > Homarus gammarus. Next base: position 845,020 of record CAUDMG010001877.1, read on the forward strand.
GAAGCCATTTCTAGATACTGGTTGCGCACGCACATTATACCTCGTTAATAAAAGGAAATAGAATATAAATTATGTTATATAGTCTAACCTTATTAATCAGACATTCTTAAATAATATTCTACCTCCTCCATTACCTTAAACAACTTTATTTTCTTATTTATTCTATTTTAGTTTCTAATTTATCCTCATTATTATATTAAAAACCATTAATTAATAATTCCTGTTGTTTTAATTATCTTTATTGAATGTTTCTTTTATATTTGATTAGATTTAAAGTGTTGTATTACCTTTACGTCAGGTGAGAGATGAGATAATGACAGGTGAGACACGGGTGAGACAGGTGAGAGATGAGATAATGACAGGTGAGAGACGGGTGAGACACAGGTGAGAGATGAGATAATGACAGGTGAGAGACGGGTGAGACACAGGTGAGACACAGGTGAGACAGGTGAGAGATGAGATAATGACAGGTGAGACACAGGTGAGACAGGTGAGAGATGAGATAATGACAGGTGAGACACAGGTGAGACAGGTGAGAGATGAGATAATGACAGGTAAGAGACGGGTGACACAGGTGAGAGATGAGATAATGACAGGTGAGAGACGGGTGAGACAGGTGAGAGATGAGATAATGACAGGTGAGACACAGGTGAGACACAGGTGAGAGATGAGATAATGACAGGTGAGAGACGGGTGAGACAGGTGAGAGATGAGATAATGACAGGTGAGAGACGGGTGAGACAGGTGAGAGATGAGATAATGACAGGTGAGACACAGGTGAGACAGGTGAGAGATGAGATAATGACAGGTGAGACACAGGTGAGACAGGTGAGAGATGAGATAATGACAGGTGAGACACAGGTGAGACAGGTGAGAGATGAGATAATGACAGGTGAGAGACGGGTGAGACAGGTGAGAGATGAGATAATGACAGGTGAGACACAGGTGACACAGGTGAGAGATGAGATAATGACAGGTGAGACACAGGTGAGACAGGTGAGAGATGAGATAATGACAGGTGAGACAGGTGAGAGATGAGATAATGACAGGTGAGACAGGTGAGAGATGAGATAATGACAGGTGAGACAGGTGAGACAGGTGAGAGATGAGATAATGACAGGTGAGACAGGTGAGAGATGAGATAATGACAGGTGAGACAGGTGAGAGATGAGATAATGACAGGTGAGACAGGTGAGACAGGTGAGAGATGAGATAATGACAGGTGACACAGGTGAGAGATGAGATAATGACAGGTGAGACAGGTGAGACAGGTGAGAGATGAGATAATGACAGGTGAGAGACGGGTGAGACACAGGTGAGAGACAGGTGAGACACAGGTGAGATAATGACAGGTGTGCGTCGGTGTTTCTATTTAAATGTTTCTTATCTGATTACCGAGAGAGAGAGAGAGAGTGTGTGTGTGTGTGTGTGTGTGTGTGTGTGTGTGTCTGTGTGTGTGTGTCTGTGTGCATGTGTGTCTGTGTATGTGTGTGTCTGTGTGTCTGTGTGTGTGTGTGTGTGTGTGTCTGTGTGTGTAAGTGTGTGTGTGTGTGTGTGTGTGTAAGTGTGTGTATGTAAGTATGTGTATGTGTGTGTGTATGTGTGTAAGTGTGTGTGTGTGTGTGTATGTGTGTATGTGTGTCTGTGTAAGTGTGTGTATGTGTGTCTGTGTGTGTGTAAGTGTGTGTATGTTGAAGTACCTTTGGTTAATTTGGGCTAAGTTTGTTAAGGACAGGTAGGGTTAGGTTAACTCAGTCAATCAGTCAGTCAACCACCAGTCAATCTTATCAGTCAACCAGTCAGTCAGTCAACCACCAGTCAATCAATCACTCAGTCAGTCTGCCAAACAGTCAACCAGTCAGTCAGTCAGTCAGTCAACCACCAGTCAATCTATCAGTCAACCAGTCAGTCAGTCAACCACCAGTCAATCAATCACTCAGTCAGTCTGCCAAACAGTCAATCTTATCAGTCAACCAGTCAGTCAGTCAACCACCAGTCAATCTATCAGTCAACCAGTCAGTCAGTCAACCACCAGTCAATCTATCAGTCAACCAGTCAGTCAGTCAACCACCAGTCAATCTATCAGTCAACCAGTCAGTCAGTCAACCACCAGTCAATCAATCACTCAGTCAGTCTGCCAAACAGTCAACCAGTCAGTCAACCAGTCAGTCAACCACCAGTCAATCTATCAGTCAACCAGTCAGTCAGTCAACCACCAGTCAATCAATCACTCAGTCAGTCTGCCAAACAGTCAACCAGTCAGTCAACCAGTCCCTCAATCAGTCAACCACGTCACAGTGCTCGGGAAATAAACATTATACGACCACCTGTTACGGTAGTGCCACTTGTTACTGGCACTTAGGCACTGTTAGGACACTTTCTGGGCATCTATACAACTTGTGGGTCACTTTCTTGGGTCTTGGGCACTGTTGGGACACTTTCTGGTCATCTATACAACTTGTGGGGCACTTTCTTGGGTCTTGGGCACTGTTGGGACACTTTCTGGGCATCTATACAACTTGTGGGGCACTTTCTTGGGTCTTGGGCACTGTTATGACACTTTCTGGGCATCTATACAACTTGTGGGGCACTTTCTTGGGTAATGGGCACTGTTGGGACACTTTCTGGGCATCTATACAACTTGTGGGGCACTTTCTTGGGTCTTGGGCACTGTTGGGAAACTTTCTGGGCATCTATACAACTTGTGGGGCACTTTCTTGGGTCTTGGGCACTGTTGGGACACTTTCTGGGCATCTATACAACTTGTGGGGCACTTTCTTGGGTCTTGGGCACTGTTAGGACACTTTCTGGGCATCTATACAACTTGTGGGGCACTTTCTTGGGTCTTGGGCACTGTTGGGACACTTTCTTGGGTCTTGGGCACTGTTGGGACACTTTCTTGGGTCTTGGGCACTGTTGGGACACTTTCTTGGGTCTTGGGCACTGTTAGGACACTTTCTTGGGTCTTGGGCACTGTTGGGGCACTTTCTTGGGTCTTGGGCACTGTTGGGACACTTTCTTGGGTCTTGGGCACTGTTAGGACACTTTCCTGGGTCTTGGGCAATGTTGGGACACTTTCTTGGGTCTTGGGCACTGTTGGGACACTTTCTTGGGTCTTGGGCACTGTTAGGGCACTTTCTTGGGTCTTGGGCACTGTTAGGACACTTTCTTGGGTCTTGGGCACTGTTAGGACACTTTCTTGGGTCTTGGGCAATGTTAGGACACTTTCTTGGGTCTTGGGCACTGTTAGGACACTTTCTTGGGTCTTGGGCAATGTTAGGACACTTTCTTGGGTCTTGGGCACTGTTAGGACACTTTCTTGGGTCTTGGGCAATGTTAGGACACTTTCTTGGGTCTTGGGCACTGTTAGGGCACTTTCTTGGGTCTTGGGCACTGTTAGGACACTTTCTTGGGTCTTGGGCACTGTTAGGACACTTTCTTGGGTCTTGGGCACTGTTAGGACACTTTCTTGGGTCTTGGGCAATGTTAGGACACTTTCTTGGGTCTTGGGCACTGTTAGGACACTTTCTTGGGTCTTGGGCACTGTTGGGAAACTTTCTTGGGTCTTGGGCAATGTTAGGACACTTTCTTGGGTCTTGGGCACTGTTAGGGCACTTTCTTGGGTCTTGGGCACTGTTGGGACACTTTCTTGGGTCTTGGGCACTGTTAGGACACTTTCTTGGGTCTTGGGCACTGTTGAGGCACTTTAACTTGTGGGTTAGCTCTGTCTCTCTCTCTCTGTCTCTCACCCATCCTTCCTCCTCACCCCCTTCTCTCATTTCTTCTCTCTCTCCCTGTCCACCCTATATCCTTCTTTCCTCCCGTTCCTCCCTAACCCCCGCCCCCCTCCCGTCTCTCCCCGTCTACCGTCCCTCCCGCTCTCCCAACACGCAGTACAGTTAATCAATAAAGAACAAAGAAATACCTTTAGTGCCAAGTTCTCCCCCGCCTGTTACTATATTTAGGGGGAACAGCATAATTTAAGGGGGGGAACAGCATAAATTAGGGGGGAAACAGCATAATTTAGGGGGGAACAGCATAATTTAGGGGGAAACAGTATAATTTAGGGGGAAACAGCATAATTTAGGGGGGAAACAGCATAATTTAGGGGGGAACAGCATAATTTAGGGGGAAACAGTATAATTTAGGGGGGAACAGTATAATTTAGGGGGGAAACAGCATAATTTAGGGGGAAACAGTATAATTTAGGGGGAAACAGCATAATTTAGGGGGGAAACAGCATAATTTAGGGGGAAAACAGCATAATTTAGGGGGGAAACAGCATAATTTAGGGGGAAACAGCATAATTTAGGGGGAAACAGTATAATTTAGGGGGAAACAGCATAATTTAGGGGGAAACAGCATAATTTAGGGGGGAAACAGCATAATTTAGGGGGAAACAGCATAATTTAGGGGGAAAACGGCATAATTTAGGGGGAAACAGCATAATTTAGGGGGGAAACAGCATAATTTAGGGGGGAAACAGCATAATTATGGGGGAACAGCATAATTTAGGGGGGAACAGCATAATTTAGGGGGAAAACGGCATAATTTAGGGGGAAACAGCATAATTTAGGGGGAAACAGCATAATTATGGGGGAACAGCATAATTTAGGGGGGAACAGCATAATTTAGGGGGAAAACGGCATAATTTAGGGGGAAACAGCATAATTTAGGGGGAAAACGGCATAATTTAGGGGGGAACAGCATAATTTAGGGGGAAAAGATGTACTATTTAAGGGAAAATTACAGCAATTAAGGAAAATTCACTTGCGGAATGTAATGAATTGGACAGAGAGAGAGAGAGAGAGAGAGAGAGAGAGAGAGAGAGAGAGAGAGAGAGAGAGAATCATTAAGTACTGGCAACAATGACGTCATCCTCTTGCAGACAACTTGAAAATGTCGTCATCGATGTGGAACAGCAAAACATGACGTCATACAGGCATCATCAACACAAAATGACGTCACAACCCCAAAATGACGTCATCAAATTGAACACACAATGACGTCACAGCCCCACAATGACGTCACAAACCACAATGACGTCACAGTTTGTTAATATCATCATAGAACGGCGGGAAAAAAAGGAACATTAAATTACTTATAACATCAATAACTATTTAAGAGGCTCCCAGGAGGTCAAGATCTAGGTTCCTAAAATAATCTAAATAATAAATGAAGAACAGGAAGCGCACTTGGACAGCCATAGTGAATTAATTCTTTAATATATTTTTTTTTTAATTTTCGTTTGAATTTATGTTATGTTATTCAAGTTAATTTTGATATATAACATAACAAAGTATAACATATAACATAGCATAACATGATATAGCATAGCATAATATGATATAGCATAGCATAACATGAAATAACATAGCATAACATGATATAACATAGCATAACATGATATAGCATAGCATAACATGATATAGCATAGCATAACATGATATAGCATAGCATAACATGATATAACATAGCATAACATGATATAACATAGCATAACATGAAATAACATAGCATAACATGATATAACATAGCATAACATAGCATAACATGATATAGCATAGCAAAACATATAATATAACATAACAGTATAATATGACATAACGTAGTAAAACATAATATGGCAGCCATTAAAGGACATTGCCATGGTAATGATGTGATAGGAGACGTTGCCATGGTGATGATGTGTGAGAAATCCGACTGAGAGAGATTTAGGAGTAATGATAAGTAGGAACCTTAAGCCAAGTAAACAATGTATTTTTGCTCGTAACAAGGCTAATAAAGTACTTGGGTTCATACAAAGGAGTGTTAGTTACAAGACTAGCGAGGTCATCTTAAAACTGTATCTTGCGCTTGTGAGACCTCACTTGTATTACCAGGTCAGTGTTAGTTACAAGACTAGCGAGGTCATCATAAAACTATATCCTGCCCTTGTTAGACCTCACTTGGATTACGCAGTTCAGTTCTGGTCACTGTACTACAGAATGGATATTGAATCATTGGGAAGAATTCAGAGGAGAATGACAAGACTAATCCCAGGCATTAGGAACCTTGAGCACAGAGACAGGTTAAAGCATCTTAATTTGTACTCCCTCGAGAGACGTAGAGTGAGGGGCGACATGATAGAGGTGTATAAATGGAAGTCAGGGCTAAACAAAGGTGACATTACAAAGGTACTCAAACTATCCAACCAGGAGCGAACTCGTAACAATGGTTTTAAATTAGACAAATTTAGATTTAGGCGCGAAATAGGTAAACAGAGTAGTGGATGAGTGGAACAAGTTACCAAACATCATCATAACTCTAATACGCTGGATAGCTTCAAACAGAGGCTGGATGGATATATGAGCGATAGGGGTTGGGTGTAAACGGGACTGACCAGTATAGACCTGCTGCTGTTTCCTCCATTCTAATGTTCTTATGATAAGAGACGTTGTCATCGTGATTATGTGCATTAAGTGGTTAAGGTAGTAGGCAGGGAGGTCCTGGGAAGATATTGGAAGCATAATGTGTTGTTTAATGGTAGACTCTGCTGCCATGTGACCAAGTCCCAGGTTGATGATCTGACTTTCTGCCTCATTCATACACAATTGATGTTTTTTTAAATATTTGTATTTCTTTATAGTTCTTTATTATTATTATTATTACATTTTCGTCCCCCAGGCCCGGATGTGGGTCAATAACCTGTGCACGGGTGGGTTAATCCCCGTAAAAAAAAAGGGGAGGGGGTAGGGGGGGGGAGATCAAGTTGTACAAATCAGGCTGGGAAGGTCAAGTTTTAGAGGTCAAGCTGAAGAGATTAAGTTGGGGGGGTTAAGTTGGGGAGGTAACATTATGGAGGTCAAGCTGAGGAGATTAAGTTGGGGGGGTCAAGCTGGGGAGTTTAAGCTCAGTTTTTTGGACACCACACACACACACACACTGTCTCAACAAACTTGTACTTGGCTATACTCACAAGCCAGTCGACCTTAAACAAAATTAAAATGCAATGAAGTCACCCCCCCCCCCCCCTCCCCGCCATCCCAAATTGGCCAAAATAGATTCTTCTCAAATTTAGATCAGAATAGATAATAAACCAGTCTTCAGGGTTTATTAATGTACATGTTCTTAGGTATGCTAAACTGACTATCAAATTACAAGTCTATTTTTTTATTAGCCATTCTGTAGCCCCCGTGTGTGGAACAAATTTACTGAGTATGATAGAACAATGATAACACTAAATTGTCTTGTTTGAACGATGCCTTTAAAAAAACCCTAAAACAACTGCAGAAATCAACACTAATATATCAGGGAGGAAAAACAAATTCTATAAACTTTGGATAATTTTATTAGTTTTATGTACACGTATTTTGGGCTATTGTTTAGAATATTCTTCCGTCGACGCCCTCTATGTCTGGCGCCTCGTTGACCTTGTGTAGCAGCTCCACGCGGTGTATTCTCAACAGTGTGTGTGTCTCGCGCTCGACTAATGGGGGAGATGGACACGTGGGTAAAGATCTCTTGAGAATAGGGAATTATCCTTAAATCCCACACACAAAAATAGGGAATTTAATGAATAATCCCACAAAAATAGGGAATTAAATAAAATAATCCCACAAAAATAGGGAATTGAATATTAAATCTCACAAAAATAGGGAATTAATCCTAAAATTCCATGAAAATAGGAAATTAAATCCTAAATTCCCACAATATTAGGTTAGGTCACTTTGGTTAATAGGTTAGGGTAGGTATGTTAGGGTAGGTAGGTTAAGATAGGTAGGTTAAGTTAAGTAGGCTAAGTTAGGTAGGTTAAGTTAGGTAGGTTAAGTCAGGGAGGTAAACTCGGTAAAAAAACTACCGTTCCAATTCCAGCACAAAACAAACTGACACTACAAACGAAGTGTTTCAAAAAGGCCCCTGAGGCATTCCTCGCACTAGTAGCCCTGCTCGTGTATGGGTTCAGCCACATGAGCTTCAAACAAGTGATCGGCACTCAGACACGAATCAAGAGTTAATGCTGCCAGACTAACACAACATGAAACTTGATCGGAACTCTTTGCCTCATTTCTCCAGGTCGAATACACATTGTGAGCTGTGTTGTAGCAGCCTAATATTGTGATTTACGTAATTAGTGCTACCAACATTTCCTGATATCTTACATAAAGAATGTGTATGTTATATGAACTGTAGAGCTGTTCAGATGTTTCGGAACAGTATGGTATATTTTACAATACTAATAATGACATTAGCCCAAAGTGAAGTAGTAATGCAAATACAGATTCAGTATTCGGTTACAAGATAATCTTCTACCTTTACTATATCCACTAATTCTGCCAAACATATAATGTATTCCTATATGGCAACTCATCCACTTCCATGGTTACTGTAGTCCACGGTGTGAGGAACATTTAATATAACATACAGTTTAACTTATCTAGATACTCTGACATTCTCCAGTCATATTGTAAGTAATTCAATATTGTCAATGAAATAGCTAATTTAGGCCTACCAACTTAAGTACAAAATGTCCCACATTCAGGCCTAACAATCCTGGCAAGACAAAGGGAATGTTCAGTTGGGAAATCATCGGACCTCACCTGTAGGGCAGTTTTTTCCTAGAGTATATTAGTGGATAGGTGGGCTAGGTTAAGTTAGGGTAGGTTAAGTTGGGTTAGGTTAGTATTAAGGTACAGGTATTGTATTTACTAACCAGGTAAAATAAGAGAGGGTTCCTAATCTTCACAATATCCCAGAAAATACAACAAACACACAAACACACTCAACTTACATTTTGTTTTCCTCGAGTTTTTCCGCCTTCTATTGTAGAAGAAAATGCGGCAATGTGAGAGAGACTTTTCCACAACAGTCGCTTCCACATTGACCAAGTCCTTGTGTAAAAGAGGACGTCCAAGTAGGGTGAAGTCTCTACCACCAACCGCGAGTATCTGAGGACAGGTTACATCACTAACACATTACCACTAAGTGTTAATATCTGAGGACAGTTTACATCACATTAAAATAAATACTGTACTGTATTACTCCCAATAGCCGAAACAATTGCTGCGGTGTCGGGTTTGAGAGATTTTCTTATCTGCAGAATTTTCCCCGGTACTGGTGAATGTTTCCGCATCTTAACTACACATCTCACACACAGACCGTCGTTACAGAGGCTAACTACAGTCAGACAGATACAGAGCTGTATTTATATATGTAAACACTACTGTACAGGTACAGTATGTTGTAAATAAACAAAACATAAGACTAGTACTGTATAGTACACTATACTGTACTGTACTCACCAGCAGATTATGTTGTCTTGAGCTGGTGATGCAGGATGGCCTGCTTTGTCCTGTACAGTACCACCTACTGTGGCAGCTGGTGCTAACTGTCACTGTTGTCTCCACCATGAAGGAGGGGTTGTACATGTAGTGTACTATACAGTACTGTACACCCTCTACACACTAGCCTACAGTAGGCTAACTGTTCATAATCCATTCTGCTATGTACAGTACTGTGGTACTTTTAGAATGAATGTACAATACAGTATAGGTAACTGTAATAGCCTTTTACATCTTAACACTTCTGTAATGGTATTATTGTACTGTACTGTAGCACAAGCACAAGCACTGAGAGCCTACCCACCCACGTGCTTGGCATGTGTCGGTGCACGATGCAATGTCTCGGAAATTTGTGTGAATGCCCAAAACAGAGAAATTTTTCTCAGAAAGTAAAAAAAAATTCCAGGTAATGGAGAGTTCCAGGGATTGAAGATTGGCTAACGGGGAGACTACTGTACTTTATGTGCCATCCTCAGTAGATGTCTATATACACATGCTTGTACAGTACTGAACGAATCTGTACTAAATTAATTCAAATGAAACCACATCTCTACTTAAACAGTACCAGCAGGCCATCCATAGTAATAAATAAGACAGAGTATTATGTAACATCACTACAGTATACAGAGGTTCCCTGACTTACAAATGAAAGAGGTTAAACTTGAAATTTACAGTATTATATTTACCTGATGACTTATTTTTTTAACTTATTTTTTTTTTAGGGGGAATAGCCTACCCGGGCACAAGTGATCGACCCACAACAGGGCCCGGGGAGCGAAAAAATAAAAGTAAAAAAAATTAAGGGCAGAAGAGAAAAAGATTATATTAAACTACACCATGAAGATGCCGGAAAGCCATCTTTTTAAAGTGAGACAGATTGTATAAGTATGGAAACACAGAAGAAGGCAGAGCATTCCACAGTTTAGCTGTGTGAGGAAAGAAGGAGGTACTATAACGGGTTATTATAGTGTGACCGACATCCACACAGAAACTGTGGGCACCGCAGGCAAGACATGTATTACGAGCCCACGGCCTTGCTGGCGGTACACAGGATGCTAAATCCACTGAACACTGCCCGTTAAAGTACCTGTAAGAGAGAGAGAGTGAAGCAATATTGCGGCAAAGAGAAAGGGGAGAAAGATTGTCGACTAAAGGAGGAGAGTTAATAAGACGAAATGCCTTTGATTCCACCCTATCTAACAGTTGAAGAGTCACCCCAGATATGAGAGCAGTACTCCATGTTAGGACGAATGAATCCCTTATACACTTGAAGCAACTGCTCAGGAGTGAAGTAGCTACGGCATCTGTACACCATTCCCAGCTTTCGGGAGGCAGCTTTAGCAATGTTGAGGATGTGTGGCTTCCATGACATATTAGAGGAAATGGTGAGGCCTAGCATATCTGTTTTAGAACTCGGTAGAATGAATGCATCCTGAAATGTGATTGGTGGGAGATCTTCTATTTTGGAAAGAGTAATTGGTAAATACTGAGTTTTATTACTATTGAATTTAACGAAGTTTCTACCTCCCCATTCGGAGATGCTGCACAGATCCGCATTGATAGATATCAGCTCTAGAAACAGATCTAGTTTGAGAGTTAGGAGGAAGGGGAAAATGTGAAGAAGGTGGAAAGAGTAGAATCATCAGCATAAGAATGGATAGAATTAGTTGTAGTGTGAAGTAAATCATTGATAAAAAGAAGGAAGAGAGTTGGTGAAAGAACAGAACCCTGTGGGCCACCACTATTGGTAGAGAGCGAGAGATCGATCCCTCGACAACAACTGCCATGGATCGGTTCTCAAGGAAGCAAGAGATGAGAGAACAAAGTGGGGGAGAGAAACCATAAGAGGGAAGCAAAGATTTGTGCCACTTACTGTATTTTATCATTGTATTTCTTCTTTTCTCTTAAATTAAGTGATTTTAGATGTATATAAGGACTTAGGCTATGATATAGCGGGATTTTAAACATTGTTCTATAAGTACAGTATGAACATAGTATGTGTTCCAACTTAAGAACATCCTCAGGAACAGAAATACAAAATGGATGTCACCCGTCAGATATCACTCATGATGTGGATGGGATGACAGAACGCCCCACAAGTTTGTCATCATCCAACTGCATGACTCCCTTAAAAGATATCTCGACACCCTGAATGAACTGAACCAGACCAGGGTGAATTAACTAGTAATTAAAACAAGCACACCCTAAGTATTCACCTGCAGAATCATCCTCCTCACCTTAACCACCCAAACTATCCCTCAGGTCATATAGAAACACTAGAATTACGAATGGTCTAGTTTGCGGCCTTGACAACATCACTTATCTCCACACTGGTTAAAACTACCAAGACTAATTTGATGTTCTGTTTGTCACCTCCAACCTGTCAACACTAAGTGAGAGCCTAGAGTAATGGAGCAAGGAAGCAGTGTGGTGGTGGATATCTTACCACATTAATTTACACAAATATCATTCATTCCACAAGTATAAAAGGTAAACTCACGGTGTAATACAGATACAGTAAATGTTTATTTGTTTGTTATTTAATACTTAATACCCCGAGGAACCTTTGAAGATACAGTAGTGGTATGTATATGTAAAATTAACACTCTACTTTCCTTGTGAGTATGATGCTAATTGTCTTACATACAGTAGAGAAAAGAAGGGATCACCTAAGCAAGCCTATACTATATCATGCTGCCAAGGTACCCTAAATAAAGTCACACATAGTATTGTATTACATGGTCTAAATAGTCACCATCATTTTAGGGTTATTGTCCAAGGTTGTGTGTGTTAGCTGAGGTTACCTGATGGCAGCTCTTCATGGCTCTTGTAGTCTCTCTTGTCAGGCTCCTAACTCTTCTTACAACCTCTCCCCCTGTACTTGTTGACCTGCCCCTGGTTCTCCTACTCCTGCATCCCTTGACCCAGTTAGTCTCCTCCATTATCTCTCTATAAGCCAATAGTTGGGGGGAGTTTCCACATCAAACAGACCCTTGATATAATGGACCTTCATTAGATAGAGGTTTCACATCTAACGGACCCTCGACATAATGGACTTTCCTCTCCAAATACAGTCCGTTAAACAGAAATTTCACAACTCTCAATAACATCAGTCAACAATTATGTACTACAAGGATGACTCCACATAAGAAGCCTCCAATAAGATAGAGAATTGTTCTAACATAAAGGCTATCAGATGCTTCACACTTGTTCTGAATACATTAAATGAAATCCTTCTACTACATACATATTACTAACAGAGGGATGGATGAATGTTGTCGAATCCCAGGTTGTGTCTCACCTTCTCCAGCCTGAAGGTGTCGCCTATGGTGGGTGCGAAAGGTCCCTGTACCACCACCAGATCTTCAGCAGTCACCAGGTGCTGTTTGCCCTGTAGGTAAATGACGGCAAACAGACGTCCGTGTTTGTTTTCGCCGATCTGGTCGTTCACTCTTTGTATCGCATCTGTCCGGGACACAACAAAATTAATTATATATAAGGTTTTGATTCCCAGCTACAACAATAATGACACAACTACCAATGTCACAATCACCAACAACCCAACAACTACCATTACCGCTTATATAACAACCACAACCACCAACACCCCACACGAACAATACTATAACACCTTGACACGCACCTCGACTGGATGAACACGACAACGCACTTTAAAATTCGATCTATTCTTGTGACTATTGAAGGTTGACTCATAGTTAATCCTCTGCAAGTACTTCGATGGATTACATTCCACTTGGACGATCAATCTGTTTTATGCTATTTAACCTGACCTGACCTGACCTTGCCTAGCCTGACCTATCAAAACCTAACCTGACCTATCAAAACCTAACCTAACCTCACCTCCAAATACAGTAAAGTGATTTATCTTTAGGTGAAATAAGCTAGGGGAAGAGGAGGAACATTCAGATTAGATTAAGTTTGGTGAAGTTAAGTTACGCGAGGTTAGGGTAGATTAAGTCAGTGTGCGATTGTTTATTCTTTTGGTGATGTAAGCTGGAGGGGCAGGGGAGAGGGGAGATGAGGGGGCGAGGAGAGGGGAGATGAGAGGGAGAGGAGATGGGGAGAGGAGATGGGGAGAGGGGAGATGAGGGGGAGAGGAGACGGGGAGAGGGGGAGAAAGGGAGAGGGGAGAAATGGGGAGGGGGGAGGAATAATCCCCCATAATCCAATACGTACATTTGGTTAGCTCCTCCTCTGCCTCGGGGGTGTGTTCAACAACCTCCTGCTCCACCACACTAGGTTGAACACTCGTCCGCAATACTGCTGGTGTGGAGCGAGTCCTCAGTCCTCTAACTTGTGATGCCAGGGATAATTTTCCTCTTGTTTCTCTTAACATAGTGTCTGAAATAGGGAAAAAACACTGTACTGTATCTTTCGTTATTGTAATATTGGGTAAAATTATCGTTTCGGTCATGCATTTATTTGGAAGTCAGAATTGTTCAAAACACATCAAAAACCACCAGAAAAACATAGGGTTAATATTGACGACCGACCCGTGGACGAGTGATTTGTTTTACTGTTTATTTTCATACTTTATTTTCATCAGTGAGTTCCGATATGATAACCATTTCTTGTGCAAATGTTTTGTTTTGTAGATAATTAGGCGCCTAAGATGCACTACTTTGTCTTCCCGGCAGTAATACGGCCGCGCTCGCTCTTCATTCCTGCGCCAGTTTCACGTGGCGTGTGAAGGTAGTTGCCGGAGTTGTGCTACAGGTCTAGTGGTTATAAAGGAACTTGGCTTGAAAATGCCAAGATTAAACCCACTTTTATTTATAAACATCTTTCTAATCAAGTAATTTTCACAGCAATACTGTCAAACCGAACTGTGTGCAAAGTCTGTTGTATATGACGTCTTTCAAAACTCTCCGCCTCCCGGACTGCATAAGTGTCAATGTTGCCGGCTGGTCTCACGTCCAGAAGAAACCTCAAATTACACCATATTTTATTAAGTTCTCTCTGTTTAATATAGCAGAGGTCTGGGTAAGGAAGTTAGGTAGGTTAGATGTGTTTTTCATATCCACTGAGGTTAGGTTATGTTTAGTTTAGAAATAAACGGGTCAGTCGTCAACAATTAACAAATATAATTTCAACCTAACCTAACCTACCCCAACCTGACGTGACTTAACCTAAACTTAAAATCCTAAAATTCACGAGTCAGTGTTCCAGAGTATTACACAGCTATGATACCCATACTGTTGATACTGTAATGTAAGTTACAAATACCATAGTGAAGTGATCAACAATGGTACTCTTGATATTGTGTTGTTATCCCCTCGTGTATGTGGTCTAATTGATACACCCCATTTCGGCGCCAATATCAAATCCGTTTCGTCATCACTAACAGTTGCTGGTATTAGTCACAGATTGTAAGTTATTATTTTACACTAATACTTAAACATGTATACAGACGACTCGAGAAGTATTACTATCCATAAATTCCTTGTTAGCGGGTAGGGCATGAAGGATGGGGTAAATTACGGGGTAAAAGCACAGCGAACACTGACGCTAGGGCATTAAAATTACATCTCTAGATGGTTTGTGACGCCACGTTATTTTTCTTACCTTTAAAAAGTCGGGCAGCTACATGTTCGTCTTTAATGAATTGTCTTAGTGCTTTTTATTATTTTCTATCCCCGGCAACAGTTATTTTCGTGTATATATAGATGGGAATGAACGTGGTGACGAAACGGGTAAGGCAGTGGTGACGATATGGACAGCCCCCAGTCTAACAGTTTAAGGCAGTGGTGACGATATGGACAGCCCCCAGTCTAACAGTTTAAGGCAGTGGTGACGATATGGACAGCCCCCAGTCTAACAGTTTGTAGTGGAATTCTCCCCTACAAACGCTGTTTGTCGCTACCTAGCCGACCCCACCTATTCCCCAGTGTATGCCTCGTGACCTAGGTCAACCAGCGCCGCCATACACCACGGAGCGGGGGTCAACTACTAAGCCACGCCTACCCCCGCTATTTAAGACCTGACCTCGCGGTGATCTGCCTCTCGCTCTCTACCTTCAGCCACAGCCAGCAACACCTCCTCCTCCGCCTGCCTGGCGGCCCACACACCTCCGCCGCTGCCTGGCGGCCTTCCCTCGCTCCTCTGCCTGCCTGGCGGTCCTCTCTCCCGCTGGCGAGCATGGTGACCCACAAGCTGTCCTTCTCTGAGCGTCCTCACCAACCAGCTCTCTCTACATCACGCTTGTAACCACGCTGCCTTCCCAGCACCAAGCTGCATTGTACATTCAATACAACATGTATATAGAGAGCACATTGTGAGTTTCCTTTCTCCATTCCATCCTGAGTGAACACCAAACATCCCATACCCCACAAATGGTGACTCCCGGAGATTCGCACTCACACAGGATGGAGGAGAAACTGATCACGCTCCCAGTCTTCAAGCAACATGGAAGACTGGCTTATCCACCCAGAAGCAGCTGTCATCGACTCTACAACTACAGTTTCTACACCGCAGGTCAGACACCCTAGAGCAGCTCTGCTACTCTAAGCAGACACCAGCTCCTCTTCCTGCCCCAAGCACCACGTCCTACCGACCCCAGCACACCCGTCCTGCCTCAGACGCCGACCCCGGCCCAGCAGTAACCCCCGCCGCCCTGACGCGGCCTCTGTTCCTGAGTGCGGACCCACACACCCCTCTTTTCTTCCTCAGGTACTCCCTGCTAATGTCCTGCACCCTGCTGCTGTCGTGGACTCAGCTGCTGTCACGAGCCCTCATCCGCTGCTGCTGACACAGCCCCTGCTCCTGACCCAGGCCCACACACCCCAGCAGGCGCATCTGGCGACTCTGTACCTGCCGTGAGGGAAGCACAACATTCATCGCCTCCACACACACTTATTTTCCCTCTCTACTCCCACAGATATTGTGTATCTAGACAGTTGTCGCCAGCGACCGGCTCATCCACGCCATCGCCGTTGTCTTACATGAGGCACGTACCGCCCGTTCTGCCTCACATGTGCTATGCAACTCTGCAGACAACAAGTCTCCTACACAGCCTGGAGGGAAGGGGGAGTACTGTAGTGGAATTCTCCCCTACAAACGCTGTTTGTCGCTACCTAGCCGACCCCACCTATTCCCCAGTGTATGCCTCGTGACCTAGGTCAACCAGCGCCGCCATACACCACGGAGCGGGGGTCAACTACTAAGCCACGCCTACCCCCGCTATTTAAGACCTGACCTCGCGGTGATCTGCCTCTCGCTCTCTACCTTCAGCCACAGCCAGCAACACCTCCTCCTCCGCCTGCCTGGCGGCCCACACACCTCCGCCGCTGCCTGGCGGCCTTCCCTCGCTCCTCTGCCTGCCTGGCGGTCCTCTCTCCCGCTGGCGAGCATGGCGACCCACAAGCTGTCCTTCTCTGAGCGTCCTCACCAACCAGCTCTCTACATCACGCTTGTAACCACGCTGCCTTCCCAGCACCAAGCTGCATTGTACATTCAATACAACATGTATATAGAGAGCACATTGTGAGTTTCCTTTCTCCATTCCATCCTGAGTGAACACCAAACATCCCGTACCCCAAAAGTTTAAGGCAGTGGTGACGATATGGACAGCCCCCAGTCTAACAGTTTAAGGCAGTGGTGACGATATGGACAGCCCCCAGTCTAACAGTTTAAGTGATAGACCTATGGAACACGAGTATAATTAAACCTCAATTACATCATATTTAACACCTTTCTGGTACCTAATATTAACTATAATTAATAACTCACTATTACTGTATATATATATAACTGTAATTCATCTCACCAGTGTTAAATAAAGGCCTGAGAGCCATTAATGTTGGCCTCAGATACCGGCCAGCAACACCAGCCAACGCCATGTTTGTTGTTCTGCTGAAGAGCGAAAACTGCGTCACCAACACGGCCTAGTGGATAGACAGGGAGGCATAGACAGAGGGAGGAATAGACAGATAAGATAGATGGAGGGATAGATAAAGGTCTTATTGGATCCTTAATTAATGCATTTTTTTTATAATTTTTTATAATTTCATTCATCCATCCTAGTCTCTGCCTTCCCTTGGCTCTCCTACCATCACCTTTACCCATTAATATCTCTACCATTATCCCCTGGCTCTCCTACCATCACCTTTACCCATTAATATCTCTACCATTATCCCCTGGCTCTCCTACCATCACCTTTACCCATTAATATCTCTACCATTATCCCTTGACTCTCCTACCCTCACCTTTACCCATTAATATCTCTACCATTATCCCCTGGCTCTCCTACCCTCACCTTTACCCATTAATATCTTTACCATTATCCCCTGGCTCTCCTACCATCACCTTTACCCATTAATATCTCTACCATTATCCCCTGGCTCTCCTACCATCACCTTTACCCATTAATATCTCTACCATTATCCCCTGGCTCTCCTACCATCACCTTTACCCATTAATATCTCTACCATTATCCCTTGACTCTCCTACCCTCACCTTTACCCATTAATATCTCTACCATTATCCCTTGACTCTCCTACCTTCACCTTTACCCATTAATATCTCTACCATTATCCCCTGGCTCTCCTACCATCACCTTTATCCATTAATATCTCTACCATTATCCCCTGGCTCTCCTACCATCACCTTTACCCACCATCACCTTTACCCATTAACATCTCTACCATTATCCTGTCATCACTAATTATATGACCAAAGTCTCTCATTTTTATTTTTCTATACATATGAAGTATTTCTCTTGTAGTTTTTTGCTAATTTTACTTATTCATTTATTTAGCTATGAATCGAGAATTTCGCAGATGTGCTGAATGGGTGTATAAGGCATGGGAGTATAAAGGGCCCTCTATGGTGTAAAGTGAAGAGGATAACCCATAAACTGTATAAGGCATGGGAGTATAAAGGGCCCTCTATGGTGTAAAGTGAAGAGGATAACTCATAAACTGTATAAGGCATGGGAGTATAAAGGGCCCTCCATGGTGTAAAGTGAAGAGGATAACTCATAAACTGTATAAGGCATGGGAGTATAAAGGGCCCTCCATGGTGTAAAGTGAATTAAGACATACCAAGCCAAGCAACATGGGGGGTTTTTTTGTGTTGGTGCCCTTAATCCCTGTCCTGCTGTACTGTGCACATCATTGTCATTCCTAAAAACCCCCTTTAATTCATATTACACTACATAACATTCAAACCCACCGCCCTTGTAGAGTCTCAGAAAACGGGAAAGGTTGATAAAGACTAACTCACCTAATGAATGTTACAGAATTATTTGATGAATTGTACTCAACTACGGGTATATAATGTTAATCGTGTGTACTCATAGCATTAAGGAGAACTCAAGGTACCTACAGGATGGTTGGGAAGGTCCAATTGATACGGACTAGTGTACTATAAGGGATAAGTGTAGATCGTAGTTTGAAGGTCATACTATTTACGTCTGTGAACTATTAGTGAACATAACTACTGCAGGTATCAGATGAAAATACATGAGAACAATAATCTGGAAAAAGGATAAATGTATCAGACCTATGTGAAGTGTTGGAAGTGATCCAGAAACTATGCTTCAAAGAAAATATCTTGTACACCTACGCCATGAAAATACGACACTAGGTTTTGTTCGGGTTGGCGCCTAGGCCGCCTCGGGCATACCGCATTGATATTATAACCCAATGAATTTACCCAGGAACTAGCAAACCAGAACCTTACCTTAGTGTGTAATTTAGGATTAAGATATGTATTTATAAAGCATAAGGTCACAATAGATAGGAAAATGGAGATGTGAGAACCATAAGAATTCAAAGTGAAATTTAAAGATTGGAAACTGTAGGCCTAAACAGAGGAGCGCGGGAGTCGGAGCATTATAGTGGATCCTATCCCCAAGTCTCACCTACTGGACCAGCACCTCTCTACAGCTCCTCACCACTCAGCTTCCTCAGAAACCTCCTCGCCCTACGGGACCTCTGAGCAAGCTACTCCTCACCTAGTCACTCCTCAGCACTGCACTGTACAACAATATATATACAGAAAGCGCATTGTGAGTTTCTATTCTACCTCATTCCTGAGTGTGGGATAACTACATGTTCGCCCGTTTGTGTGCCCATACTAAGAGAATTGACAACTGGCCACATACCGTACACTACAACATCACCCTAAGTGATGCCTCGACTTCTCCCAACACAGGTCAGTGCCCTTCATCGTGCTTTATTCAGCCCTAAACAGACTTATCTAGCAGTTTTTCCATCTTAAAACCTTGCCTGATGTTATAAAGTGAAGCCATAGTATACTAGTGTGTGGTGACGAAAGCCCCTCAAGCTTTATTCTTAGTGATGCCTCCACTTCTCCCAACACAGGACGCATTCTGAGCGCCTCTCGGGCGTCAGCCATGACCACACTGTGAAGACCAGTGGTCCTGCACCTCCACTGTGGATCTGTAGATACCCTACATATCACCACCCAGGATAGGAGAAAATCACTGTATACTTGAGAAGTTTAGCTGTCGCTACGTGGAGCGACTTCCTAATACCAGGCGTGGAACCAGTACTGGTATGATTACCTGGGAAGTATCCCATCTGCTCATCAAGATAATAGTTGTTCTCCTGACGAAGGCCAACTCTTTTTGTAATGTAACAGATGATGTTATACTCTAACAGGTGGTGCAGTCTGACGTGTTTGGTGTTATAAGTTAGAAGGAATGACCGAGGAAAGGAGGTCAATGGTTGTTATGAGGAATGAGTATGTTAATGACACGTCTGTTGTTGAGCAGTGTAACTAAAATCATAGTTGTTCTCCTGAGGAAGGCCAACTCTTCTGGTATTTTGACGGAATGCAATATGTTTTATAAGGAATAAATTAGTTAAGACATGTCATTGTTTCACCCTTCTTCCCCTTATCGATTTGGTCAATGAAAAACCCAACACACTGCCTAGTTCACTCTGCCCGCTACCTAACGAGCTACATTCTGCCCAGTTGGGTCTGGTGGCAGCGACCTTTAAAATTAAGACTATAGTTAAGTTATCCTCTTAGGCTTAGTGACCCCTAGTCTGGCAGTATTAATTGGTGGCTATAGCGGTGGGATGGTTTTTAATCATTGATCAAATTTGAGGTTATTGAAGCTGTGATTAAGTTACAGAAGTATTTTAATGATGGATTATCTGATTTTTGAGTGACACTTGCATGTGAATAACATTGATTGGGTACAGAAATATCCGAAGAATTTTTGAAAGTTTAGACAGTACTGAAGTACTGTAATGTGTATCATTGATTTGTTTTGTGTTTTACCCAGTGTTAATGTTTATTATTAATTACAGAAGTTGTGGATTAACCTTGTGGGTGTTGAAGTAAGGGAGTTCACACTGTGTCGGAGAAGTGTCTCAAGTGGTTCACCTCTGATGTTTGTTAAGTGGTTCACCTATTGAATGCCATAGGACTTTCGGTCTCCAGTTGATGTGAGTTACAATTTTTGGTGCCATGTTAAGATGTTGCATAGTGTTGTATTGTACCATTGATCAATTCAGGTTGTAGTAGTGCAGGAGAGTAGTTGTGTTAAGTGGTTCATATTTTTGTTTGGTCAAGTGGTAGCATTTTTAGGTCAAAATGATTAGGGCAGTAAAACAGGGTTACACGGGTGGTGACACAGAGAGAGAGATGCTTGAAGAGGCCATGGTAATCATCAATAGGCAACAGGTAGAGCTAGAGGAATTACAGAAGCAGGTTAAGGAACTAAAACAAGAACTCCAGCATGCAAAGAACCCAAACAATGAGCAAGTGTCAGTTGTAGATGACACAACCCCACTCCATACTCATAAGCTAACATTGGAAGAATTGGAGAGCATAGAGGTAGACGAGGTCCTAAGTAAGTTTTTTCGGAAAGTTGAAAGATGTGTAACAGAGGATGAGGGAAGAATATCAACTGCCCTGAGTTGGATGGAAAACAGCGTGGCCAAGTTGGTACGGCCATTGTTAGTGGCAGTTAGTGAGGACTGGGACAGTTTCAGAAAGGTTATGTTAAGATTGAATTTAGGACCATCCACCGAAGATGAAGCATGGGAGATGTTGAAACGAAACGTGTATGACGTGAATGATAACCCCCGATATTATGTATGTGACATGAGAGCAAGGTTTGCAGTCATGGAGAAGAAGTTTGGAGCAATAACCACTAAAGATACTTACATAATACAAAGACTGTACAGAGCTGTGCCTAAACCAATGCAGAGAGACTTAACCCCCCATATACAAGACGGCCGTACGTTGGATTCATTTG
Source organism: Homarus gammarus (assembly GCA_958450375.1). Taxonomy (NCBI): domain Eukaryota; kingdom Metazoa; phylum Arthropoda; class Malacostraca; order Decapoda; family Nephropidae; genus Homarus; species Homarus gammarus. Next base: position 866,596 of record CAUDMG010001877.1, read on the forward strand.
TAAGAATGTTAGAGCGAAGTAGGAGTGAATATCTGGGTGGGGATAAAATGGACTTGTATCACGTTAGACAATCCCGCCAGGAACAAGTACGACCCACGACAGTACCAGAGAATTATAGAGTTCAGGGAGACTACCGTATGAACGAGACTGACGAAAGACGGGATCAGAACACGAGGTGGAAGGAGACTAACACTCAAGGTTGGACAGGGACTGAATGGTGTGGGTATTGTAGGAGGGATAGCCATAGCCCACATAATTGCCCCTCCAGGCCCAGACCAGGTTCATGTTATGCATGCATGAGGATGAACTGTAGGAGTTTCTTTACCACTTGTCCAGGACGCCAAGCTAGGAATCACCCTCCGAGCCAATGACCACAACAACCTTTCCCACACAGTTCTCCATGTATTAAGTTACCTATACTGTATGTGGACATACTTGTATAGCGTTGGTTGATACGGGTAGTGAAGCTACGATCATTAAAGATAGTTTGGCGAGTGCCTTGAAGGTGGGGCCCATCAGGCCTTGTACCCAAAGATATGTAGCTATTAACGGGGAAGAGTTTAAGACCCAAGGCACTGTTGTCATCAGTGTACAGTTGTCCCGTAGGAAAAGAATCCGTCACCAAGCCGTAATAGTGGAAGATAGCATGTTGGATACTGATGTATTATAGGGAGCAGACATTTTAGGCAGATTTGGAGTTTGGTGGCATCAAGAAAAGAATCGGTTTGATAGGTTGATTTGTTTAATGATAAAGTTTTTGGTGGGGGGAGACAGTTGCTCAGGTGGTTTGACGGATTTTTTTTTTTTTGAGTGTTGACTTCATCAGTGGAAACGAAGTCACCTCGACATTTTAAATACCAGTTCTTTCGAACTGAAGTCTGGAAATCCAGTTGTTGCATATGTTGTCGAAGGGAGAAATCTCAGGTTTTTATGTGTGTTGTTGGAAGTTTATTTTGGGTTGTTGACTCATTCCGGGTAATGGAGTCACCCAGCCCTTGAATACCAGTTCTGCTGAACTGTGAGATAGAAAATCCAGGTTTGTGTTATGAGCCCCATTGTGTAATTATAGAACCACAGTTTTGTGTTGAAAAGGTGAATTATTATTGAAACGGAGTACCGTAGTAATCTGAGGAAGTGTCTGATGTAACTAATTCCCCATTCATAAACAAGAATTTATATTCCTTAGATATGTAATTTCATGCAGAGAACTTTTGTTGTGTATGTAATGTCAAAGGGTCACTGTTTATGTGTTAATGCCAAAAGTATGTTGAGGTAACACTCTGATGAACTGTTAGGAACATGTTCCTTATACTGTATTGTACTGAAATAACGGAATTGATAAGATGTTGCATGTATAGGTAACGGAGACCCGAGTATGAGAAGTTTAAGTCTCCTTATAGTTTCCTTTTAATGATATACTGTGTACCGAAGTAGCAGAATTGTAAGCTGTTGTCCGATGTATATGGCAGCGGAGACGCTTGTGGGAAACGTTTGTCTCCTTATGTTTTGTTTGATGTATTAAGATACTGTAATCACGAACTGTTAGGATGTTGTCAAATGTATGTACACTACAGCATTAGTGCTTTTGCATATTATTCCGCATATGAATCTTTGGGAGGGGAAGGCTATGTACTGCGCACATCATTGTCATTCCTAAAAACCCCCTTTAATTCATATTACGCTACATAACATTCAAATCTACCGCGCTTGTAGAGTCTCAGAAAACGGGAAACATTGATAAAGACTAACTCACCTAATGAATGTTACAGAATTATTTGATGAATTCTACTCAACTACGGTTATATAATGTTAATCGTGTGTACTCATAGCATTAAGGAGAACTCAAGGTACCTACAGGATGGTTGGGAAGGTCCAATTGATACGGACTAGTGTACTATAAGGGATAAGTGTAGATCGTAGTTTGAAGGTCATACTATTTACGTTTGTGAACTATTAGTGAACATAACTACTGCAGGTATCAGATGAAAATACAAGAGAACAATAATTTGGAAAAAGGATAAACGTATCAGACCTATGTGAAGTGTTGGAAGTGATCCAGAAACTATGCTTCAAAGAAAATATCTTGTACACCTACGCCATGAAAATACGACACTAGGTTTTGTTCGGGTTGGCGCCTAGGCCGCCTCGGGCATACCGCATTGATATTATAACCCAATGAATTTACCCAGGAACTAGCAAACCAGAACCTTACCTTAGTGTGTAATTTAGGATTAAGATATGTATTTATAAAGCATAAGGTCACAATAGATAGGAAAATGGAGATGTGAGAACCATAAGAATTCAAAGTGAAATATAAAGATTGGAAACTGTAGGCCTAAACAGAGAGGAGCGCGGGAGTCGGAGCTTCCAACACAGGTCAGTGCCCTTCATCGTGCTTTATTCAGCCCTAAAAAGACTTATCTAGCAGTTTTTCCATCTTAAAACCTTGCCTGATGTTATAAAGTGAAGCCATAGTGTACTAGTGTGTGGTGACGAAAGCCCCTCAAGCTTTATTCTTAGTGATGCCTCCACTTCTCCCAACACAGGACGCATTCTGAGCGCCTCTCGGGCGTCAGCCATGACCACACTGTGAAGACCAGTGGTCCTGCACCTCCACTGTGGATCTGTAGATACCCTACATATCACCACCCAGGATAGGAGAAAATCACTGTATACCTGAGAAGTTTAGCTGTCGCTACGTGGAGCGACTTCCTAATACCAGGCGTGGAACCAGTACTGGTATGATTACCTGGGAAGTATCCCATCTGCTCATCAAGATAATAGTTGATCTCCTGACGAAGGCCAACTCTTTTTGTAATGTAACAGATGATGTTATACTCTAACAGGTGGTGCAGTCTGACGTGTTTGGTGTTATAAGTTAGAAGGAATGACCGAGGAAAGGAGGTCAATGGTTGTTATGAGGAATGAGTATGTTAATGACACGTCTGTTGTTGAGCAGTGTAACTAAAATCATAGTTGTTCTCCTGAGGAAGGCCAACTCTTCTGGTATTTTGACGGAATGCAATATGTTTTATAAGGAATAAATTAGTTAAGACATGTCATTGTTTCACCCTTCTTCCCCTTATCGATTTGGTCAATGAAAAACCCAACACACTGCCTAGTTCACTCTGCCCGCTACCTAACGAGCTACATTCTGCCCAGTTGGGTCTGGTGGCAGCGACCTTTAAAATTAAGACTATAGTTAAGTTATCCTCTTAGGCTTAGTGACCCCTAGTCTGGCAGTATTAATTGGTGGCTATAGCGGTGGGATGGTTTTTAATCATTGATCAAATTTGAGGTTATTGAAGCTGTGATTAAGTTACAGAAGTATTTTAATGATGGATTATCTGATTTTTGAGTGACACTTGCATGTGAATAACATTGATTGGGTACAGAAATATCCGAAGAATTTTTGAAAGTTTAGACAGTACTGAAGTACTGTAATGTGTATCATTGATTTGTTTTGTGTTTTACCCAGTGTTAATGTTTATTATTAATTACAGAAGTTGTGGATTAACCTTGTGGGTGTTGAAGTAAGGGAGTTCACACTGTGTCGGAGAAGTGTCTCAAGTGGTTCACCTCTGATGTTTGTTAAGTGGTTCACCTATTGAATGCCATAGGACTTTCGGTCTCCAGTTGATGTGAGTTACAATTTTTGGTGCCATGTTAAGATGTTGCATAGTGTTGTATTGTACCATTGATCAATTCAGGTTGTAGTAGTGCAGGAGAGTAGTTGTGTTAAGTGGTTCATATTTTTGTTTGGTCAAGTGGTAGCATTTTTAGGTCAAAATGATTAGGGCAGTAAAACAGGGTTACACGGGTGGTGACACAGAGAGAGAGATGCTTGAAGAGGCCATGGTAATCATCAATAGGCAACAGGTAGAGCTAGAGGAATTACAGAAGCAGGTTAAGGAACTAAAACAAGAACTCCAGCATGCAAAGAACCCAAACAATGAGCAAGTGTCAGTTGTAGATGACACAACCCCACTCCATACTCATAAGCTAACATTGGAAGAATTGGAGAGCATAGAGGTAGACGAGGTCCTAAGTAAGTTTTTTCGGAAAGTTGAAAGATGTGTAACAGAGGATGAGGGAAGAATATCAACTGCCCTGAGTTGGATGGAAAACAGCGTGGCCAAGTTGGTACGGCCATTGTTAGTGGCAGTTAGTGAGGACTGGGACAGTTTCAGAAAGGTTATGTTAAGATTGAATTTAGGACCATCCACCGAAGATGAAGCATGGGAGATGTTGAAACGAAACGTGTATGACGTGAATGATAACCCCCGATATTATGTATGTGACATGAGAGCAAGGTTTGCAGTCATGGAGAAGAAGTTTGGAGCAATAACCACTAAAGATACTTACATAATACAAAGACTGTACAGAGCTGTGCCTAAACCAATGCAGAGAGACTTAACCCCCCATATACAAGACGGCCGTACGTTGGATTCATTTGTAAGAATGTTAGAGCGAAGTAGGAGTGAATATCTGGGTGGGGATAAAATGGACTTGTATCACGTTAGACAATCCCGCCAGGAACAAGTACGACCCACGACAGTACCAGAGAATTATAGAGTTCAGGGAGACTACCGTATGAACGAGACTGACGAAAGACGGGATCAGAACACGAGGTGGAAGGAGACTAACACTCAAGGTTGGACAGGGACTGAATGGTGTGGGTATTGTAGGAGGGATAGCCATAGCCCACATAATTGCCCCTCCAGGCCCAGACCAGGTTCATGTTATGCATGCATGAGGATGAACTGTAGGAGTTTCTTTACCACTTGTCCAGGACGCCAAGCTAGGAATCACCCTCCGAGCCAATGACCACAACAACCTTTCCCACACAGTTCTCCATGTATTAAGTTACCTATACTGTATGTGGACATACTTGTATAGCGTTGGTTGATACGGGTAGTGAAGCTACGATCATTAAAGATAGTTTGGCGAGTGCCTTGAAGGTGGGGCCCATCAGGCCTTGTACCCAAAGATATGTAGCTATTAACGGGGAAGAGTTTAAGACCCAAGGCACTGTTGTCATCAGTGTACAGTTGTCCCGTAGGAAAAGAATCCGTCACCAAGCCGTAATAGTGGAAGATAGCATGTTGGATACTGATGTATTATAGGGAGCAGACATTTTAGGCAGATTTGGAGTTTGGTGGCATCAAGAAAAGAATCGGTTTGATAGGTTGATTTGTTTAATGATAAAGTTTTTGGTGGGGGGAGACAGTTGCTCAGGTGGTTTGACGGATTTTTTTTTTTTTGAGTGTTGACTTCATCAGTGGAAACGAAGTCACCTCGACATTTTAAATACCAGTTCTTTCGAACTGAAGTCTGGAAATCCAGTTGTTGCATATGTTGTCGAAGGGAGAAATCTCAGGTTTTTATGTGTGTTGTTGGAAGTTTATTTTGGGTTGTTGACTCATTCCGGGTAATGGAGTCACCCAGCCCTTGAATACCAGTTCTGCTGAACTGTGAGATAGAAAATCCAGGTTTGTGTTATGAGCCCCATTGTGTAATTATAGAACCACAGTTTTGTGTTGAAAAGGTGAATTATTATTGAAACGGAGTACCGTAGTAATCTGAGGAAGTGTCTGATGTAACTAATTCCCCATTCATAAACAAGAATTTATATTCCTTAGATATGTAATTTCATGCAGAGAACTTTTGTTGTGTATGTAATGTCAAAGGGTCACTGTTTATGTGTTAATGCCAAAAGTATGTTGAGGTAACACTCTGATGAACTGTTAGGAACATGTTCCTTATACTGTATTGTACTGAAATAACGGAATTGATAAGATGTTGCATGTATAGGTAACGGAGACCCGAGTATGAGAAGTTTAAGTCTCCTTATAGTTTCCTTTTAATGATATACTGTGTACCGAAGTAGCAGAATTGTAAGCTGTTGTCCGATGTATATGGCAGCGGAGACGCTTGTGGGAAACGTTTGTCTCCTTATGTTTTGTTTGATGTATTAAGATACTGTAATCACGAACTGTTAGGATGTTGTCAAATGTATGTACACTACAGCATTAGTGCTTTTGCATATTATTCCGCATATGAATCTTTGGGAGGGGAAGGCTATGTACTGCGCACATCATTGTCATTCCTAAAAACCCCCTTTAATTCATATTACGCTACATAACATTCAAATCTACCGCGCTTGTAGAGTCTCAGAAAACGGGAAACATTGATAAAGACTAACTCACCTAATGAATGTTACAGAATTATTTGATGAATTCTACTCAACTACGGTTATATAATGTTAATCGTGTGTACTCATAGCATTAAGGAGAACTCAAGGTACCTACAGGATGGTTGGGAAGGTCCAATTGATACGGACTAGTGTACTATAAGGGATAAGTGTAGATCGTAGTTTGAAGGTCATACTATTTACGTTTGTGAACTATTAGTGAACATAACTACTGCAGGTATCAGATGAAAATACAAGAGAACAATAATTTGGAAAAAGGATAAACGTATCAGACCTATGTGAAGTGTTGGAAGTGATCCAGAAACTATGCTTCAAAGAAAATATCTTGTACACCTACGCCATGAAAATACGACACTAGGTTTTGTTCGGGTTGGCGCCTAGGCCGCCTCGGGCATACCGCATTGATATTATAACCCAATGAATTTACCCAGGAACTAGCAAACCAGAACCTTACCTTAGTGTGTAATTTAGGATTAAGATATGTATTTATAAAGCATAAGGTCACAATAGATAGGAAAATGGAGATGTGAGAACCATAAGAATTCAAAGTGAAATATAAAGATTGGAAACTGTAGGCCTAAACAGAGAGGAGCGCGGGAGTCGGAGCTTCCAACACAGGTCAGTGCCCTTCATCGTGCTTTATTCAGCCCTAAAAAGACTTATCTAGCAGTTTTTCCATCTTAAAACCTTGCCTGATGTTATAAAGTGAAGCCATAGTGTACTAGTGTGTGGTGACGAAAGCCCCTCAAGCTTTATTCTTAGTGATGCCTCCACTTCTCCCAACACAGGACGCATTCTGAGCGCCTCTCGGGCGTCAGCCATGACCACACTGTGAAGACCAGTGGTCCTGCACCTCCACTGTGGATCTGTAGATACCCTACATATCACCACCCAGGATAGGAGAAAATCACTGTATACCTGAGAAGTTTAGCTGTCGCTACGTGGAGCGACTTCCTAATACCAGGCGTGGAACCAGTACTGGTATGATTACCTGGGAAGTATCCCATCTGCTCATCAAGATAATAGTTGATCTCCTGACGAAGGCCAACTCTTTTTGTAATGTAACAGATGATGTTATACTCTAACAGGTGGTGCAGTCTGACGTGTTTGGTGTTATAAGATAGAAGGAATGACCGAGGAAAGGAGGTCAATGGTTGTTATGAGGAATGAGTATGTTAATGACACGTCTGTTGTTGAGCAGTGTAACTAAAATCATAGTTGTTCTCCTGAGGAAGGCCAACTCTTCTGGTATTTTGATGGAATGCAATATGTTTTATAAGGAATAAATTAGGTAAGACATGTTATTGTTTCACCCTTCTTCCCCTTATCGATTTGGTCAATGAAAAACCCAACTCAATGCCTAGTTCACTCTGCCCGCTACCTAACGAGCTACATTCTGCCCAGTTGGGTCTGGTGGCAGCGACCTTTAAAATTAAGACTATAGTTAAGTTATCCCCCTTAGAATTAGTGACCCCAGCATCTGGCAGTATACTACGTTGTGATATGTTTACAATAATCTTGATTGACCTAGTTCTCAGACACTGATTGTATCATAAAGTTTAGAATTAAGGTATAAAGTTATAAGGCATGAAGTCACAATACCTAGGGAAATGATTTGTGTGTGGGGCCAGAATAAAGACTAGGTGATTAGAACACATTAGTAACCATAGGCCTAGTCTGACACACATACAGCCCCATAGAGCCAGTAATATGGAGACTTTTCATGTGTGTGTGAAAAGTTTACCCAAATGGAGGACGGTATGTGGTGTTGGGGATGCCGCCAGACCCAGGAAATGGCTGGTGTGTGAGGAGCCCCCAGTACAATACACAGTTATGGAATGAATGACATAATCCCTTTAGTGTGAGCTCAGACTTCATAAGGATCTCTGGATGACTCATAGTGAAGTTTGAGAGCTCAGGTGCTATAATGAGTTACCTTAGTTGGAGTACATAGTCTACCTCATACAGTACAGAAGTATACCTGTTAGTTCCTTAGTAGACTACATTACCTGTCTAACTTTGTGAAGTGTGTGATGTTGTTCCTTTTATTCAGGTGCTAATGAATGACCTTAGTATCATTGACCTTAATGGGAGGTCATATTTTTGTACTGTAACTAAGTGTAATTGTATCGAATTGATTCTCGTATAAGACCAATGTTTATTAATAAATTAGATAAGAGTAATATTTGATGTTTTAACCTTCCTTTCCACCATAAAATTTAATGAATAAGAAGTACTGAACCTAAGTCTATGAAGTAATATTATTGAATATTTGACCCAGCCAGAGGGGACCCAATGCACAAGATGTTAAGGATTAATTACCATCAATATAATTTCTATATGAATATTTAATATCAACTCTGGACTCTGATACAAGATATAAAATGCATAAAAAAAATGCCTGTCAAGTTTTCCTTCATATTTCATTTTAAATGGTTGAGAGAGTGAGTCCCTGAACCCTGATAAAGCACATTTACAGACACCTGGATTATTTTACCTGATGATTAAAGACCCTGATGTTACCCGAGACATTTAGGTTAGCTTGAGGTTTTGTTAGTTTGGATTAGGTTAGGCTGGGTTAGGTTAGGTTATGTTAGGTTAGGTTCAGTTACATTATGTGAAGTGAACATCGAGGGATTTAATAATCATCGGGTAAAATAAACTGAGGTACCTAAAACACCACCACAGTACAGACGACCAATTATAGACTTATATCACTACTTTTAACAATCACAACACAGATGATTGTTGTTACTGTCCTTTTAACAATCACAACACAGATGATTGTTGTTACTGTCCTTTTAACAATCACAACACAGATGATTGTTGTTACTGTCCTTTTAACAATCACAACACAGATGATTGTTGTTACTGTCCTTTTAACAATCACAACACAGATGATTGTTGTTACTGTACTTTTAACAATCACAACACAGATGATTGTTGTTACTGTCCTTTTAACAATCACAACACAGATGATTGTTGTTACTGTCCTTTTAACAATCACAACACAGATGATTGTTGTTACTGTACTTTTAACAATCACAACACAGATGATTGTTGTTACTGTCCTTTTAACAATCACAACACAATCTCAGTGTCATATATATTACGGGCTACAGGGACACATTACCCACTTCAATACTGTCAAGGGAACATTCAGAGATATAATAAGGTGTTTTAATCACTACAGGTGTTACTCTAAAGAACGACCTACACTCCTGAGGCTTATCCGTGAGTCTATTTATCTGCGAGTCTATTTATCCGCGAGTCTATTTATCCGTGAGTCTATTTATCTGCGATTCTATTTTCTGTGAGTCTATTTTTACTCTTGTGTCAATTTTGTAGGCAGCTGTAGTTAAGACTTGTAGTTAGGACTTATAGTTAATTGGTTCGTTCGTATCTCTGAATGTTCGTAAGTTGAGAAACAGCTGTGTATAATATTAGCAGATAATATTTCTTTGGGGTTGAGATGTTTGGAATCGTAGGTTAAGAAATAAACAATAAAATAATGATAAAAGATAATAAAATGAAATTAAAATCATACAGTGAAACCTCCATGAAAGTCCATTATATCAAGGGTCCATTAGATGTAAAACCCCCATATTATGAACTATATAGAGAGAAAAGTTTGTTATGTGGAAGTTTCACTGTATCACAAAATTACGAAGATAAGTGGACAAAACAAGGCCAACATGTCCCTCTGATGTTTGTGTTCCCCCGACTCCCGTGACTAACAAAACACCTATATTTCGGCATCACAAAATACCACCAAATATTCTATTAATTAAAAGTACAGTAGCTAAAAGAACTATCTGTGCAAACTTCGAGGGAAACAATATGGACGATAAATTTTAGTACATGAGGGCTGTCACTAGTCACAAGTAAAATTTCGGAGTATGTCGACCTCCACCTGCACAGATAGTTGTTTTAGCTACTGTACAATTCCCCAACGTAAAGATAATCTAATAGTTAATAATTTATTGAAGGTTCACAAGACAGTAAATTATACCTTCAGGACAATTATAATTTGAGCCTCAGGTACGAGATCAACTTGTAACTCTTCCCTCTCACACAGTTGTTCAATAAGAGTATGAATCCCTTTAGCCTAAATAAAATACTTCAACACATACATAATACAGTAACATTACTTGGGTCACTGTAAGAGTAACCACTGTATTAAGGAAGGCAGTTATTGATGTATTTAATAATTAACAAAATTATAATCAATTCACAACATAAAAAAAAAACATTATTGAAAGACAGTAAATATTCTATAAGTTTTTATGTAAAATTTCAACCAAGTTACCTGAAGTGTTGAAATATTATACTAAACTGCACCAATTACAAGTCAGATGCTAATGAACATCAAATATTACTGGGGACACAATTGATCCTTTCACTTGAGCAGTATTCTAATAAGCACACTCTATATACAGTATATTATTAAACACAAATTGCACTTTCTATAGTAAAAAACAACAACGATAACTTGTCAATAAAGGATGTCTTCCATGACGGCCCTGAACTGTTGCCATCATTAAGGTGATAAAGAACCTTTTCATGGTAAAGGTCTCAAACTGCGTGATACTGGAACACGCAGTCTACCCTACCATACCTTACCCTACCCTACCATACCTTACCCTACCCTATCCAACCCTACCCTACCCAACCTTACTCTACTCTACCCAACCCTACCCCAGTAACTATCCTACCCTAAAAATACTTAAATACAGTACCAAATCGCTAAGAAAATTTTGATAGTACACATTCTAGACTGTTGGGCAAATAGTAGACCGTAAACTATTGCATAAATATGTTGTAAATCGGACGTTATATTATCACCCTAACCTAAACTACCTGTGTCATTCCTAAAACTGGTGAGGGAAGGATATGAAACAGCTGAACATGATGACAGATTAAAGCTTCTCTTACATTAATATTCTACAAAGAAGAAACACAATAGTCTCACTCAACCCCCCACAGACTAACACACAGCCTCACATATTTGCCACTGAAATATAAACAGTGATACTATACTTGACAGGCATTCCGTGATTTATGTAAAGGTATATCAAGGGAGGTCTTATTATTCATATTTGTCTTAGGGAGTTTTAATAGTCACACACTAGTATATTATATAAACAATGAAGTAATTATAACTTGATGGATATTTAAGCCTGTGTTCAGAGCTCCATCGATGAACTCTAAAACACAGTGCCGGTATTTCACATTTTTTTATGGTAACGTCTTTGTGAACTTCGCATTGCAGTGTACAGTACAGGTGTCCCTTGATTCACAATAGGTTTATCAGTCATGAAAAATCCTTATTAAATTGAAGGATGACTGTACTCTCTCTAGAACACAGATAGAGCCTCAGTACAGTACATTATCCCTGATTTACAATATGTTCCCAGCTTGTCCAACACAAAAAAATAAATGATTCTACACAAATTAAATAAATACAAAAAACTAAACAACACTCACCACATGATGGAGCGCTGACACCAACAGGACGCTTGCTGGCCATTTTCATAGTTACAGTACACTCACAGTCATCAAAACAGAGGAATAACAGCAAAGTATCACAGTGAACACATTACATGACACGAGCGAGAGCAGATACAATTACAGTACAATACGTTGAAACAAAGAGAGGAACTGTAGTACACATCGTGGCCATCAGACAGCATGGGGAAGGTGACGCTGCGTGGAGGATGAAAAACAGTTTGTGTGTACGTCGGACATCACAGATTTGATAAGTGAAGGGAAAGATGAGCTTTCCCGTGTTTACATTCCGCATGAGTGAGTTTAGCCTAACGATAACTATTGTTAACTTGGATTTTGCGTAATGTAAATCAAGCGAAGCCGTTAAAACCCGATTAATATTGACGTGGATGATCGTAAATCGAGAGACACCTGTACTAAGATCTGTCAACCCTTACACGGCAAGTTAGATTAGTTAGGAAAGTTTAAGTTAGGTTAGGTTACACACCAGGTTAGGTTAGGTTACACGTCAGGTCACTGTAACTACTGCCCTTGTGTAAAAATAACAACAACAGTGAAAATTAAAACATCACCAAAGGTCATCACTGTTTTAAATGGAACACAAAATGGTTTTAGCTGCCATTTAAAGGTTAATGGAGCAGTATATAATGGAACCTTCATCTAATGGACTACCCCTGTATATGGAGCGAGAAGTCCATTAAATCGAGGTTCAGTAAATATGAAACCCCCAAATCGTGAACTATATGGGGCGAGAAGTCCATTTGATCGAGGGTTTCAGTTGATAATGTTGTTTTTGAGAGCCTAAGGTCATCTTTGTTATGTCGTCTCAAAGAAGAACTATATATTGTTCAGTGTGTGGTTGTGTGTATGTAAGAATGATTTTTTTTTCCAATGGTGTTGTTCGATGTTAGCTAAATGATTATTTCACAAGAACAAGATGTAAAATGAATCCCAAATTGCCTTTTTTTCTTCTTCATTTTATACACATAAGAAAGTACGTATTACTAATTTGATTTTCATTATGGCAGTGTGTATGAACAGTGTATATATATAAAACCATTCAGTATATACATTCTCTAACCTATGCTAAATGCCATCATAAGTACAGTTTATCAATATTTGTAATGGATGATGATCATTATATTACCTGGTTATACACAATACAGTACTACTATATAATGTACAGTGTATGTTCATCATACTTAAAATTTGTTCTTCACAACTAATAAACACAAAAAAAATTCATAAAACACCTATTACATTCTCACACACAACTGTCATGTGAACTTATTAATATTTGATCTAATATTAATAAAAAAACATCTGAGAACATTATCTAGGCAAACAAAATTTTTCAAGCATGGTGTAACCTGCACTATGTTGTGTAGTGAACATTACCAGAGACTTGAGAAGGCATCACGGACCACAGCAGGAAGAATTAAGAAATAAATCCTATATCTTCGTTAACAACTAAATACACACCATTACACAGCCTCAAAATAAGTGAAATAATTTAGTAATGTTATAATAGAGCCACAAATACAGTTAGATATATTGTATAGCAATAAGAGGACCTATCATAGAGGCAGTGAGCCTTATGCTCCCCTACCGTTCCTAACACACAACCCAATTTCTTAATAGTAATAAAAAAATCAATAAATGCTTCATATAAGAAATAAAATCCATTATTATATTGCACAGATAAAAGTTTAAGAGATTATAGGTATTAAAGATCTTATATAATAAATAACAATAAATGCATTAAATAATAGCAACAAGCTATTTACTGTACTGCACTTTCCCCCTTATTGGTTTACCTTCTCTCAACATTCTGGGCATTATACTCCTCAATACATACACATACATATAAATGGTAAATAATGATTGTCCCTCATGTAACGAGGATGGCCGGCCCAAAGGCCACCTAAGCGTGAATTTGTTTAAGGTGTAGAAGCTGTCGCCAACACAACAACCACACCCTAAGTTAACGAGCTGCATGACCCAGTGTTTAAGGTGTAGAAGCTGTCACCAACACCCTAAGTTAATGAGCTGCATGACCCAGTGTTTAAGGTGTAGAAGCTGTCGCCAACACAACAACCACACCCTAAGTTAACGAGCTGCATGACCCAGTGTTTAAGGTGGAGAAGCTGTCACCAACACCCTAAGTTAATGAGCTGCATGACCCAGTGTTTAAGGTGTAGAAGCTGTCGCCAACACAACAACCACACCCTAAGTTAACGAGCTGCATGACCCAGTGTTTAAGGTGTAGAAGCTGTCACCAACACCCTAAGTTAATGAGCTGCATGACCCAGTGTTTAAGGTGTAGAAGCTGTCGCCAACACAACAACCACACCCTGAGTTAACGAGCTGTATGACCCAGTGTCAAGGAATAGTCCGAAAAGACCGGACAACTCACCAACTGCACTGGCTAACCATTACCCCGGAACACAATCAGCAAATCTATTAACATCCAGGTCCCCAATTACTGCTGGGTAGACAGAGGCAAATGGCGCAAAGAAACTTGACCATAGTTTCACCCTGCCCGGGGACCGGACACACCCACATATTCTCCCCCGAAAGCCTTTACACATTCATACACATTCTTAGTGCATCATGGTTGGGTTAGGTTAAGGCACGATGGTTAACTTAATGAATAATTGTTTAGGTTACTGTATGATGGTTAGATTAGGTTAGGTTAGAGTATGGTGGTTTAGCTGTCATGTACAATAAGTTCTCATCTCTTTGCACTTAAATAAATGAATGAAAATGTACAATAGGAATAACAAAAAATCATCCTTGAGAACGTGTACGATGATTACTGAATAAATATATGACTGATGAATAACAAATAAACGGCTCAACAATGACGATTTAATTACGAACACATCGATGTAATTTTTGTATTTGTTTCACACTAAATGAGATCTGTCGCAGTGTGTGTGTGTGTGTGTCTATTATATCGAGGGTCCGTCAGTGAAACCCCCATCAAATACATTATATAGAGGTTTCACTACATCACAAATATATTCAAAAAGACAAGAATGTTCACAGTCTTTCTCAAACACCAAAGACATATTGCACATTTAACAGATCACACTGAGATATCTACACTGAGATACATTACATCAGATCCTTAGTTCCAATGACCTTTTCTCTACAATCTTAACCCAAATCACACAATAATGCATAACTATTAACGTTCCTCGTCCGGGTAGATGCGTGTGAGGTAAACAGCGACATAATCAATCATCATCAACATTATGGAAAAATATGGGATTTTTTTAGTTGTTTTTTTGTAACATATTTTCCTCTTATGAGTCTGTTAGGCAGGTCAGGTGCTGGTCCCATTTATTAACATTAACCTACAGTTGGCTTGTTAGGGTAGGGTAGGGTAGGGGAGGTTAGGGGAGGGAAGGTTTAGATTGAAGAAGGTAGAGGAGGTTAAGTTAGGGTAGGAGAGGTTAGGTTGGGTTAGGTTAGGTTAGGATAGGGGAGGGGAGGTTTAGATTGAGGAAGGTAGAGGAGGTTAAGTTAGGGTAGGAGAGGTTAGGTTGGGTTAGGTTAGGTTAGGATAGGGTAGGGGAGGTTTAGATTGAGGAAGGTAGAGGAGGTTAAGTTAGGGTAGGAGAGGTTAGGTTGGGTTAGGTTAGGTTAGGATAGGGTAGGGGAGGTTTAGATTGAGGAAGGTAGAGGAGGTTAAGTTAGGGTAGGAGAGGTTAGGTTGGGTTAGGTTAGGTTAGGATAGGGGAGGTTTAGATTGAGGAAGGTAGAGGAGGTTAAGTTAGGGTAGGAGAGGTTAGGTTGGGTTAGGTTAGGTTAGGATAGGGTAGGGGAGGTTTAGATTGAAGAAGGTAGAGGAGGTTAAGTTAGGGTAGGAGAGGTTGGGTTAGGTTAGGTTAGGATAGGGTAGGGGAGGTTTAGATTGAGGAAGGTAGAGGAGGTTAAGTTAGGGTAGGAGAGGTTAGGTTGGGTTAGGTTAGGATAGGGTAGGGGAGGTTTAGATTGAAGAAGGTAGAGGAGGTTAAGTTAGGGTAGGAGAGGTTAGGTTGGGTTAGGTTAGGTTAGGGGAGGTTTAGATTGAGGAAGGTAGAGGAGGTTAAGTTAGGGTAGGAGAGGTTAGGTTGGGTTAGGTTAGGGTAGGGGAGGTTTAGATTGAAGAAGGTAGAGGAGGTTAAGTTAGGGTAGGAGAGGTTAGGTTGGGTTAGGTTAGGTTAGGATAGGGGAGGGAAGGTTTAGATTGAGGAAGGTAGAGGAGGTTAGGTTAGGGTAGGAGAGGTTAGGTTGGGTTAGGTTAGGTTAGGATAGGGTAGGGGAGGTTTAGATTGAGGAAGGTAGAGGAGGCTAAGTTAGGGTAGGAGAGGTTAGGTTGGGTTAGGTTAGGTTAGGGTAGGAGAGGTTAGGTTGGGTTAGGTTAGGTTAGGGTAGGAGAGGTTAGGTTGGGTTAGGTTAGGTTAGGGTAGGAGAGGTTAGGTTGGGTTAGGTTAGACTCCACTAGTACCTCAGCACACTTGCCCTTCAACTATTCACACTGAGGACACACGGAATATCTCTCCCATCATACTGTACTACACACTACAGTACCTACATATTCCCCTACAGTACACACACACTTTTCAATTCTGTAGCAAATATGATTTTGATTACTAATACTGAATATAACTACAGTACTGTATTAAATATATATACATTTATACCCTACAGTAAATTTTGTGCAATACATAATTATAAAAATGATAAATAACTTAGTGAAATACAGAACAACTTTTGTATTTTTTCTTAATTCTATAATAAAACCTCAATTTAACCAACTATATGGAGAGAAAAGTCCATTATATCGAGGTTTCACTGAACTGTACTAATAATTACAGTTGATTTCTGTAACATCAAAGTCAACAACAACAGCGATGTAACGAGTAAACCTGAGATCTTTAATTAAGGTTGATTTTTTTTAAACTGTTTATTTCTTCAACAATGGATCACCAACATATCCAACTGAGTCCGCAATTATAAGGTGTAAAAAATGTTATTGTTTACACTCACAGTATTGGTATCTGGTTCGTAAATACAGTTCACCAATCAGCTTCTTAGATACTGTTCACCAATCAGCTTCTTAGATACTGTTCACCAATCAGCTTCTTAGATACTGTTCACCAATCAGCTCTCACAGGTTGCCTTCTTAGCAGCCATCATCACTCACAGAATGTAATTGGTTGGTGGTATATGACATAATAATAGTAATAACAATAATAATAAAGAACCATAAAGAAATAGAAAAATGAAAAAGATCAAGAGTGAGAAACAATATATGTATGTTGTGTTGTCAATTGTCAGGGAAACAATTGAGACCCTGCAATTGTGTGTAAATGAGGCAGAAAGTCAGATCATCAACGTGGTCACATATGGCAGCAGGGTCTACCATTAAACAACACATTATGCTTCCAATATCTTCCCAGGCGGTAGTACCTCTCTGTTTGGTAGCTGCCTACTACCTACTGTAATATGATTGTGAATCCAAGCTTAAACACATCCAACCAATGAGAACAAAGACACACACACTGCCCTGACTTGTCCTTAGTGAAGCCTGGACTCTCTTTAATTTCGTGTGTGTGATGCCTCCTTCTCTGATGCCTGAGCCCCTACCCTTATGTGATGCCCAACTCCTGTCCTTCACAAGGGATGATGCAGGCACGTCCAGACTGTCATCATCAGCACATAGACACCTTCACCGCCACCACTATAACTCGCCACTGAGAACTACAGATAAAACCTTAACTGATTTAAACAGTCGTGGATCACCTGAAGATTATAGCCCTCCCCCCATCCCAAAAATACTTACCTGAATTCACTTCCCTCACCTTAACCACTATGAAACTATCTGAGGAGAAGGTAGGGAGTGTGGTAATCTTCAGGCGAGATACTGTATAGATTAAAACTATAAGTAGTCTCGTGGCGTAAACTACATCGTTACGCCCGGCGAGTGGACGACAGACTCAACATGGCGGTGAGGGAGTTAAGCAGACAATTAATTTCAGAAAAACACACGTGAGATATTCCTTCTCCCAAGAGCGCCTCGTGTGTGTAAAAGATTCTATGACACTGAATCAGAATCGTCTTTCTTTCTCCTCTTTCCCTCGTATTTCTTCTTATTAACGAAACTCTCAATCCTCAGTAATGGCGTCAACAACTGGGGGTCTGAGTCATGTACCTGGAAAACATAGATATGAATAATAAACTTTTATATAATACTGTAGTGAATAACATGTAGACTACTTATAATACTACCATCATCAGTACTACCAACACTACTACTACCACCATCAGTATACTACCAACACTACTACTACCACCATCAGTACTACCAACACTACTACTACCACCATCAGTACTACCAACACTACTACTACCACCATCAGTACTACCAACACTACTAATACCACCATTAGTACTACCAACACTACTACTACCACCATTAGTACTACCAACACTACTACTACCATCATCAGTACTACCAACACTACTACTACCACCATCAGTACTACCAACACTACTACTACCACCATCAGTACTACCAACACTACTAATACCACCATCAGTACTACCAACACTACTACTACCACCATCAGTACTACCAACACTACTACTACCACCATCAGTACTACCAACACTACTACTACCACCATCAGTACTACCAACACTACTAATACCACCATCAGTACTACCAACACTACTACCCTTTGAAGCATAATAAAGTGTTATTTTGAGTGTATGTGGGTATATTAACCGGCAACCGTGCGTTAACCCGTACCTGTAAATACTTCCGCACGTCGTTGATTTTCTGAAGTGTCTCCTGATTGGACGGAACGGACAGCTGTCTCTTGAACGACCTCGACTCCCTCATTTCGTCGTCCTCGTACTCCTTAAAGGTCGTGCTACTTTGGGAGTGGCATATAACCCTCCCTTGTTGCTCTGTCCCGGGCTCCTCCTTCCCCCATGAGGTAGAGTAAACATTGGGGTTTTGACCGTGAGTTTCCCCCTCGACGCCGGGATACAGTGCCGCCGCCGCCCCCCCCACCGCACCGGCTACCAGTCCCACGTTGTCCACCGAGTCATATGAACCTTCCACCGGGCTCTCCAGTTCAGCTTCAGAGATGTGAAGAAAAACATTCCTGAAATATTGTAAGAATTATGTTGAATAATTACCTGAAACATCATGGGTTATTTTACTCAATGATGTAACACTTAATGCTAACATAACCTACACTCATGCCCCCTGAACAAGTAGCACTAGATGGTTAATGTTCAGGTGAAATAAACTAAGGTGTCTAATGTTCAGGTGATTCAGACTCTCCTTCCCCACACACACACACCATACAGTACACAGGCTTCAAAATAGGTAAAAAGATACCCTGTATGTCTAAAAATAGTGTGAATTACGTAACATACCCGGAGCCATTGTGTACGGGGCTTTCAAAGGGGTCGGGCGTTGTTCCCCTCGACCCCTGCACGTGCTCGCTGAACGAAAAGTTGAAGTGCTCGTTGTGGTTGAGGTACGCAGGCTGGTGGTGGTGGAGGCTGGTGGGGTCAGGCAGGGAGATGCGTCTATGGGTACGAGTGGCACTCAGGCTACGTACTCGGGGGTGAAGAGCGGCATTTTGAGGGCATAAGTCCAGGGGGTCTAGTTCATCCAGGCTTCTCTCGGAGGCATTGCTCGCTCCGCTCAAGTTTCTCCGTCGATTCTGATAAAAATAATTATCGATGGTGGGGGGTTCGGGCGTACTCCCCCGCGGCCTGTACCTCGTCTTCACGCGACGGCGATACGTTGGAGAGAGAGTCACGGGCGACATAGCTCCATCCAGACTACCGGTGGACTCTGACAAAACCCTGGATAACGCGTGCATGTTTGAGAGTCCCCTGAAAGATGTGATAGACATCATTAATTAACGCTGCACCTCAATAACACGTTAAAAATGTTATAATGAAATATTTCGTCATTTAGATCTTCAAAGAATACAGTAATCGGTTTCATACACCGTGCAATATATCAAACACCAAGAGTCACTACCAAGCCATCAAGTATAATATACAGTCACCATTATACAGCACAGCCAACTCTCCCTAAATAAAAGAGAGAGAAAACATATTGCAATATTAATGAAGTTAATTTATTAGTTGCTAAAAAATGTGAAAAAATGTGCTGTAACGCTTCAAGTTTGGTTTAGTCTTGTAAGGCGAGTCATGGGTCATGTACGGTGGGTGGTTTTATTCAGGCGAGGCGACCACAACATACAGTATTACCGAAGATGACGGAGAAATTACCACACACAACAACCATAAATATTGGTGTTGACGATTAAATTGTTTGTATAGCATCTGGCTTTCCGTACATGAATATTAAACCAACTTTCCTCGCGTCTCAATTCCTGTTATCTTTTTTAATATTTTACGATTCCTTCGCCTGAAAAAATAGAACGTTAAATTTCCTACAGTGCCTGACCTATGACACACCTGTACAATAGTGTCACAATTAGTCCATCTTACCTGCAATTAATAGGATGTTAGTAGATAGCTGTAATAATTCTTGACAATATTAGCTAGCAAGGAAGCCACAATTGTACCAGGCGCGTTGTCTTCAAGCCCCCAGTCACCTATGTTGGTCAGTAGTATTTGTCAATATTTTTTCTTCGGAAGCAAAGCAAAGAATCCAAGGAGCAGCGTGAAAAGGTTTATTTGATGAGACAGTAAATATTACACAGAGCCTCACTCATGTTACAGTACGAAGATTGGTTGTGAGACTCAATAGGTTCAACCTGTCCTTAACCTAACTAAACCTAACCTAACCTACCTTAACCTAATGTATCATAATCTAAACTAATTCTTTTAATTTTTGTTATATGCACAACAGTACTTAAAGCGTGTAAAAGATACCTCATGGAAAGTAAGAACTCCAGATTATTTCACCTAATGATTAAACACCTAAATGAAAACCTAACCTAACTCCTTCACTCCGGGGCTGACACTTTTGATATTTCATTTAAGTAACGGCAGACAATTTTATTCCAGCAGAGAGACAGAGAGAGAGAGAGAGAGCCCTGTGTCTAATCATCAGGTGAAATAAATAAGGGTTCCTACTCTTCAAGAGATCCAGGAGTACCTAACATAATATTGTCCTTGATCTAAATTCTATATCACTACTGTATAAGCATTATGAGATACTGTAACATGTATTAACACATATTAGTACAGTACTGTAATATGAACCCAAGCAAATTTCAACTGTGTACTGTTGAAAAGTAGGATTACATGATGATTAGGCACCCCAACTTATGTTACCTGATGATTGAATGTTCCAGTGGGTGATTAAAGGTCACTGGATTTTGTATGAGTAATGGTGTGTGGAGACTGATCACTGGACCTGAATTATCAACTTGGTAAACACTGTAATACATCTGGTCACCATATGAGTTTAAACCACGTGACTGTGGGATCTACGAGGGCCTGAGGGTATAAGATCAGGTTATGAAAGTTGTAGAAAAAGTGGTGGTGAAATTAGTAAGGGAGAGAATGGACATAAAGAAAATGGAGTTTGGGGACCACAGAGGCAGTAATTATGGCCAGGTAACTACAAGGGTAATGTCTCGGGAAGGAGAGAAAATATTGCTAAGTTTTTGTGGATTTGAAGAAGGTATTTGATAGGTTACCATGTGAGGTGGTCAAGTGGACTGGGGGTCGAGGAGAGTCT
This sequence comes from Homarus gammarus, assembly GCA_958450375.1. Classification (NCBI taxonomy): domain Eukaryota; kingdom Metazoa; phylum Arthropoda; class Malacostraca; order Decapoda; family Nephropidae; genus Homarus; species Homarus gammarus. The sequence continues at coordinate 888,057 of CAUDMG010001877.1, forward strand.
TGTTGGAGTAGTTATTATGACATTATATGAAGGCTCAAAACCTGCTGTGAGAATAAATGGTGAGGTGAAAGTGGGGGTTTATTGAGCCCCTTTTGTTTATCATGGTGCTGGAGGCAACATTATGGAACTTTAAGAACTGGAGTTGTTGTATGTTGATGACTTAGTGGTAACAGCAGATAGTAATGTAGAGACACTGGAGACATTAAAGTAATGGAGGATGGTATAGAAGCAATGTGTGATGTTGTGTGACAGTGAAACATAAGCAGTTAAAGAGGATGATGTACACAGACTTGAACAAGCTGAAATGAGAACAATGAGGTGGATGTGTGATGTAACACTGTGAGAGGAGGTCCTGTTGACAGTGGCTGAGTACTGAGTGTTGGTGAAGCTCTGAGTAGAGGCAGACTGAGATGGTTGAGGCAAGTGGAGAGCATGGAGGAGACTAACTGGCTCAAGAGAAGGAGTAGGAGAGCCAGGGGCAGGTCAACAAGTACAGGGGGAAAGGTTGTAAGAAGAGTTAGGAGCCTGACAAGAGAGACTACAAGAGCCATGAAGAGCTGCCATCAGGTAACCTCAGCTAACACACACAACCTTGGACAATGGCTGGAAAAACACTGATGACGATGATGATGATATATTCACTCAACTACTAGTAACAGAAATAACTTGAATATTGATCAGATCTTCATAGAGAAAGTTTAATTATGAACTATACATGAAAAGAAAACCACAATATGTAATACTGTATCTAGAATATCTCATACAAATTAGTTAAAATATAAGGTGTTTTGAGTGTATGATGTTAGGAGAGATTTACCGACTGTGTAAGAATTTGATGAAGGGAAGTTATGTGATCTATTAAATAAAATAAGGGGTAGGAGAAGGAGTTGTGCTGTATGAGGTGCTTCCCAGGCCACCCACCATACTGTTCCAAGGACTATAGAGAGAGATAAGAAAGAGGCTGCCTTAAACACTGTATAAACTGTGATGCCATCTATTGAGGTTCCAGTTTACAAATGTCCGATACATCCACGTACACCCGGTAAAGGATTATTCTGCACCTTTATGGGGGTAATACAGTACGACACACCGGACCATGAAATCTGATAACACTAATCGAGGCTTCTGTCCCAGTGATCGTCTCAGAGCCAAGGGTGTAGAACAGTCTTTAGTGAGTGTACATGTTGTTGATAGATACTTCAGGATAGTTAATCACATGTACTGTTCTGTATGCTGTACCACAATACAGGTACAGTATACATTTTGAGGTACAGTACATTATGCATTTATCACCTGTGTTCCATACTTTGGGGAAATAAGTTTATCATAGCCAATTAAGAATGCATCAAAGTCACTCCCCAATTAGTAAATAAGAGACCAAAAGACAATAAAACTCCCAGGATAACCTCAACCACACCCAAGCAACACACAAGCCATGGCTACAACTTTTATTTCAGAGTCAGCACAAGTTCCACCACTCAACATGTTATATTACCCACACACATGCAGAGGAAGATGCTTTGCTGTGATTTATATACAGGTATTAATATTCCATGCTATAGAGTATAAGAATAGGCACACAGTCTATATATTGCTTAAACAAAGGTATTTTTAGTTATCACCTGAACCCCTTTTTCCAATAAACACCGATGATGACATATTACTTGATTTACAGTAATTCATCCATATACACAATGAAATCTCTATTTAACAGATACGGTGAGAAAAATCCTTTATATCGAAGGTCCGTTAGATGTAAAACCCCCATCTAGCGGAATATATATAGAGAGAAGTTGGATATATGGACGTTTCACCGTACTGTACTGTATTATAATTATCTAAATTATTAACAATAGTGAGATCAAGAGTTTTCTGACTTAATGATAAAATCCAGAGAAAATACTGAGTGTTTGTCATGCAAATTTAATCCAACAACAGGTGTTCCACCCTGAATGTCTCACTGTCCAACTCACCCCATAACAAATTTATGATGCATATTGATATTTTCTATACATGGTAATATTTATGACCACAAATACTACTGCTAGAATAATTTAAAGGTTCAATTGAAATACATTAAAATGGTTATAATTTTAAATACAGTATAAAAGATAAGGTCAAGAGGACTATATCATTATATGTAAGGTTAAATTAGAATAAAATTATACAGTACAGTTACTTAATACATCAAGCTGGGTAATACATCAAGCTGGGTAACACACATCAAGCTGGGTAATAAATCTAGCTGGGTAAATGAACAATGAAAAGATAAGATGCACAAAGCATGGATAAAATAATTTGTCGAATTACTACTGAAAAAAAATATGAAGAGGAAGAAGAAGACAAGAATAAAATGAAAGAAACATAGGAAGTGAAGGGGATAAAATTGTGTGTGTGTGTTGGGAAGACTTACTCCATATTTCCCTGGTTAGAAAATCATGCAAGGGTCAATAATGTACCCAAGGTGGAAACAGTGAGACTATGTATAATTTTAAGCTCTATGTATCACCTGAAGACTTAGACACCCCCCTGAAGATTAGCCTCCTAGATAGTTTCAAGGTGTAGAAATTTAAGGCTGGTTATGCTGAAGGTCTAATCTTCAGGTGAGCATTTGGGGTGTCTAATCTTCAGGTGAGCCATATTGAGTAAAATACAAACAAACTCCACCACACCCCTGAGCATCACTCGTCATAGCAACACCAATAACCCCCCAAAATTAAATTAACATCCGTCCCCAAAAGATCGTAGAGGTAATATATCGCACGTGTTTGTAAGATCGTATTGGAGGTAATGTTGATCTTACACGTTGGTCGAGTATAGGTGATTTGTTACAGGGGGAACATGGGTGAGAGTGAGAACATGGGTGAAGGGGAAACAGCACGCACACCAAAGGTACAGTACTACAACATCTTAAAACACTCACTGTATAAAAATAACACTGACCTTTCTATATAGTTCCACTTAATATAGATTGAAAGACGATGAAAATACTGTACTACACTAGTTTCACAAAAGGTCACATAGCATTATCTGGTGAGCGAGGAACTGTAAACACCCCTTATGTATTATTACGTTGTGTTACACCAGGCGTAGGGGAGACACTCGCAGTATGTGGTGTGATAATGGCTGCTTCGACCTCCTAATTACCTGTTGGTCTTGATAATCTTTTGTTACCTTAGAGTAATGCAGAATAGGTTTATAAACTAGCCTAACTTAATCTTAGTAACTATTAAACTGTACCTTACCTAACTGGACTTAAGCTGACCTAACTCAACCTAAACTATTTCAACCTAACTTAACCTACCCTAACCTAACCTACTTCCATAAATGATACAGTGAAATCTCTATTCAACAGACTACCTGTATATAGAGAGGAAATTTCATTATATCGAGGGTCCGGTAGATTTAAAACCTCCATCTAACGAACTATACAGAGGTGGAAAGTTCGTTATATCGAGGGTCTACTAGATATACAGTACCCCTATAAAACGAACTATATAGAGAGAAGTCCACTATATCGAGGCTCCACCAGATATAATACTCTCAAACGTCAATGGACAAATACTTTCTTCACTAATTAAAACATTTCCTTATAAAAATCTACGCCCCATATTAACCCCGTGCTTAAGTTACGTCTGTAGTGCGTCAGTTTGGCTGTGATTGGTCAGTCCTGTGTTGTGTTTGGGTGGTAACTGTAGTGTAGTCTTGAAACACACTATCTGAGGTATGTTTACGTTGTTAAGAGAGAGAGAGAGAGATAAGGAGGTTAACATTGAAGTGAGTGAAGTTATGTTACAATGGCATACACAGGTGGATGGACTGAGGTAGAGTCATCACCCTACATAAGGTATAGTGTATCCACCTGGCCACTGCTGCCTCTTTACCCTAAATGTTAAAAAAAACTTGTATGTAAAAAAAATCACTCTGGCACTGGGCCGATGAGAGACTGGCACTAGGCGACTGAGAGACTGGCACTAGGCGGCTGAGAGACTGGCACTGGGCGGCTGAGAGACTGGCACTGGGCCGCTGAGAGACTGGCACTAGTTTGTTATTTCTCATTTAACAAAGTTTATACGGCAGTGTTGAATCACTCCCCGCCTCCCGTCCACTGATACTAACAATACTGGTCGTCCATTACTTATCACACAAACTATCACATAACACCATGGAATTAATTACGGCGACAATTCTATAATATTAATCATAAATTGAGATCAAACTAACTATAATTCATGTATAAGTATATGTATGGCAGTACTACAGGGTATACATGACCACTATCCCCTATAAATACATCACAAAGGTCTTCAAGCGCATGCCAAGGGTCCTACATGGTGTTCAGTGGCTCGGGGTTGAAGTAGAAGACTCGATCGAAGGCTCGCTGCACGAACTCGCACGCCTGCTTGCTCCCGTCGTCCGTGTGGTTCCGCCTCACCCTGCGAGAGACCTGCGATGGAACGAAGGAAATTAAATATGAAGCTTCAGTTTGGGATCGAAAGCCGTGAAAGACTAATAGTTTATGGGACGGTTTGGGAAGATTACCACATAAATATGAATCTCAGAGCTGCCACAGGATAAATCAACATCAATTTTAGTGAGTTGTAATCTAACCAAACTCAACCTAGTGTAACATAACCCAACCAAACACAAAATAATCTTATCAAACATTATTGTAGATAACCTAACTAAACATAATGCAACCTTAACTAACCAAACCCAACCAAACAAAACCCAAGTTAACCAAACGCAACCTAACCAAACCTAGCATAACCAAACCAAACCCAACCTAACCTAGCATAACCTAACCAAACCTAGCATAACCAAACCAAACCCAACCTAACCTAGCATAACCTAACCAAACCTAGCATAACCAAACCAAACCCAACCTAACCAAACCTCATGTCACAGTTCTCTTACCTTCTTCATGAGAGCATCGAGGTCCTCATTACAAGCATGGTTCATGAACACGTGGCAGATGGCCTCCATTAACCAGGACCCCAGTTTAGGATGACGAAACGACACGAAACCTGTAACGACGGGAGAAGCTGACACTTATGACCTAACAACGAGAGAGAGAGAGAGAGAGAGCAGAAACCTAGATAACTGATAAAGACAAAACAGATAATAACATTAGGTGCCAAGAGGATAGATCATGTGTGACAGTCCATTACCAAGGGGAGTTGACTATACCATGAGTCGTGCTCAGTGCTGTATTTAGACCTGTGGAGGCCCATAGGCAGCCTCTTTGTGGAGGCCCATAGGCAGCCTCTCTGTGGAGGCCCCCCTCATTACAACTACCCAAGAGGGTGGGGTGGCGAGTGAAGCGATTCTAAACATCTGGGAGTTCCGGGGGGGGCGCTGTAAGCCCCCCCGGGAAAATTTTGAAATCTGAACACTTCTTTGGAGAATTTTGAAGCCATATGCTGTTATACTGAGGAAATTAGAACATTGAGAAATTTATTGACAGTGTACAAATTCCCAACACACACAAAAGTGAGACATGACTGGAGTCATTCATGTGGTTTCAAGTCAACCAGCCCTGATATGAGGAGGCCCCTGGGCAGCTGCCCACTCCTGAAGGTTTATGATGGGGTGATAGTTGTGGCTGATATAATACAGATACAAAGTTAAGTTATGCTCCTGGGAACAAGTATCTGTTGCCTTACTGTTTATACTGTACCTACCTACACTGTCTAGGAACACTGGAATTGTATACTACCTACACAGCCTAGGTACAGTAAAACCCACATAATTCAAAATAGGGGCAGTAAACTTTATCAATTGTGCGGTTTTATGGAACATTGTGGACGACATCTTCTCCTGAGAGGGAAAAAACATACAAATAATGGTACTTTTCTGTCACGTAGAGAAAAATAAAAATGAAAGTAATTTTTTCCTTACCTTCAACAGTGGAGTACAGTATACACATGTCTGTATAAGTTGGGTCTCTGTGTATAATAACTTCACCCTGGTTTGCAGAATCACACAAGACGGGCATTCCGCACTTGTTGACAACCTGTTGAGGGTTTAGTTCCGCGCCCACGTCTGGTCCCGTACCCCTGCAAGTGGTGAATCGATCATAGCCCCCATAATGCTACGGTGTCTATTACAAGGAGTCCCTGAGTTACATTTCTGGGCTCTGTTCATGAATCTATCTGTTCGTTCAGCTTAGGTCACACCACAAACCTATGCACACAAGACAACAATGACAAATAATGTAAATACTGTAAATAAAGTCATGTTAAACAATATAATATAACAAATACAATTCTAATTACAGATTGCTGTGATGAACATATAGTAGGCCCCACAAGTTCACAGATGACACCCTGGATGTACCCAAGAATGTTTGCGGATAGTTTTGAAGTTGCCGGTATTTACGCGGCCGGGCCGGGGCAGGCGGGGGGGAGGGGGAGGGGGGGGGGGTTCCTGTGGCGTCCCGCAAGGTGTCTCTTTTGCCCCACGGAAGCTGGCCCACTCACACCCCGCTCCATCCGCGCCTCGGTCCGGCCTAAACATTCGTAACCTCGCATGTGTTCTAGTCTGTTCTGGTAACAACTGCGCTGCTCTTGCTTGTGATGGCTCCCAAGCACCCTCAACCACCTTCATCCAGGCGTGGGAAGGAGCCCAAGCAAGTGAAGTGAGAAGAAAAGGTCATGACCCTAGTGGAGAAGATACAACTGCTGGACAAACTTTGGAGTGGCCAAAGCTTTGTCGCGTGTGGCCGGGAGTATGGCATCAACGAGTCAACTGTCCGCTTCATTAAGAAAAAGAAGGAAATTCGTAATGCCATTGCCCTAAGTGCTCCCTCTTCTGCCAGGGTAGCCACTAACGTGAGGGATACAGCCATGGTGAAGATGGAGAAAGCTCTTAACATCTGGATTGAGGACATTAACCACCGCCACAACTCTCTCAGCCAGAAGTTTATCCGTGACAAGGCCAAGGTCCATGAAGGTGGTGAGGTGAGTGGTGAAGGTGGTGCCAGTGGTTCTGGTGATAACCCAAAGAATGGAACTAGTGCCAGTAAGGGCTGGTTTGAGCACTACAACCTGAGGATCACTGGTGAGTCAGCCTCAGCAGATGAAGTAGCAGCTAAGGAGTATCCTGCGATCTTTGCCGAGATTATCCGGGAGAAGGGCTACAAGCCGGGGCAGGTTTTTAATGCTGACGAAACTGGCTTGTGGTGGAAGAAGAAGCCAGCCACGACGTTCATTTCCAGGGAGGAAAGGAGTGCACCAGGCTACAAGGTGGCCAAAGATTGTGTCTCTCTCTCCTGTTATGTGGCAACGTTGCAGGACACATGATCAAGCCCATGCTGCTGTACCGTGCCAAGTGTCCGCGTGTGCACTCAAGAACAAACACGTGCACCTCCTCCCAGTGCTCTACCACCACAACAAGAGAGCCCGGATGACGGCAGTGATGTTCACCGACTGGTTCCATAACTGTTTTGTGAGGGAGGTCAAGGATTACCTGCAGAAGAAAGGCTTGGAGTTTAAGGTCTTTCCTGTGATCAACAACCGCCCTGGCCACCCTGAGGCCCTCGAGGTTGACAACAAAAATGTAGAGGTGATCTTTCTGCCAAAAAACACATCATCATTGATCCAACCACTGGACCAGGGAGTCACTGTTGTCTTTAAGGTCAAGTACCTGACCCACACCTTGGAGGACACACAGGGTGGTGCCGCGTCTGTGCGGGAAATGTGGAAGAAGTTCACCATCGCAGACTGCAGTGCCATGATGACCTGACATCCCACTGTGTTAACTCCTGCTGGAGGACCTTGTGGCCAGAGGTGGTGAACGACTTCGCTCGCTTCCCCACAGTCGACGAGGAGGTGCAGCACATCATCGGGCTTGCTCATCAAGTGGGAGGTGAGGGGTTCAACGACCTTCAGGAGGAAGAGGAACAAGAGGAGCTCCTGGGTCGTGCTGACTGAGCTCATCGAGCAGCAGCCCCACGATGATGAGGAAGGTGAAGTGAATGAGGTGCCCGCCTTAACTGTGACCAGCATCAATAGGGGCTTGCTGCTTGTAGGGAAGTCATCAACTACTTTTTAGGCGTCGATCCCTCCTCTAGCGAGAGATGAGTCAACTTCAAGAGAGCAGCTCCTGACTCTTATAAGGAACACTAAAGGAGCTGAAGCACCAGGTCGCCCAGCCTCCAATCTCCATGTTCTTCTTGCCTTCATCCACTCCAAGCCCTACAGCCTCAGCCTCCTACTCCCGACTCTGATTCCAACATGGACAACCCACCTCCTGCCGGACCTCCTCCCCTGAAGCAGAGGAGAACTTGTAACCCCCCTGCCCTCACCATCATTATATTCATCAGTGGCAGGGAGGGTAAAATAAGCTCTACATAAACAGCCAGCAAGGAATGGTGAATGTTAATCTATTTCTGTATAACATTTGTTACTTTTTGTTTGTGGGAATATTAATTCATTCCCCCAAGTAATGAAACAATGTTTTTTATTATGTTATTGCAGGAAAATGAACGGTTTATATAATTTGTTCATCACTGAGCCCGGACCATTTTCATAGTAGACGACAAAATATGTTTTTCTCCCATACATACTGTACACCTGGCTACAGTACTGAACACCTGGCTACAGTACTGTACGCCTGGCTACAGTACTGTACGCCTGGCTACAGTACTGTACGCCTGGCTACAGTACTGTACGCCTGGCTACAGGAGCGGGTAAGGGGAGTGAGTGACTACCAGTTAGTGAGTGGTCTACAGTTGTAACTCTCCTAGTTCCTTGCCATATTTCACTGGATACATTATTATTATTAGTGTTTACTGATATAATAGTGCTTAACAGTGATTAATGATGTCATTGTAGCCAGGTTAGCTCATCATTGTAACCACCAGGCTACTGGGCCAAGCTTTGAGGTGTTATGGTTTTTTCAACTCATATTTTGGGGCAGATACTGTACAGCATACATAACCTTCTTCATTTACATGCACACACCATCCTACATACATAATGTGAAAAAGTATACAGTATTACACCACAATTACCAACATCCTTCATGGTGGGTCGGCCAGATGGCAACTCAACTTCAGTAACAAAGCACGGAGTTGACTTGAGGGTAGACTCACATTTTTCTATGTTACATTTTGTTATCCTGTTTCTTATTACAGTATTTGAGAGAAGATTTCCCCAATATTATTTATTTGTATGCATTTTAATAATACTGTATAGTATTGTAATAATAATACAGTAATAATAATAATAATTATAAAATGGTTTATTGACAGCATGGCAGCCAGAAGGCTGAAAACATACAGCTACACAATTGGGGAATGGGTCTCTTGATTGACAAATAATGTAAGTGAGACAAATATGATGTACTTTATAATAATTAAGTGGGGAGAAGGTCATACTACAGGCCATTTCAAAATAGTAACAGGGCAAAAATGTAAGATTGGCTGGTAGTGAATACACTGGTTGATTACAAGTTGTTGATAATTTTTACAATGGTTGGGACTGGGCTGTTCTTATAGCATGTATGTGTCTACACACACATATACAATACAGGCAAAAGAAATAATTGTTCTAAGGACAAACACATAAAGGGAATATACATTTCTTTGTACACAAGTAAAAAGATAACACCCCCCCCCCCCCTGGTCAGCAAATGTTATTAGCGGTTTTGGCGATTCGCGGCTATTTTGAGAACCTAACCCCCGCAAATTTGGGAGGCTTCCTGTCTTGGGATCCCACTTGGAAGGGGAGCGTTGGTAACCGAGGGAGTGGCCGTACTTATTGCCCCACAGGGCCCGGGCGTCAAACTTGTAGGAAAATAGTTATAATGTCTCCTAATTCCTGGATCCCAAGCACTGGACACTACTACCTGTTCCCTCTGACTACATTACTCATCAATAAAATACCTGTACCTTAAAACTAACAATGACACACCTGCAATACTGGAAAATGAATATCTTAGGCTTTCCAATGAGGGCCGGGCACGACTTATTATTGAACACCTCGACCACATCGTTCACCGTCAGGTACTGGTTGTCGGACGTGTAGAAGGACTTGTGGTCGTGTCCGTGGCTCATGACGATCACTACGCACGAATCTACCTGCGACAGTTCCGGCAGAGACTTGAATTCTCTCAACGCCGTTATCGTCTCCTGAAAGCGAGCGAGTGTTAGTGTTTACGGTGAGGTGACCCCCACAAGACCCTTATCTAACCTAACCCAGTTCCACTCCAGTAGTTTCTGATATACAGTACTCACATATTTGGTCAAATTCATGTGTTGTTTGGGTATCTTATAACCCATTTGTGTAAACAGGAGCGACAGATTTTTGACGTCGGTTTCCGAGCCGATGCGAATGGCGTGTTCGTCATCATGAAAGTTCTTATAGTTGGCCAGGAAGACTAGTCCCCGAGGCATGGTGAGGTTCCTGTACACCTGAGTAGAGACGGTCACAGTGTTAGCCATGGCCAATAACACATTATTATTATTATTTAAATGGCAGCCATCATCAGTGGTAATTAGGTGTAGGGATGGCAGCCAACATCACCTGAAGATAGCCCCCCCCCCCCAAGTGCTCACCTCATGATTAGTCCCACAAAGTCCTCACCAGATTAGCCCCTCATGATTAGACCTACCCCAAGTGCTCACCTGAAGAAACACCCCAGCCCAGCCCAACCAGCCTCAGGTTTTACCACCCTGAAACAACGGCGTCGTCTGTGGTCTGGACTACACCCCTAACCATCCACACACACATACTCACCTCCGAGGGGGACAGGTCACGGCCGCCCACCTCCCTATAGGGTACAACTACTATTTTCAGCGGCAGTTCTGGGTTGTTGTTGTCGGCGCTCCCGTTATCAGAAGCTTGAGGACATCTCTCCAGGTCTAGGGTAGGAGGGCGGGGGAGGGGAGGACAGCGCTGCCCGTTGTGGATGTGAGGTAAACGCTGAAGGTCATCCAGCTCGTCACTTTCTCCGCTGAAAAATAAATACAATGAACAAAGATATAAATAAATAATAAACACAATGAGATTTTTTTAATCCAGTATTTACAAACAGAAACAAACACACGCAGGGGTGGATGAAGGGAGCATGTGTGGGGGTGGAGCAAGGGAGCATGTGTGGGGGTGGATCAAGGGAGCATGTGTGGGGGTGGATCAAGGGAGCATGTGTGGGGGTGGATCAAGGGAGCATGTGTGGGGGTGGATCAAGAGGCAGACTGCTTATCTAACGCCCTTAGTCTGGCCAACACTACGAGGTTATGATCGGGGGAGGGGGGGGGGGGGCCGCTCCGGGAGTTTCGCCCCGACGTAAACAAACAAAGAGCCACTCCCCGCCGTCTCTTGAGCTTGGAGTTACCTCATGCTGCCCCTGTGTCTCTCGTAGGTGGGCAGGTCGACCATCTTGACCAGGGGAGCCAGTCCTAGCTTCAGCAGCACCTCCAGGAAGCTCGTGAAGGACCCCGCCTCACACTTCTCCAGGTAATTGAGTAGAGACCGCACCTTCATGGTCTTGGTGGTCTCCTGTCTCTGTAGGTTATAGGTAAGACATGTAGGGGTGTAGATGATAGGTCATTTAAGCTGGGGTAGGACCATGGTAATCTAAGCTGGGGTAGAACCATGGTAATCTAAGCTGGGGTAGGACCATGGTAATCTAAGCTGGGGTAGAACCATGGTAATCTAAGCTGGGGTAGAACCATGGTAATCTAAGCTGGGGTAGGACCATGGTAATCTAAGCTGGGGTAGGACCATGGTAATCTAAGCTGGGGTAGGACCATGGTAATCTAAGCTGGGGTAGAACCATGGTAATCTAAGCTGGGGTAGAACTATGGTAATCTAAGCTGGGGTAGAACTATGGTAATCTAAGCTGGGGTAGAACTGCTGGCACCTCACCCACCTGTAAAGTATCGGCTACTGAGCCAGGTATGACGCCCATTGTTTTCAGTTCGTAGATGAGGTCCGCTGTTCTGCCCGCGGCCACCACCTCCCTGGCGATGGTCTCCTGGTGCCGGCCGAGGACCTCTTTATCTCTCTCGTCCATTGTGGATTCCGTTAAACCTCTGTTCAGAAAAGAAAAAGTCAAAATAATTAGTAATGTGGAATTCATATAATTGTGGTCACACGTTACAGTTAATTCATTTCATCTCGGTAAGTCGCATGAGTGGCCCACCGTCATTTCAGTGGCCTGCATGAGTGGCCGTTCTTCATCTCAGTGGCCTGCATGAGTGGCCATTCTTCATCTCAGTGGCCTGCATGAGTGGCCGTTCTTCATCTCAGTGGCCTGCATGAGTGGCCATTCTTCATCTCAGTGGCCTGCATGAGTGGCCATTCTTCATCTCAGTGGCCTGCATGAGTGGCCATTCTTCATCTCAGTGGCCTGCATGAGTGGCCATTCTTCATCTCAGTGGCCTGCATGAGTGGCCGTTCTTCATCTCAGTGGCCTGCATGAGTGGCCATTCTTCATCTCAGTGGCCTGCATGAGTGGCCATTCTTCATCTCAGTGGCCTGCATGAGTGGCCATTCTTCATCTCAGTGGCCTGCATGAGTGGCCATTCTTCATCTCAGTGGCCTGCATGAGTGGCCATTCTTCATCTCAGTGGCCTGCATGAGTGGCCATTCTTCATCTCAGTGGCCTGCATGAGTGGCCGTTCTTCATCTCAGTGGCCTGCATGAGTGGCCGTTCTTCATCTCAGTGGCCTGCATGAGTGGCCATTCTTCATCTCAGTGGCCTGCATGAGTGGCCATTCTTCATCTCAGTGGCCTGCATGAGTGGCCGTTCTTCATCTCAGTGGCCTGCATGAGTGGCCGTTCTTCATCTCAGTGGCCTGCATGAGTGGCCATTCTTCATCTCAGTGGCCTGCATGAGTGGCCATTCTTCATCTCAGTGGCCTGCATGAGTGGCCGTTCTTCATCTCAGTGGCCTGCATGAGTGGCCATTCTTCATCTCAGTGGCCTGCATGAGTGGCCGTTCTTCATCTCAGTGGCCTGCATGAGTGGCCATTCTTCATCTCAGTGGCCTGCATGAGTGGCCATTCTTCATCTCAGTGGCCTGCATGAGTGGCCGTTCTTCATCTCAGTGGCCTGCATGAGTGGCCGTTCTTCATCTCAGTGGCCTGCATGAGTGGCCATTCTTCATCTCAGTGGCCTGCATGAGTGGCCATTCTTCATCTCAGTGGCCTGCATGAGTGGCCATTCTTCATCTCAGTGGCCTGCATGAGTGGCCGTTCTTCATCTCAGTGGCCTGCATGAGTGGCCATTCTTCATCTCAGTGGCCTGCATGAGTGGCCGTTCTTCATCTCAGTGGCCTGCATGAGTGGCCATTCTTCATCTCAGTGGCCTGCATGAGTGGCCATTCTTCATCTCAGTGGCCTGCATGAGTGGCCGTTCTTCATCTCAGTGGCCTGCATGAGTGGCCATTCTTCATCTCAGTGGCCTGCATGAGTGGCCGTTCTTCATCTCAGTGGCCTGCATGAGTGGCCGTTCTTCATCTCAGTGGCCTGCATGAGTGGCCATTCTTCATCTCAGTGGCCTGCATGAGTGGCCATTCTTCATCTCAGTGGCCTGCATGAGTGGCCATTCTTCATCTCAGTGGCCTGCATGAGTGGCCATTCTTCATCTCAGTGGCCTGCATGAGTGGCCATTCTTCATCTCAGTGGCCTGCATGAGTGGCCATTCTTCATCTCAGTGGCCTGCATGAGTGGCCATTCTTCATCTCAGTGGCCTGCATGAGTGGCCATTCTTCATCTCAGTGGCCTGCATGAGTGGCCATTCTTCATCTCAGTGGCCTGCATGAGTGGCCATTCTTCATCTCAGTGGCCTGCATGAGTGGCCATTCTTCATCTCAGTGGCCTGCATGAGTGGCCATTCTTCATCTCAGTGGCCTGCATGAGTGGCCATTCTTCATCTCAGTGGCCTGCATGAGTGGCCATTCTTCATCTCAGTGGCCTGCATGAGTGGCCATTCTTCATCTCAGTGGCCTGCATGAGTGGCCATTCTTCATCTCAGTGGCCTGCATGAGTGGCCGTTCTTCATCTCAGTGGCCTGCATGAGTGGCCGTTCTTCATCTCAGTGGCCTGCATGAGTGGCCATTCTTCATCTCAGTGGCCTGCATGAGTGGCCATTCTTCATCTCAGTGGCCTGCATGAGTGGCCATTCTTCATCTCAGTGGCCTGCATGAGTGGCCATTCTTCATCTCAGTGGCCTGCATGAGTGGCCATTCTTCATCTCAGTGGCCTGCATGAGTGGCCATTCTTCATCTCAGTGGCCTGCATGAGTGGCCATTCTTCATCTCAGTGGCCTGCATGAGTGGCCATTCTTCATCTCAGTGGCCTGCATGAGTGGCCGTTCTTCATCTCAGTGGCCTGCATCAGTGGCCTGCATGAGTGGCCATTCTTCATCTCAGTGGCCTGCATGAGTGGCCATTCTTCATCTCAGTGGCCTGCATGAGTGGCCATTCTTCATCTCAGTGGCCTGCATGAGTGGCCATTCTTCATCTCAGTGGCCTGCATGAGTGGCCATTCTTCATCTCAGTGGCCTGCATGAGTGGCCGTTCTTCATCTCAGTGGCCTGCATGAGTGGCCATTCTTCATCTCAGTGGCCTGCATGAGTGGCCATTCTTCATCTCAGTGGCCTGCATGAGTGGCCATTCTTCATCTCAGTGGCCTGCATGAGTGGCCGTTCTTCATCTCAGTGGCCTGCATGAGTGGCCGTTCTTCATCTCAGTGGCCTGCATGAGTGGCCGTTCTTCATCTCAGTGGCCTGCATGAGTGGCCGTTCTTCGTCCGTTGACTCATATAGTCTCAACTCAATTTTGTATAGAAAAGTTTTGAGTGACTGCACTGTATTTTTTTACGACTACTTTACAATGCATCGCAGGTAAACACAACCCACCCATCACTTACGACACACCCTGTACACCCACACTTATGACACACCCTGTACGCCCACACTTATGACACACCCTGTACGCCCTCACTTATGACACACCCTGTACACCCTCACTTATGACACACCCTGTACACCCACACTTATGACACACCCTGTACACCCTCACTTATGACACACCCTGTACACCCTCACTTATGACACACCCTGTACACCCTCACTTACGACACACCCTGTATACCCTCACTTACGACACACCCTGTACACCCTCACTTATGACACACCCTGTACACCCTCACTTATGACACACCCTGTACACCCTCACTTATGACACACCCTGTACACCCTCACTTATGGCACACCCTGTACGCCCACACTTATGACACACCCTGTACGCCCTCACTTATGACACACCCTGTACGCCCACACTTATGACACACCCTGTACGCCCTCACTTATGACACACCCTGTACACCCACACTTATGACACACCCTGTACACCCTCACTTATGACACACCCTGTACACCCACACTTATGACACACCCTGTACACCCTCACTTATGACACACCCTGTACACCCTCACTTACGACACACCCTGTACACCCTCACTTATGACACACCCTGTACACCCTCACTTATGACACACCCTGTACACCCTCACTTATGACACACCCTGTACACCCTCACTTATGACACACCCTGTACACCCTCACTTATGACACACCCTGTACACCCTCACTTATGACACACCCTGTACACCCACACTTATGACACACCCTGTACACCCACACTTATGACACACCCTGTACACCCTCACTTATGACACCCTGTACACCCTCACTTATGACACACCCTGTACACCCTCACTTATGACACACCCTGTACACCCTCACTTATGACACACCCTGTACGCCCTCACTTATGACACACCCTGTACGCCCTCACTTATGACACACCCTGTACACCCTCACTTATGACACACCCTGTACACCCTCACTTATGACACACCCTGTACACCCACACTTATGACACACCCTGTACACCCTCACTTATGACACACCCTGTACACCCTCACTTATGACACACCCTGTACGCCCACACTTATGACACACCCTGTACACCCTCACTTATGACACACCCTGTACACCCTCACTTATGACACACCCTGTACACCCTCACTTATGACACACCCTGTACACCCTCACTTATGACACACCCTGTACGCCCTCACTTATGACACACCCTGTACGCCCACACTTATGACACACCCTGTACACCCTCACTTATGACACACCCTGTACACCCACACTTATGACACACCCTGTACACCCTCACTTATGACACACCCTGTACACCCTCACTTATGACACACCCTGTACGCCCACACTTATGACACACCCTGTACACCCTCACTTATGACACACCCTGTACACCCTCACTTATGACACACCCTGTACACCCACACTTATGACACACCCTGTACACCCTCACTTATGACACACCCTGTACACCCTCACTTATGACACACCCTGTACGCCCACACTTATGACACACCCTGTACGCCACAACAGAGCAATAATCCTGCCTTATCGTCTAATACGAACAAAGTCTGAGAAGGAATCAAGTTTTTTTTTAAGGGAATTAGCTCAACCGGGCACAGGTCAAATGACCCACAACGGGGCCTGGGGGGCGAAAAAAAAAAGAACGGAAAGAAATTGAAAATAGAGAAGAAAAAGATTATACTGTATTAATCTACACCACGAAGAGGTCGGAAAACCAGCTTTTTAAAGTGAGACAGACTGTAAGAGCATGGAAACACAGAAGAAGGCAGAGCATTCCACAGTTTGGCTGTGTGAGGAAAGAAGGAGGTACTGTAACGGGTTATTATAGTGTGACCGACATCCACAGAGAAATGGTGGGCACCGCGGGCAAGACGAGTGTTACCAACCCACGGCCTTGCCGGCGGTACACAGGATGCCAAGTCCACTGAACATTGCCCGTTAAAGTACCTGTAAAAGAGAGAGAGAGTGAAGCAACATTGTGGCGAAGAGAAAGGGGAGAAAGATTATCAACTAAAGGAGGAGAGTTAATAAGACGAAATGCCTTTGATTCCACCCTATCTAACAGCTGAAGAGCCACCCCAGATATGAGAGCAGTACTCCAAGTTAGGATGAATGAATCCCTTATATACTTGGAGCAACTGCTCAGGAGTGAAGTAGCTACGGCATCTGTGCACCATTCAAAGCTTTCGGGAGGCAGCTTTAGCAATGTTGAGGATGTGTGGCTTCCATGACATATTGGAGGAAATGGTGAGGCCTAACATATTTATTTCAGAATTAGGGAGGATGATAGCGTCCTGAAATGTGATTGGTGGGAGATCATCTAATTTACAAAGTGTAATTGGTAAATATTGAGTTTTATTACTATTGAACTTAACCAAGTTTGTACCTCCCCATTCAGAGATGCTGCACAGATCCGCGTTGATAGAGGTAATGATATCAGCTCTAGAAACAGATCTAGTTTGAGAGTTAGGAGGAAGGGGAAAATGTGAAGAAGAGTGAAGAGTAGAATCATCAACCTAAGAATGGATAGAATTAGTTTTAAAATGAAGTAAATCATTGATAAGAAGAAGGAAGAGAGTTGGTGAAAGAGCAGAACCCTGTGGGGCACCACTATTGGTAGAGAGAGAGAGATCCCTCGACAACAACTGCCATGGATCGATTCTCAAGGAAGCTAGAGATGGGAGAACAAAGTGGGGGAGAGAAACCATAAGAGGGAAGTTCAGGTAGCAAAGACTTGTGTCATACCATCAAATGCTTTGGAGATGTCGAGGGCCACGACAAAAGTTTCCCCATAATCCCTAAGAGAGGATGACCAAAGATGGGTGCAGTAGGAGAGCAGGTCACCAGTAGATCTCGCCTGGCGAAAGCCATACTGGTGATCCGACAAAAGAGAAAGGCGTTCAAGGTGACGGAGAAAATGGGAGTTCAAGATAGTTTCGAAGGGAAGAAGTTAGGGCAATGGGGCGATAGTTAGAGGGATTAGAATGGTCACCTTTCTTCAGGAGGGCTGAACCAAGGCTTCCATGGTCACCCTTCTTCAGGAGGGCTGAACCAAGGCTTCCAAGGAGAAGGAAAACTTTGGGTTTTACTTTTTTCCTTTTATCTTCTTCACCACTGATCGGCTTGTTAGCCGCTTGGGCGATCGGTCACGTCTCTGTTACTTACTGTTGGCAAGTACTGGGCATGTACTGGCTCTCTGTCGCACACTGTTGGCAAGTACTGGGCATGTACTGGCTCCTGAATGTACCTGAACCTGCTCCAGTGTTGGTCAAGTCTGGTCTTGAAACAGCTCACACTCGGTGCTGTCACAACACTCTCTGGCAGGTTGTTCCAACAGTTCACAATTCTCACTCCGAAAAAGTTTGCCCTCACAGTTTTCTGGACTTGTGGCTTCTTCAACCTTGAGCTGTGACCCCTTGTGGGGCGAGCGTCCGCCAGCTGCAGGTCAGGACACTCGACTGAGTAGTGCCCCCTGAGATGCTTATACACCTCAACTAGGTCCCCCTTGCCCGTCTGTAGAATAAGCTAGGCAAGTTCAGGCTCTCCAATCTCTCAGGGTAGCTGAGGTGCCGAAGTGCAGGTACCAGTCTGGTGGCCCTCCTTTGGACATTTTCAACCAACTGACAGTCCCTTGAGGCAGAGGTGAGCAAGCACAGGGGCCAGGGCTTCAGCACACGGGTATTACGTCCGGTCCGTGCACCTTACTCACAGTCTATCCAGATAACACATTTCCTCTCCACCAACAAAACATCCTGCTAAGCCAACAGCACAATTCGAGTTATTTGTGTTTATATGATCAGATAACATGAAGATTATGCAACCCAGTTCATTTACTGACATGTTTATACACAACACCATAATGCTAACCTAACCTACCATAACTTAACCTTACCTTATGTAACCTACCATGACTTAACCCCAGAGATAACATGAGGGTATTTAACAATCAGGTGAAATAAATGAGTAAGTAATCTTGCCACAATTCAATACATTACAAGTACTGGGGCTTACTTCACAACGGAGATAGCACGGAAAATATCTCGCAACTGGTGCATGTCTGGACAACTAAACGCACAAATAGATACACGTACTGTACACACAACTATACGCACAGATAGATACATGTACACACAACTATACGCACAGATAGATACATGTACACACAACTATACGCACAGATAGATACATGTACACACAACTATACGCACAGATAAATACACGTACTGTACACACAACTATATACACAGATATATACATGTACACACAACTATATGCACAGATAGATACATGTACACACAACTATACGCACAGATAGATACATGTACACACAACTATACGCACAGATAGATACACGTACTGTACACACAACTATATACACAGATATATACATGTACACACAACTATACGCACAGATAGATACATGTACACACAACTATACGCACAGATAAATACACGTACTGTACACACAACTATATACACAGATATATACATGTACACACAACTATACGCACAGATAGATACATGTACACACAACTATACGCACAGATAGATACATAAATGTGATATTTATAAAATATAATTACTGTATATTAAATACTGTACTGTAATATTATGATGTTCTTGTCTGTAAGTATCATTTTAGTTTATTTCATCATAAACCACCATGTTATATTATGATGTTTACTCTTTGAATTGTTACAACATTTACTTTTGTGTTATTTCAGATATGTAGTGAAATGATTCAGGTACAGCTTGGATGTCGCAACCAAGTGTTTTATTTACCACGATACGTGTTACTGCTTATCTGAGTGAGCTTCCTCTCTCTTATCACACACCAACATCCACCCTTTCTGAGTACTGTACTGTGTTGCACTCCCACAATAGCCCATCCACACATGAAGATTAGGCACCCCAGCTTATTTAACCTGATGATTAATAATGTAGTGTTACCTTCAGCGTTGACAAGTTTTTGAGTGTACATAAACTACAATATCAGTCCCCCTGATGGCCAAAAAACACACTAGACTGAAATGAAGAACTTAAATGATAACCTCAATACAATATTCCTGTTTTAAAATATATATTTCATACTTGTAAATAATTTTTGAAAGATCAGATCAACAGAGATAACTGCATCTGTTATAAGGTAGGGTTATATATGCCTGCCTTCATGTGCCATGTACATTACGGTGGATTAAAACATCACATCACAAAAGTATGTCTCATTTCATAAGGAGTGGGTCATTGAGCCCTGCCAAGCCTTATTTTGTTCCTGTTTGGACAGTTGATCTTTTTGTTACTTTGTTACGAACTTTATTATCCATTGTTAGTTTAATAAGAACATAATAAAATAAGTAAATAGGCCGGTTGGCAGCTTCTGTCGAGAGTTACTACCACTCTCTATCATCCATGAATCTATCCAGCCTCCTTTTAAAACTTTCCAGCATTCCAGCACTTACTACTAAGTTGCTAAGCTTGTTCCACTCGTCCACCACCCTATTTGTGAACCAGTTCCTTCCTCTACTGTACAGTTCAGGTGGAAACTGTAGTACCCACAGAAATCCTGCCACAGTCCCACGTGTCCAGGGCGGGATTAAACCCAGGACACTGTACTGTACTTCACAAAAGTTAGAGGCAGGCAATACTGTACCACCATACCACTAGAACCCCCAATTACTTTGCTTTAATTCACCATTAAGAGCAGAGGATGTGAGGTTGTGTCCTAATGGCCATAAAATGAAGTGGAGTACCACAAGCCTTTATCCTTGGACCCATCCTGTTTGTCATCTACATTAACGCAGATGAAAATATACCAAGCCACATTATCAAGTTTGTGGATGACACAAAGATATTTGAGAAGATAGCAAGTCAAAACGATGCAAAAAAAAAAAGAAAAGAGATTTGCACAAGCTGTTCAAATACTGTAGTTCAGAAGGTGTCAGGATGCACCAATTAAACTGATGTCAACTACCCAGACTGGCAGTCACATTTGTTGTGGAGTCAGCTTTTGGAGGAACAAGGGCAGTTCATACACAGGGGTTAGATTTTGGTGGGCTGACAGCTTCTGCCAAATGATAAATGGCTTTATTTAATACAAAAATGACAATAACTTCAATACAGTCAACAGATTCCCCCATGGCTGTAAATCAAAGAAATACAGCTTAAGTTCGGAGCTGATATCTCATAACGTCATGAGCGGCAAAAAGTGAACTCAGGTGTTATTGGGTGGTGGCTCAAACACATGGTCTTAGTACAATTTTCACTACACTTAAATATAAATGAAGCGTTGATCAACATATACAAACTGAATCTTGAATGCTTCAGCTACAGGCAGGTACAGTATATACATAGGGTGCCAGTGAAGTTGGCCCTTGGTGATTTCGGTCCATTTCGGTAATCTCGTTCAACATTGATATGAACAGTCAGGCTTTAAATATGAGGCTGTTTTTTCCAGTTATAAGGAGAGATAATAAATTTTTTATACAAGTCCCTTAATATATCATTATTGCATTTTCTGTGCTGCCATTCATTGCAGATATCACACTTTACGTAGCGCTTCTCGTCGTTCTCAAACTTCCGATTCACAAGCGATTCGATTCACAAAATTCGAAGTTTACTTGTTTTAATATCAGGCTGACACCTCACTTCTCCCACCAAAGTGCTCACAAGTCACCAGCAATGGCTTCAAGCAATACCTGTGTTGCTTGTGAAGTGTGACACCGACAAGAAGCGCTACAGTGCGACTTCTTTAATGCACGGAAGCACAGAAAATGCAATAATACAGGGATATCAAGAGACTTCAATCAAAAAATGGTTAAGGGACAAACGGATCTACCAATCTGGAAATGCTCAAGGTGTGAAGCTGAGGTCCACAACACAGCTCAGAACACTGCAGGCCTAGATGAACCAGACCCCCCCTCACTGGTTGATCAGGAACGACTGCAGTGGACCAAGATATTCACCACGCCAGCTACAAGATTATTGAAGCAACTTTAATTTGTGGTGGAGATAAACTTTTCGATTCCAGGGATTATTCATATACTGTACAGTCAAGAGGAAATGTGCCAAGTCCACGACCTAGACTGATTAAATGTGCAGCAACTGTTGGTGACTAGTTCATTCCTGGACCCCAATACAATATAATAAAAAAAACTTATTTATCTCCCAAATTATTACCCCACCAACATGCAAGGTAATTAAACGACGTAAGTTACACCCAATATCATTATCCGTCACTCAGCTTTTATACGTAAACACAAGTAACAAATATTCTACATTACTCACCTCTCATAAGAGTTGGTGTACAAGTATAAGAGATGAAATGAACCAGACAGATGACAGGACCTCCCCCGTCCACCTCTTTGTGTTGTTGACTTGCCTTTGTTGCCGTAGCAGCAGTAACCAAACTATCGTACCTTCAAGTGGGACGTTATTGTACAGTTCATAGTTTATCGTACCTTTATGAACAATAATAATAATAATAATAATAATAATAATAATAATAATAATAATAATAATAATAATAATAATAATAATAATAGGTATCCATTCAGTTAAATCATCATATCAGTTTGCAGTACATTAGTTGATCATATACATACACACTGCATACACTATTATACCAACAATATACAAAGACAGTGTAGGTATATTAATAAAAAAAAAGGGTAATAAGTAGATCGATTGAATAAAAAAATCATTAAAATGTCAGCAGTGACTCGGCAGTGAGTGAGCTCTAACACTTAACCTGCCACTACACATTAAACACAACCTACACCCACTTGAGCAGAGATTTGATGCCACAATACTACTGATTCCCATAAACTTTGGTTATTTAAATGGAATCATATACTCGTTAATTATAAGAGAAGATTGTCGATATAGAATAAGGCAGTTTGATGTGGTGTACAATGGTCTCAATCACGATATTAAAGCGTTTCATTGGATCAACTTATGATTAATGAAAAGCCCTATGAAGTAACTCCATACCTAAATAAATACAAAGTTCTTTATTGTCTAGCTTCTTACATAATTATAATGATTCTTAAAATGCACAGTTTTTGATCACTCTGACCTGATTCTGATGTTGAAATGAATAGTCTCCAGTTTCTCAGAGCCTAGTCATGTTTCAAGCGTAGACGATTACTGTTAATATAAATATAAATAAAAGAAAACTTAATAAATTCACAACAGATATTTTTCTGGTTAAATATGTGGTAAATCCTGGTAGCTGTAATTTAAGAACGAGGGATTCTTTAATTACAGGTCTAAGTTCTTTCTCCTACAATTCTTAATTATTGAAGGACTAGTGAAATATACTGACCTTGTTACGTGCTTCGAAAAAACTTAATTCTCGGAATATAATGATCCAACGGGTTCTAGTGGTCAAGTTCCTACCAGTGTTACAGATTCACTACTGGCTGTGTGTGTGTGTCTACGTGTAGTAAAGGCTCTTGGTGTACTGTAATCTTTTAATCAACAGTGATGTAAAAGGTAAGTGTAAATTAGCTATATTGCGTCTTGTGATGTCATTTAGTTATGTAATTTATAAAGTGTTCCATCAAAGGTCAATGTTACCTCCAGTACAAACTTAATAATCTAAAGTGGCCTAAATAAATTGAAGGTATACATAATATTATCACAGTAATTATCCCGTTATTAAGTGTACAACAGATAATAAACTCAGATCAGAGGTAATCAAGGCTTAGATATAATACAAATAGTACCAAATTCACCTTGACACAGAACTAACCAGTACATAAGGTAAATACTGAGACATTCCGTGCGGCATTGTTATACTCTGTGTTAATCTTTAAACAAAAGTCATTAATCAATAGAAATGTCTTTGAAACATATTTATCTTGGAATAACATAAACTTAATAATATTAAAATTGGTCAGTAGTCTAGTCTTCCTAGTCCGGTACTTGAGGCACCAAAGTATCGACACTACGACTTATACTTTCATCCTCTTCACCACTGATCAGCTCGTTAGCCGCTTGAGCGATCGGTCACATCTCTGTTACGCACTGTTGGCAAGTACTGGGCATGCACCGGCTCCTAAATGTACCTGAACTGTAAGGTATCGAATATTTTGAGTAGTTTAGCAGCCAAACATTAAGTAGTGATTATACTATAACATGTAGTCACATATAGAACGTCTGGCAGGCGTGTTAGAGTTTTAGAACAGTTCGGGGAAAAGAAAACCGCAATAACCGACGGGATAAATGTAAAACTTTCGGGGAAGAGATTAACATAGTGTCACACTGTGCATGTCAAATGTCTCACTTGAAGAAGCTTTTTATATGGTATGTTGATTAATGAATACTGCTTAGTAAATTTACAGCTTCATATTGTCATCTAGTACAAAGGATAGCTGAAGCTGTGACAAACTAGTGCTGGTGCAAGACCTCCATAAAAATTCAGCCATGATCTAGCCACAACTATTTATAGATCATGCTAATAGCTAACCACATCACAGAACAATATATTATTAAAATGCAAGAGAGTTTCCAGTTAAGTGAGAGAACGAGTGAACTTAACTAATGCCTCCCAGTACAAAGTCCATCACTTAGTGTTCATTCAGTAACAGGATCTTTTCCGTCTGATAAACTGTTAAATTGTTTGACAAAAATATTTATCTTACGTAATTTAACGTTCTGATTATAGAAAAAAATATATTACACTTTCTTGGAAAAAATAGAACGAACCGAAAGCAACACAAATTAAAGTCTAGGCTACACAAAGGAGATGGTTATTTGAACTCCGAAATATCATGGGTCAGTAATTTCCCTTGGATTCTTCAGGATAGCCTCAGAACATACGTGAAATACATGAGACTAGGTAAGTGAGAATAGGTTAGGCTACACTCGGCAATATCTGACTGAATCACTTTAAAGAAAGACTAGTTATACTGACCGAAGCTATCCACTGTACCACATGTGATTTTATTTTTAAATACATTTCATCAAAACGAAAAGATCTTGTAGATTTTCATCCAGTTATATCGTCATAGAAGTTAGCATTGATTTAGACTTTAGAACGTATTGTACTACATAGTGAGTTTATTATCATACAAGCAGGCCACGGTAGGACCCCATCCCCCAGGAGGCTCCACATTGTCTCACTGTTCAGTCCCCAAAACCTCTTCTTCCATCAATAGTTCATTAACGGTGTATGTAAGTTCCACCATGTTTTTCACTACAACGGTACAGCAAAGTATATTTTTTTAGCATTAAACTGTTATAATTCTATTGTCTAATCATCACTACATATAACACCATCCATCATCAATACATATAACACCATCCATCATCACTACATATAACACCACCCATCATCACTACATATAACACCATCCATCATCACTACATATAACACCAACCATCATCACTATATATAACACCATCCATCATCACTACATATAACACCATCCATCATCACTACATATAACACCATCCACCATCACTACATATAACACCATCCATCATCACTACATATAACACCATCCATCATCACTACATATAACACCATCCACCATCACTACATATAACACCATCCATCATCACTACATATAACACCATCCACCATCACTACATATAACACCATCCATCATCACTACATATAACACCATCCACCATCACTACATATAACACCATCCATCATCACTACATATAACACCATCCATCATCACTACATATAACACCACCCATCATCACTACATATAACACCATCCATCATCACTACATATAACACCATCCATCATCACTACATATAACACCACCCATCATCACTACATATAACACCATCCACCATCACTACATATAACACCATCCATCATCACTACATATAACACCACCCATCATCACTACATATAACACCATCCACCATCACTACATAACACCATCCACCATCACTACATATAACACCATCCATCATCACTACATATAACACCATCCACCATCACTACATATAACACCATCCACCATCACTACATATAACACCATCCATCATCACTACATATAACACCATCCATCATCACTACAGATCAGTAAAGTAGTTTCCGAGATTCTCGTACGGACACACACACACAAACAGGCATACTTCTTGCTCATGCCCAGTATCTACCAACAGTAACAGAGAGCCAGTACATGCCCAGTATCTACCAACAGTAACAGAGAGCCAGTACATGCCCACAAGCTGTCCTTCTCTGAGCGTCCTCACCAACCAGCTCTCTACATCACGCTTGTAACCACGCTGCCTTCCCAGCACCAAGCTGCATTGTACATCCAATACAACATGTATATAGAGAGCACATTGTGAGTTTCCTTTCTCCATTCCATCCTGAGTGTGAACCAAAAATCTCATACCCCACAACCTGAATTCCCCCCCTGGTTGAGAACCCCTGATATAAAGCAACTGCTCAGTCGAGTGTCCTTACCTGGAGCTGGCGGACGCTCGCCCCACAAGGGGTCACAGCTCAAGGCTGAAGAAGCCACAAGTCCAGAAAACTGTGAGGGCAAACTTTTTCGGAGTGAGAATTGTGAACTGTTGGAACAACCTGCCAGAGAGTGTTGTGACGGCACCGAGTGTGAGCTGTTTCAAGACCAGACTTGACCAACACTGTAGCAGGTTCAGGTACATTCAGGAGCCAGAACATGCCCAGTACTTGTCAACAGTGTGTAACAGGGCCAGTACATGCCCAGTACTTGTCAACAGTGTAACAGAGAGCCAGTACATGCCCAGTACTTGCCAACAGTGTAACAGAGAGCCAGTACATGCCCAGTACTTGCCAACAGTGTGTAACAGAGAGCCAGTACATGCCCAGTACTTGTCAACAGTGTAACAGAGAGCCAGTACATGCCCAGTACTTGCCAACAGTGTAACAGAGAGCCAGTACATGCCAACAGTGTGTAACAGAGAGCCAGTACATGTCCAGTACTTGCCAACAGTGTGTAGCAGAGAGCCAGTACATGCCCAGTACTTACCAACAGTGTGTAACAGAGAGCCAGTACATGCCCAGTACTTGCCAACAGTGTGTAACAGAGAGCCAGTACATGCCCAGTACTTGCCAACAGTGTGTAACAGAGCCAGTACACGCCCAGTACTTGCCAACAGTGTGTAACAGAGAGCCAGTACATGTCCAGTACTTGCCAACAGTGTGTAACAGAGCCAGTACATGCCCAGTACTTGCCAACAGTGTGTAGCAGAGACGTGACCGACGCCCGGGTGGCTAGCGAGCCGATGAGTGGTGAAGAAGATAAAAGTAAATAGTGTTCCCATGGTCCGTGACTCACTCAAGAAAAATAACAAAGGAGGTGTGAGTCAGTTACCACCACCATTAAGTATACTGTATACTGCTGAAATATCTACGTTATCATCAAATTTTTGTGTGTGTGTTATCGGTGATTACTGATAATGTACTACCTTTTAGTAATCCCTTATCAGTTTGCTCAATGTACCATCAGTGTCACAGCTGGGGAGTTACCGTATGCATATGATAATGAACCTCCGTATGGCAACTGTATTTCTCATGAACGTGGACTTCTTAGTATTATGCTCATGAAATACGTGAGACAAGTACACCTGTGTTTCGAGATGCAATATGATGCAAAATACACGATACAACACACAATAAGTACATATATTAGTACATGTATATTGTACTTTATATTATGTTGCAATGTGAACGGCCGACCTTGAACCCGAGGCCAATATTAACGGGATGATTCAATTTGCACCATAAGTTGATAATAACGAATATAACAAGATACAACAGCTTAAATATATAGAATAAACATCACTAAATGAGTCCTTGTGATCAAACCAAAACACTAAATTCGTAACTTAAATACAACGCGTCTTCATCTAATTCATGAAAGATCGAGTTAGGACAAGTAATGCATACATGGGGTCATTGACACCAGAGGATGGATTCTCAAAAGGAATTCGTAAAGTGAAATGTTCCTCACAGCTGAAGAAGAGGGAATATACACTAAACTTTGACCTAAAACATACAATTAACATATGTTTTATAATTCTAGAGGTCACAGTCGCAAGTTAAAAGAAGTTATCAGTATATCATATGGAGCAGAGGAAGATTAAGCAAGCCAGGTTATTTCACCCTAAGATTAACCACCCAAACGCTAACCTAACCCCAGTTTATTTCACCGAGCTTTAATCAATATATTTATACTGCTTTTACTTAGAATATGCTGTAATAACCAAACCCATAGCTACAGTTAGTAACTATCAACATTTGTAATATACTGCCATCATTATATGACAGTTTTAATGGTACGAAATATGCCCCTATTAATCCTCTTTTTGTACACAGGTTTATGTTTCAAATTGGTTAATAAATAAGGGTGGAGATAATTTTCAAATTATCATAACTTAGGTTTTGAGATATGGAAAGTTTTCTGTGTCGCCATCTGACATCTGCATGGTGTCTGCACGGGCATAATACAGCTATTTCTAACGTATCATAACCTCCATAATAAAAAGAAAATTATTTATTTTAATAGTAATGTATATATTAATACCTAAACAGCAAATGGTGGGGAGGGGAGCAGAATATACGTATATGCACAGAGAACGAAGAAAACGTCAAGGTATACTCTGGTATTTTTATCACATATTGTATAAATTGAATATTCTTGTCATTCTCAAGCGTCGCCCCACCTTAACCCAATCTAACTTGATCAAATATATCCTAACCTAACCTAGACTAGGATGCTACAGTATAAATATCCCAGTAGACAGAACTCCAGCTCGGTAGACCACATACTATTGTAGTACAGTATCAAATTATCTAAAGTCAGCACAGCGTATCAAAAGATGAAAATCGTGTGTCAGCCCCAGTTAATAGTGTAGTCAGATGTGGGCAGCAGGGGAAGAGGGTATCTGCCGGCTCCCTGGGGCGACCTGCGGTGATTTACAATACAAAAATAAACACAGAGAAAACTTGCCACTATGTCTGCTATCTTAGGAGCCGAGGAGAAGAGACTTGTGCCTGTACTAACACCCTTTTATAGATACTGTGGTTCCCTGGCATCTTTCTTCCACTATTTTTGTGTATATATAGAATTTTTTTTAATTCTTTTGTAATTCTTATTTTCTTTTTCTTTAGTCGTTTCTTGTTGCGATGAGTTTATTATTTTTTAGGGGTATACGTCTCATGTTACCTATATTTTTACATGCTATGCTAAATATTCAATGACTCTGTAAATGGTATTGTAAACTGACTCTAGTAATGGCTAAAACAACTATTAAATTATTGATTTTCGTATCATTATTCTCCTGTCGATATGAATTAGTCAACATAGGTCTAGGAGTAATATTTTTTTTTCTGATAGACTGAAAATTCCTGTGTAGTTTTATATCATTCACCTTGATGGTCTACTCTACAACTGACCACATAAGTTTATCTATTTCATTTATGTTATTTGTTTATTCTAAGTATTTCTGTTCCTCGTGTTGTTATGCCTATAAGAATTCGTATATATTTTTATTTTCATTCATATTTCCTTTCTCATATTGCCTGAAGAAAATTATCATCATCAATACAATATATTTTTCATTCCATCTCATAGAAAGAATTGAAAATATATCCATGGTGTCTCTTGGCAATAAGGAATCCTAAATTATTCTATATTTGCTTAATAATACAAAGATTTAAACCATTTCCTGTGTTAGATGTCCTCAAGGGGTACACACACACACACACTCCAAAAATATCACAAAGACTCATTAAATCTCAATGGGGGTTACCAAAAAACGTTCATCCATTGTGTCATATTTCCGAACACAAAATCATATATATATACATTTTGGAATATAAAATGTTAATAATTGTCGTGTGAGTAAACTGTTCTAGTATTGTAACAGATGGAATGATGACTATACATATGAACGGGTTTTTAGTATTGTTGAATAGTATGTTGTTTGGTTACTGTAGATGGGTGTTGGTAAATGAAGGTAATATGTAGGATGGCAATGTTAGGTGAAGCTAGGATATGCAGGATTGTATAGTGTTAAGAGAAGCTTGGATATGTAGGATTGTATAGTGTTAAGTGAAGCTAGAATACGCAGGTTTGTAGTGTTAAGTGAAGCTAGGATACGTACGCTCCCAAGGTATTAGTGCAGAATAATACTCGGCTATGTAGGAATATAAAGTGTTGAGAAATGGAACTAGGAATTCAAAGTTCTGTTTTGTTTATTTATCTGACGGGAAGGAAACGAGAGCCAGCTGGTGTTGAAAAAAAGGGGTAGTGTTGAGGGGTGAAGGATGAGGCTATTTCAGGTAGTGTGTGATGGTGGACTGGGGAGCGGTACTTGACTACAGGATACCTCCACATTTTTGGCAACTTCAGAGCTCCTTCATGTAGGTCTTTCTCTCCTCCAGATTCCTTTGTCAGGTGTCCTGTACTCTTGACAAATTTTCAAAAATAGTGTTAATTTTCCTTTCTGTTGGATCAAGATATAAATAGGGCAAAAAAAAAAAAAGAATGAATTAGCAAAAACTTGGAAATATTTGTAAAGTGAGGCAAGACAAGCGGGTCTATTCTCAGTTGAGGAATGTTTTGTAGTCTTGCTGTGATTTATAAAACACTTGATAGTTAAAGTTTACCAGCACAAAAAGGAGAATATCATTGACAATACTGTAGAAGGACTGAACATTTAACTTGTATATCAATGCTGGTATTTGGTTCACTTCCAAATATTTTAATGCCCTAAGGAAAATGTATTTATAAATGGCCACGCGACCATGTGGAGACATAGCGTGTTAAAAGAATACAATGGCGATTGTAAAACATTTTATTGAATATAATCTTGCAGATGCCAATACAATGCTTCACAAAATGAAACATTTACAAATGCTCGAGCAACAGTAGACAGAGACCCGACTCCGTCAGCTTGAGAGACGACAACTGCGTCAGGAACAGATGGTTGGTCATCTCCAGCACGTAAAAGTCGTCACCATATTGATTTTGAGTCGGGGTAAACGTCACCGTGCTCCCTCACACAGGTTCACTGTAGGGCCTCGTTCTTCACCATACATTTAGTCACAGATGTCTCACTCCTACACTGTTCCGATGTTACACGACACAGGGAGCGGTAGGCCCTCTCTGATGTGGTTCACGGCGGCAATCTACACAATCAATTCACTGTCAGTCACTATCACCGCTCCCGACTTGGCTTTTGGTGTTTGGTTTCAAGAGACACTGTGGACTCGTGGACGCCGATCTTGAGGCCTGTGGTGAAAGCCGCCGCTTAAAGGGTCTCATGTGGATGGAGTTGCTCACAGCAGGATCACAGAGGAGGGTAAGGACGAAGGGACCAGCCTCGAGTGTCTATCCTGCGTGTGACTTGGCCCGTAAGAAATATGGGTGTTGGTGATGAATGGAACAAGAAGACGCGAATCTGATGAGAGGGGGAAGTAGCAGCAGCAGGGGCCAGTAGTCGCCAAGAAGCGCCTGAGTGTCACAGCCACAGGTAGCAAGCAACCCCTGCTTGTGTCGGCTTCCGCTACTGCTCACCCACATTTCTTCCGGGCGTGGACACCGGGACTTGGATTTGTGTATTTAGGCAGCGTCGGTCTTCTCGTCACCAGCACCGGCACAGAGCATGGCAATAAGAGCATTGGAGTTGATGATACCAGTGTCCTCATCGAGCTCCATCTGCTCAAAGGCATCGTCGACTTCGTCGTTGGTGAACTTGTCACCGAAGGCCATGAGCATAGCACGGAACTGCTCGGAGTCGATCTGGCCGGCCTCCTTCTCGAAGGCGCGGAAAGACTTGGCGACAACATCGTCGTCATCAGACTCTCCAGAGGAGCGGGAGGCGAACATGTGGAGGAGGGTGGTGAAGTTGATGGGGCCGGGGGCGTCAGCAAGCATGTCGTCCAGGTCCTTGTCGCTGGCCATACGACCGATCTCGTCGTACACACCACGGAGGTCGTCCTTGCTGATGATGCCGTCACGGTCGCGGTCCATCACCTGGAAGCCTTCCTTGAACTCCGCCACCTGCTTCTGGGTGAACATATCGAAGACATTGCTTCCTCCTTTCTTCGCCTTCTTGGAGGAAGAACGGGATCCCTTTGAAGCAGGCATGATTGCGACCCTAGCTGTGATGCACTGGCGGGCTTTTCCGAGTGCTCCTTCTTTATATCCTGTGCGCAGAAAGGGCTGCGCAAGTGGTTTGTGCGCACAACCTATATTTGGCTGGTGGGGCGGTGCCTGTCAGGGATACAGTACTCGTGGGACATGTAAAAATACCTGAGCGCAGGACCCCTCCACAGCGTGGCCCAGTACACACGCGCAGCTCACCTTACACGATGGCCAGGCAGAGCCGACCGACCTGCCACATATCTCACAGGCTGTACACCATCATCGTCTTACATAACTCGTAAACCATCGCCTCTTACACCCACCAGAGCATGTAGTGACCCTGGAGCCTTGACGAGCCTCAACACAGATCCTGCCATAGTTCATAATGAGTCTCCCGTCAGCCGAGTCTATAACTCAAAGTGTCACTCATAAACAAATGACTCATTACAACGTGTTCCATTCACGAGAAAATCTAGTTACATACTATACACGTTTTGCTCTAAGTGTTGACCCGAACTCGTGTACAAATGACCAGTTCGATAGTCTACCCATAAAAGTGGTTTCGTTAATACAAATAAATCCTCGAACTGGGAGTCAACCTTATCAGGAGTCAATAAAAATCTAAGATAACGATAAGGAATAAAACTCTGAGGTACTTAACACGTTGTTCTGGGTTGGTGTGTTATATCTTTACCTATTATAACACACTAGAAAAGTTCCAGTAGTGTGTTATCGATATTTCTCTACTGTGTTAGGTGACTGTGATGTGTGGTGGTAGTTAATGATCTGGGTTACTGTAGTACTTCTAATATGTACATACAATGGTGACAAAGGGACGTGTGTGTGTGGAGGAACTGAGGGCATTTTTGGTAACTGAGTCTGTGGCCAACTCGATACTGCTACCACCACTACTACCATCACTACTACCACTACTACCACCACCACTACCACCACATCAACCTCAATACAAAAACAATTACATACCAAATTAATGTTACAAAATAGTTATAGTACACCAAAGACTAACCTAACCTAACCTACCTTAATCTAACCAAACTAAACCTTACCTAATCTAACTTAACCTAACCTGACCTGACCTAACCTAACCTAACCTAAATGCTAACATCAGAATCTATACTACATAATGACTGTACTTAAGTAGAATGAGAAATATGTAGTGGAATTTAAAGCGGATATATGAGGTAGTGTCTGGTTAAGTTAGGTTTAAGGGAGATGAAGGTATGTATGTTTAAGGGGCTCTCTCTCTCTCTTTCTCTCTCTCTAACAAAGGCAGAGAGAGAGAGAGAGAGAGAGAGGCCAACAAAAGAATTGCTGGCGGGAAACACACTCTGGCGTCGACCACTGCTGACGTTCACTCCTGCTAGCCAACATTCTTCTTTCTTCTCATTCCCCCCTTTCTCTTATTGTATGTATTTATTATTCTTTATCTTTGTTTATTTTTGTTTTTTTACTTATGGGGATTTATTACTTATATTAGGTTAAGTTGTGTTTGGTTAGGTTAGGTTAGGTTAGGTTAAGTTAGGTTAGGTTAGGTTAGGTTAGGTTAGATTAAGGTAGGTTAGGTCAGGTCATGTCAGGTCAGGTTAAGTTAGATTAGGTCAGGTTTAGTTTGGTTAGATTAAGGTAGGTTAGGTTAGGTTAGGTTAGGTTAGGTCAGGTTAGGTTAGGT
Organism: Homarus gammarus; assembly: GCA_958450375.1. Taxonomy (NCBI): domain Eukaryota; kingdom Metazoa; phylum Arthropoda; class Malacostraca; order Decapoda; family Nephropidae; genus Homarus; species Homarus gammarus. The sequence continues at coordinate 921,784 of CAUDMG010001877.1, forward strand.
TAGGTCAGTTTAGGTCAGGTCAGGTTAAGTTAGATTAGGTCAGGTTTAGTTTGGTTAGATTAAAGTAGGTTAGGTTAGGTTAGATTAAATTGTGTAACCCATCCTAACCTCTAACTTAACCTAACCTTATGTAACCCAACCTAACCTAACCTTAACCCAGCCTATTCTAATCAATCCCAATTTAGGTTAAGTTAGGTTAGATCAGATTAAGTTTAAGTTCGTTTATGCCAAGTTACAATTTGGTTAGGTTAGGTTGCAATTAGGTTAGGTTAGGTTAGGTTAGGTTAGGTTAGGTTAGGTTTAGGTTTAGGTTTAGGTTAGGTTAGGTTAGGTTTAGGTTTAGGTTAGGTTAGGTTAGGTTAGGTTAGGTTAAGTTAGGTTAGGTTAGGTTAGGTTAGGTTTAGGTTAGGTTAGGTTAGGTTAGGTTAGGTTAGGTTAGGTTAGGCTAGGTTAGGTTAGGTTTAGGTTAGGTTAAGTTTAGGTTAGGTTAGGTTAGGTTAGGTTTAGGTTAGGTTAGATTATATTAACCCACTTTTTACAGGCTATATAGAACCCACTGGCAAGTACCCAAGACATTAGTGGATATAATAGCTTCAGTACTTACCATGTGTGTCCGTGAGTACCCGTGGCCCTCACATACACACATACACTCTTCTTTGTGTACATTATACGTGAAAATACATCAATATATACATCAATATATTAAAAGTGCCCCAGGATCGAACTAGAAACCTTTGATTCTAAATAAGTAGATATATTTAACTAATATTACCCTAGCAAAGTCTTACAGAATCGTATGTTAAATTCCTGTTAATATTCCTCAGTTCAGAATAATATACAAAGTTAAATTTACTATATTATTTTAATTATATACACTATAATCGTATTTAAACCCCATATAATCGTATTTAAATCCCATAATAATCGTATTTAAATCCCATATAATCGTATTTAATCCCATATAATCGTATTTAATCCCACATAATCGTATTTAATCCCATATAATCGTATTTAATCCCATATAATCGTATTTAATCCCATATAATCGTATTTAATCCCACATAATCGTATTTAAATCCCATATAATCGTATTTAAATCCCATATAATCGTATTTTATCCCACATAATCGTATTTAAATCCCATATAATCGTATTTAAATCCCATATAATCGTATTTTATCCCACATAATCGTATTTTAATCACATATAATCGTATTTAAATCCCACATAATCGTATTTAATCACATATAATCGTATTTAATCCCACATAATCGTATTTTAATCCCATATAATCGTACTTACGGTAAATCCACCACTGGTTCCCTGTTGCCACACACACACTGTACTTGGCAATAGGTTATGATGTCAATTTTCTCCACCACTGGTTTTAATTATTCTCCACCCACACACACACACACACACACACACACACACACATACACACACATAGCAATATAACATATGTAAAAAGCCGAAAAAACCCCATTAAAAAAAATCGATTTATTTACATAGAGTTATTATACAAGGCCAAATATTACCTCAGCCAAGAGTGTGAGAGAGAATTATTTTAGCTTAATAATGAATAAAAACAAAGGAACAAAAAATATTTAATTATCCTATATAACTGTCTTTAATCCATTATTTGGTTAGGTTAGGTTAAGCTGGTTGGGTTAGGTTAATGTTTGGTTATTAGGTTAGGTTAAACTGGTTGGGTTAGGTTAAACTGGTTGGGTTAGGTTAAGCTGGTTGGGTTAGGTTAAGCTGGTTGGGTTAGGTTAAGCTGGTTGGGTTAGGTTAGCATTATGGTGGTTAGGTTAAGCTGGTTGGGTTAGGTTAATGTTTGGTTATTAGGTTAAGCTGGCTGGGTTAGGTTAAGCTGGTTGGGTTAGGTTAACATTATGGTGGTTAGGTTAAGCTGGTTGGGTTAGGTTAATGTTTGGTTATTAGGTTAGGTTAAACTGGTTGGGTTAGGTTAAGCTGGTTGGGTTAGGTTAAGCTGGTTGGGTTAGGTTAAGCTGGTTGGGTTAGGTTAGCATTATGGTGGTTAGGTTAAGCTGGTTGGGTTAGGTTAATGTTTGGTTATTAGGTTAAGCTGGCTGGGTTAGGTTAAGCTGGTTGGGTTAGGTTAACATTATGGTGGTTGGGTTAAGCTGGTTGGGTTAGGTTAGCATTATGGTGGTTAGGTTAGGTTAATGTTTGGTTAGAAGCAAGTTAGGTTAGGTCAGGTCAGGTCAGGTCAGGTCAGGTCAGGTCAGGTTAGGTGTCTGATCTTCACGTGATTATGTTACTTCATCACATTTTTTAGTATAACCTAAATATACCTTACAGGGGCGGATCCAGGGGGGGTCCTGAGGGGGGTCCTGGGGGGTGGTCCTAGGCGGGGGCTCCAAGGGGGGTCCTAGGGGGGTTCCTGGGGGGGTGGTCCTAGGCGGGGTGGTCCTGGGGGGGTGGTCCTAGGGGGGTGGTCCTGGGGGGGTGTCCTGGGGGGTGGTCCTGGGGGGGTGTCCTGGGGGGTGGTCCTGGGGGGTGGTCTTAGGCGGGGTGGTCCTGGGGGGGGTGGTCCTGGGGGGTGTCCTGAGGGGGTGGTCCTGGGGGGGTGGTCCTAGGCGGGGTGGTGCTAGGTGGGGGGTCCTAGGGGGGAGTCCTAGGGGGGGGGGGTACTAGGCTGGGGGGGGGGGTCCTAGGGGGTTGTGTCCTGGGGGGGGGGGGTTCCTAGGAGGTGCAGACCCTTCTTCATCAGATAATACCAATACTTTAATGGAGTATTGTACTCAGGTATTTTAGTATATTAAAAAATAATTACTAATGACATCACAATTCTCTCCTAATATCAAATACAAATGACCTTAACATGTCCCCCCCCCAACCCCCAACCCACAAATTCCTGGACCCCCTTTTGGTATATTCCTGGATCTGCCACTTCACAATATTGACAGTCAGGGGATATACCAGTGCATACTTCTACAGGGTGTCACAAAGGGTTATGGAACATGTACAGGGTGTCACAAAATTTATACATGGTAGCTGTTGTAATATAAGCAGATATGATCAACATGAAATTCTATAAGGCTTTTTTTTCCGACACACCCTGTATCTTTCTTACCCATTGAATTAAATACATACAGTAAATCCTCTCAATAGCAGACTTCTCATTAACAGAATCCCTCCCAATAGCGGACAGGGTTTACGAGAATTAATCCTGTATTGGGAGGGATATACTGTACCCTGTAACAATACCGTAGTTACTTCACACAGGTAGACACGAGCCCATAATAAGGCAGGTAAGATATCCACTGACACAATGATTCAGTAACATGTGTTTAAATATGTAATGTATAATAATAAACTTTAATATAACTACTTTTTAATAATTAATATATTGTTCTTAAGTCCTGTACCATTCAGTTGTAATTAAATTAAAAATGTTCTGAAATACTGTACTGTATTTCCATGACTCAGTTTTTATCTACTTATCAATAATAACTCTCTTTAACATATCTTCAACAAATAGTCATTACATACTTAAATTCCTGTATGAATAAATTATCAAATACCTGTATGAATAAATTATCAAATACCTGTATGAATAAATTATCAAATATATGAATAAATTATCATCAATACAAGTTGTTGCATATTTACTGTAACAACTTGATTTAATTACTCAAGTGACCAATAGGAATCAAGGATAGTTTTAACAGGGTCTCATCCCCATTTACTTTGTGGTTCCATTATTACGGTTTCATTTTCTTTATTGGTGTTTATTATCTATTGTTTTTACGTCTGTTTCCCTTCTTTTTCTATTTTCCTCTGTCTCCCAAACTGTCTTATCTTTCCTTCTGTCCTCCTTTCTTTTTGTATCTTCCCTCCTCTCTCGTCTCCCATTCACTTCTCTCCTTTTCTCATCTTTCTTCCCCTTCCTTATTCCCTCCTACCTTTCATTACCCTTTCTCCTTCTCACCTAAACCTTCCTTCTTTCTCTCCCTTCCTTTATTTCTCTCATTTACTTTACTTTCCTTCTCTCATTAATTATCAAACTTCCTTACTAAACCCTCCATCTTTCCTATCCTTCCCACCTTGTTCCTCTTCCTACTTTTCCTTCCCTCCAGCTCAGAGGATGGGGTTCAAGGCCTCTTCTTCTTCTTCTCTCTTCCTCTTCTTACTCTTTCTTCCCCCCAGCTCAGAGGATGGGGTTCAAGGCCTCTTCTTCTTCTCTCTCTTCCTCTTCCTCTCTTCCTCTTCCTACTCTTCCTTCCCTCCAGCTCAGAGGATGGGGGTTCAAGGCCTCTTCTTCTTCTCTCTTCCTCTTCTTACTCTTTCTTCCCCCCAGCTCAGAGGATGGGGTTCAAGGCCTCTTCTTCTTCTCTCTCTTCCTACTCTTCCTTCCCCCCAGCTCAGAGGATGGGGTTCAAGGCCTCTTCTTCTTCTCCTCTCTTCCTCTCCCTCTCCTTCTACCCTCCTTCCCTCATCTCAACCAGTGGTCCAGACAAATGGCTCTAATCTATCATGAATGGGCAATGAATCATTCAGGGTCTCGAGGCTCTCTAGTATAAGGTTGAGGGAGGCGTGGCAGCGGATGAGGGCGTGGCTCACCTCCGTCACCTGTCCCAACTTCTCGGCGTATCGGGCGAAACTCCTCTGTCTGTCTGTCATCTGGGAGACCAACCCGCTAACTGTGGCGTCCACCTGAGGGAGAGACAGGAGGGAGAGAGACAGGAAGGAAGGAAGGAAGGAGGGAGGGAGGGAGGGAGGGCGAGAGACAGGAAGGAAGGAGGGAGGGAGAGAGAGGGTAGGGACAAGAGTGAGAGAGGGAGGAAGGGAAGTCCAGAGAGAAATGGCACAAAAAGAAAGGACAGACCGAGGAGGAGGGAGATGAAAACAGACAGACAGACAGAAAGACAGATATTAAAACAAGCGACAGAGGACAAGGGAGGGAGGCAGATAAAAATATATATATATATCCTTAATAAACAAACAAATTACATAATCACTAACAAAGACGAAAATACAATCATAATTACCGGCAAAAATTTACTACAAAAATATTCTGAATTATGTAACAAAACTCAGGTTATATTCTGTTGAACTATTTTATGTAACGTGTCTGAACCAGTTACAGAAATGTTACAGTTTATTTAGCTAGATTGATACAAATGTGAGCATATTATTACCATGGTTAGGGTTAGGGTAGGGTTAGGGTTAGGGTTAGGGTAGGGTAGGGTAGGGCAAGGTAAGGTAAGGTAAGGTAAGGTAGGGTAGGGTAGGGTTAGGGTTAGGGTTAGGGTTAGGGTAGGGTAGGGTAGGGTAGGGCAAGGTAAGGTAAGGTAAGGTAAGGTAGGGTAGGGTAGGGTAGGGTAGGTTAGGGTAGGGTAGGGTAGGGTAGGGTAGGGTAGGTTAGGGTAGGTTAAGACACAAATCTAACCTACTTACATCCCTAATCTTGGTAGAGAGGTTATCCTGGTAGTGTGTGGTGGTGGCGGCGGCGGTGTGCAGGTGGGTCTGATAGCGTCGACACAGGGCCACCATAGCCCCAGCGTCAAGTCGTTCTAACACCTCGGGGTCTCGGGCGAAGGGAGCAGTCAGCGCCCCTCTCATGATCGGCAGGAACGTCGGGATGGACTGGAATGGGATGGGATGGAATGGAAGGCTGAAGGCCAGCATACCTGTAACATGGCCAACAAAAAGGCCAACATACCTGTAACTTGGCCAACAAAAAGGCCAACATACCTGTAACTTGGCCAACTCAGGATCAAGGCCAAGGGTGTAGTTGGTGGCCTCCCTCACCACCACCACCTCCTGAGGGCGATGAAGCTGCCGCCGACGTGACCTGCGCGGTGACCCTCCTGCACCACGTAGACCACGCATCCCCCGTGACGTGTGTTTGGGCGAATCTGTGTGTGGAGGTCAACTGTCACCGACCTAATCTAACCTAACCTAACCTAACCTAACCTTAACCTAACCTAACCTAAAACTAACCTAAAACTAACGTAACCTTAACCTAAAACTAACCTAACCTTAACCTAACCTAACCTTAACCTAACCCTAACCTAAAACTAACCTAACCTAAAACTAACCTAACCTTAACCTAACCTTAACCTAACCCTAACCAAAAACTAACCTAACCTAACCTAACCTAAATTAAACTGACCTGACCTAAACTGACCTGACCTGACCTAAACTGACCTGACCTGACCTAAACTGACCTGACCTAACCAAACCTAACCGATGAATAAGTAAACCATGTGAAGAATTCTAACCTAACACCCTCTCTGCTCTGCCTACCCTGGCGTTCAGTTACGGCGGCGCTGGCGAAGGAAGGAGAGAGAGAGAGAGAGAGAGAGAGAGAGAGAGAGAGAGAGAGAGAGAGAGAGAGAGAGAGAGAAAAGCGGCCATTGGTTGTGATGTGTGCCAAGTGTGTGGTGGAATGTGTGTCCTTGCTATCACCACCACTATCACCACTATCACCACTATCACCACCACCATCACTACCACCACTATCACCACTATCACCACTATCACCACCACTACAACCATCACTACCACCACTATCACCACTATCACCACTACCACCACTACCACCACTATCACCACTACAACCACCACTACCACCACTACCACCACTATCACCACTACAACCACCACTATCACCACTACCACCACTATCACCACTACAACCACCACTACCACCACTATCACCACTATCACCACTACCACCACTATCACCACTATCACCACCACCACTATCACCACCACTATCACCACTACTACCACTATCACCACTACCACCACTATCACCACTACAACCACCACTACCACCACTATCACCACTACAACCACCACTACCACCACTATCACCACTACTACCACTATCACCACTATCACCACTATCACCACCACCACTATCACCACCACTATCACCACTACCACTATCACCACCACTACAACCATCACCACCACCACACCACCTTGTCGACACACACACACACACTTGTCACAGTTCTTCAGGCACTTACGCCCTTAATGCAAGAGTCAACAACGCAAGCATAGACTCAGCATTGCTTCCCTATTAGACGCAAGGTGGTGCTCAATAAACTAGCCCCCTAACTCAACCCTGAAATAGCCTTGACCTTAATATACCAGGAAGCCTTTAAGTGTTCAGGGCATGACCTTACCTGACCCCGAAACAACACAAACTACCTCGTTAAACATATAGATTATTTTGTTTACTGTCGATAATAAACAAGGCAGCTGCTCTCTCTCTCTCTCTCTCTCTCTCTCTCTCTCTCTCTCTCTCTCTCTCTCTCTCTCTCATATATCACTGAAGGAACTTGGCAACTCTTATATCTCCATCAAGTTATGTTTTGTTTCCGGGTTGTGTAGTGTGTGTGTGTGTGTGTGTGTGTGTGGACATACATACATACAGTACATACTTACATACATACACAGCTAATGAACGCTTTGCCAGGCAGACGTTCGCCAGCCTCTTGTCACTGCCGTTGTTGTTGTTTGAGTGAGAAAAAACTTAATTGTTTATGTTGAGGCATTTGACACCTTGTTCTGGCTGTGGTGTTTTGTGTGAGTGAGTGACAGTCTGACACACACACACACACACACACACACACACACTCTCTCTCTCTCTCTCTCTCTCTCACCAACAACCATGTCACCATCAACCATACCAAGACCATGGTTATGCACATCAACCTCTCCTCCGACATTGTCCCACCTCCTTCCATTACTCTAGGCCCCAACACACTCCAGGTTGTAGACTCCACTAAGCTCCTCGGCGTCACCATAGACAACAAACTAAATTGGAAACCACACGTCAGTTAAGTTGTCAAATCCTCCAGTTTCCGTCTCCACCTCCTCCGCCGACTCAAGTCCCTCGGAGTTCCTGCACCCGAGCTCCTCAGTGTTTACACAACATTCATACTTCCCAAGCTCACCTATGCCTCCCCCACCTGGTCTTCCTCCCTAAATGCCACACAACGTAAACACCTAGAAAAAGTGCAAAAGAGGGCATGCAAGATTATTCTCTCCCCTTCCTACTCCACATATCAAGAAGCGCTCAACACACTGACCCTCTCGGCTCTCACTGGCCATCACCACGACCTCATCTGCAAATTTGGTAAGAAGCTTCTGCACCATCCTCGACACCGGCTCCTACTACCACCCAAGATCCCTCGTCCGCGAATTGCTGTTCAACACCACAACCGCATCCAGCCCATACGTGCACGAACTGATCGCTATAAGAACAGCCCAGTCCCAACCATTGTAAAAATTATCAACAACTTGTAATCAACCAGTGTATTCACTCCCAGTCAATCTTACCTTTTGTACAGTCACTATGTTGAACTGGCCTGTAGTATGACCTTCTCCCCACTACCTTTTGTACTGTCACTTGTTGAACTGGCCTGTAGTATGACCTTCTCCCCACTACCTTTTGTACTGTCACTTGTTGAACTGGCCTGTAGTATGACCTTCTCCCCATTACCTTTTGTACTGTCACTTGTTGAACTGGCCTGTAGTATGACCTTCTCCCCACCTACTTATTATATTTGTATCACTTATATTATTGGTCAATCAAGTGACCCATATCACCAATTATGTAACTGTATATTGTCACCCTTCCGGCTGTCATGTTCTTTCAATAAACTGTTAATTATTATTATTACTCTCTCTCTCTCTCTCTCTCTCTCTCTCTCTCTCTCTCTCTCTCTCTCTCTTACCTCCTATAGGCCTATTCACAGTATAGGATATATAAGGCAGGTCAGCGTCAGAACATATGGAAGGCCTAGGTGAGGTGGAGGTGGGGCGTGTGGAATCAGAGCCACGCCTTTCTACTGCAGTCTCGCCCCGCCCACTGGCCACGCCCACCTCCCGGCTCTGTTCTCCGCCCATCGCGAGTTATCTGAAAGAGAAGTAGTTTGTATTAATGAAAGAAATGGGTGTTTAATGGGTTTTGTGTGTGTTTGTTTGTCTGTATGTGTGTATAGGTCTGTGTATGTATGTTTGTGTATGTCTTTTTGTATGTCTATATGTGTTTGTAGGTCAGCAGGTGTAATGGTCAGCCTGCTCGCCTCTCAAGTGACTGGTCTCAGGTTCGGTCCCCGGGCAGGGTGAAACTATGGTCAAGTTTCTTTACGCCATTTGCCTCTGTCTACCCAGCAGTAATTGGGGACCTGGATGTTAATCGATTTGCTGATTGTGTTCCGGGGTAATGGTTAGCCAGTGCAGTTGGTGAGTTGTCCGGTCTTCTCGGACTATTCCTTGACACTGGGTCATGCAACTCGTTAACTCAGGGTGTGGTTGTTGTGTTGGCGACAGCTTCTACACCTTAAACACTGGGTCATGCAGCTCGTTAACTCAGGGTGTGGTTGTTGTGTTGGCGACAGCTTCTACACCTTAAACACTGGGTCATGCAGCTCGTTAACTCAGGGTGTGGTTGTTGTGTTGGTGACAGCTTCTACACCTTAAACACTGGGTCATGCAGCTCGTTAACTCAGGCTGTGGTTGTTGTGTTGGTGACAGCTTCTACACCTTAAACGTCGGGTCATGCAGCTCGTTAACTCAGGGTGTGGTTGTTGTGTTGGTGACAGCTTCTACACCTTAAACACTGGGTCATGCAGCTCGTAAACTCAGGGTGTGGTTGTTGTGTAGGCGACAGCTTCTACACCTTAAACACTGGGTCATGCAGCTCGTTAACTCAGGGTGTGGTTGTTGTGTTGGTGACAGCTTCTACACCTTAAACACTGGGTCATGCAGCTCGTTAACTCAGGCTGTGGTTGTTGTGTTGGTGACAGCTTCTACACCTTAAACGTCGGGTCATGCAGCTCGTTAACTCAGGGTGTGGTTGTTGTGTTGGTGACAGCTTCTACACCTTAAACACTGGGTCATGCAGCTCGTTAACTCAGGGTGTGGTTGTTGTGTTGGCGACAGCTTCTACACCTTAAACACTGGGTCATGCAGCTCGTTAACTCAGGGTGTGGTTGTTGTGTTAGTGACAGCTTCTACACCTTAAACACTGGGTCATGCAGCTCGTTAACTCAGGGTGTGGTTGTTGTGTTGGCGACAGCTTCTACACCTTAAACACTGGGTCATGCAACTCGTTAACTCAGGGTGTGGTGGTTGTGTTGGTGACAGCTTCTACACCTTAAACACTGGGTCATGCAGCTCGTTAACTCAGGGTGTGGTTGTTGTGTTGGTGACAGCTTCTACACCTTAAACACTGGGTCATACAGCTCGTTTACTCAGGGTGTGGTTGTTGTGTTGGTGACAGCTTCTACACCTTAAACACTGGGTCATGCAACTCGTTAACTCAGGGTGTGGTGGTTGTGTTGGTGACAGCTTCTACACCTTAAACACTGGGTCATGCAGCTCGTTAACTCAGGGTGTGGTTGTTGTGTTGGTGACAGCTTCTACACCTTAAACACTGGGTCATACAGCTCGTTTACTCAGGGTGTGGTTGTTGTGTTGGTGACAGCTTCTACACCTTAAACACTGGGTCATGCAGCTCGTTAACTCAGGGTGTGGTTGTTGTGTTAGTGACAGCTTCTACACCTTAAACACTGGGTCATGCAGCTCGTTAACTCAGGGTGTGGTTGTTGTGTTGGCGACAGCTTCTACACCTTAAACACTGGGTCATGCAACTCGTTAACTCAGGGTGTGGTGGTTGTGTTGGTGACAGCTTCTACACCTTAAACACTGGGTCATGCAGCTCGTTAACTCAGGGTGTGGTTGTTGTGTTGGTGACAGCTTCTACACCTTAAACACTGGGTCATACAGCTCGTTTACTCAGGGTGTGGTTGTTGTGTTGGTGACAGCTTCTACACCTTAAACACTGGGTCATGCAGCTCGTTAACTCAGGGTGTGGTTGTTGTGTTGGTGACAGCTTCTACACCTTAAACACTGGGTCATGCAGCTCGTTAACTCAGGGTGTGGTTGTTGTGTTGGTGACAGCTTCTACACCTTAAACACTGGGTCATGCAGCTCGTTAACTCAGGGTGTGGTTGTTGTGTTGGTGACAGCTTCTACACCTTAAACACTGGGTCATGCAGCTCATTAACTCAGGGTGTGGTTGTTGTGTTGGTGACAGCTTCTACACCTTAAACACTGGGTCATGCAGCTCGTTAACTCAGGGTGTGGTTGTTGTGTTGGCGACAGCTTCTACACCTTAAACACTGGGTCAGGCAGCTCGTTAACTCAGGGTGTGGTTGTTGTGTTGGTGACAGCTTCTACACCTTAAACGTCGGGTCATGCAGCTCGTTAACTCAGGGTGTGGTTGTTGTGTTGGTGACAGCTTCTACACCTTAAACACTGGGTCATGCAGCTCGTTAACTCAGGGTGTGGTTGTTGTGTTGGTGACAGCTTCTACACCTTAAACACTGGGTCATGCAGCTCGTTAACTCAGGGTGTGGTTGTTGTGTTGGCGACAGCTTCTACACCTTAAACAAATTCACGCCTAGGTGGCTCTTGGACCGGTCATCCTCGTATGTAGAAGTAATACTGTGTGTACGTAAAGTAGGTTTGTGTATGCGTGTACGTAAAGTAGGTCTGTGTATGTGTGTACGTAAAGTAGGTCTGTGTATGTGTGTACGTAAAGTAGGTCTGTGTATGTGTGTACGTAAAGTAGGTCTGTGTATCTGTGTACGTAAAGAAGGTCTGTGTATGTGTGTACGTAAAGAAGGTCTGTGTATGTGTGTACGTAAAGTAGGTCTGTGTATGTGTGTACGTAAAGTAAGTCTGTGTATGTGTGTACGTAAAGTAGGTCTGTGTATGTGTGTACGTAAAGTAGATCTGTGTATGTGTGTACGTAATGTAGGTTTGTGTATGTGTGTACGTAAAGTAGGTCTGTGTATGTGTGTACGTAAAGTAGGTCTGTGTATCTGTGTACGTAAAGAAGGTCTGTGTATGTGTGTACGTAAAGAAGGTCTGTGTATGTGTGTACGTAAAGTAGGTCTGTGTATGTGTGTACGTAAAGTAGGTCTGTGTATGTGTGTACGTAAAGAAGGTCTGTGTATGTGTGTACGTAAAGTAGGTCTGTGTATGTGTGTACGTAAAGTAGGTCTGTGTATGTGTGTACGTAAAGAAGGTCTGTGTATGTGTGTACGTAAAGAAGGTCTGTGTATGTGTGTACGTAAAGTAGGTCTGTGTATGTGTGTACGTAAAGTAGGTCTGTGTATGTGTGTACGTAAAGAAGGTCTGTGTATGTGTGTACGTAAAGTAGGTCTGTGTATGTGTGTACGTAAAGAAGGTCTGTGTATGTGTGTACGTAAAGTAGGTCTGTGTATGTGTGTACGTAAAGTAGGTCTGTGTATGTGTGTACGTAAAGTAGGTCTGTGTATGTGTGTACGTAAAGTAGGTCTGTGTATGTGTGTACGTAAAGTAGGTCTGTGTATGTGTGTACGTAAAGTAGGTCTGTGTATGTGTGTACGTAAAGTAGGTCTGTGTATGTGTGTTTTTCGTGATGGTTAGTCCGTGAATCTTTTTTTTCTTCTCTCCTCCAACACCTCCAACACCTTCTCCAACACCTCCTCCAACACCTCCTCCAACACCTCCTCCAACACCTCCTCCTCCTCCTCACGTTTTCCCCTGTTGATACATACAGAGAGAGAGAGAGAGAGAGAGAGAGAGAGAGGTGTGAATAAGGATAACATTCTCAATTACCAGTGTACAAATAGCATGGCGGGAGGGGGGGAGGGGGGAGGGGGGGAGGGGGGAGAGGGGGGGTAGGAGGAGAGGGGTAATTTGTTCTGCCCAGGTAATGACTCATACCTGGAGAATCTCACCCCCCTCCCCCACCCCCCTCACCCCCCCTCCCCCCCTCACCCCCCAAATTCATGTACGTGTAGTTTCCCTTGAGTCAATTCTCTCTCTCTCTCTCTCTCTCTCTCTCTCTCTCTCTCTCTTATACAAAACACACACACACACACACACACACACACACACACACACGGTAGAGTCTCAGTACACATCATCGGCCATTTTACGACATTTTTCAGCATTCTGGCACAAGTTAGTCTGTTGGTTAGGTTAGGGAAGGAGGGAAGGAGGAGGGAGGGAGGGAGGGAGCGAGGAAGGATGGAGGGAGGGAAGGAGGGAGGGAGGGAGGGAGGGAGGGAGGGAGGGAGGGAATGAGGGAGGGAGGGAGGGAGGGAGGGAGTGAAGGAGGGAGGGAGGGAGGGAGGAGGGAGGAGGGAGGGAGTGAAGGAGGGAGGGAGTGAAGGAGGGAGGGAGGGAGGGAGGGAGGGAGGGAGGAGGGAGGGAGGGAGGAAGGAGGGAGGAGGGAGGAGGGAGGGAGGGAGTCTGGGAAACCCAAGGTCTATCTTGGCGCCCTCACCCTCCCTCCACATCCCACATTCTTAGCCACATTCACCACATTCATGACGCTATATATACTGTGGTGGTGTACTGTGGTGTGTGTGTGTGTGTGGTTGGGGAGGAGGACATCGCCGCCATTGTCCACTGCACCACAATATAGGTCGAGGAAGAGGCTGGCACTCCTGGCACTGAGGGAACAGGAGTGCCTAATAGTGTCACCCAGCACGTGTACCTCAGGGGCCCTTGTGTGTACCTCAGGGGTCTTGTGTGTACCTCAGGGGCCCTTGTGTGTACCTCAGGGGCCTTGTGTGTACCTCAGGGGCCCTTGTGTGTACCTCAGGGGCCTTGTGTGTACCTCAGGGGCCCTTGTGTGTACCTCAGGGGCCCTTGTGTGTACCTCAGGGGCCTTATGTGTACCTCAGGGGCCCTTGTGTGTACCTCAGGGGCCCTTGTGTGTACCTCAGGGGTCTTGTGTGTACCTCAGGGGCCCTTGTGTGTACCTCAGGGGTCTTATGTGTACCTCAGGGGCCCTTGTGTGTACCTCAGGGGCCTTGTGTGTACCTCAGGGGCCTTGTGTGTACCTCAGGGGCCTTGTGTGTACCTCAGGGGCCCTTGTGTGTACCTCAGGGGCCCTTGTGTGCACCTCAGGGGCCCTTGTGTGTACCTCAGGGGCCTTGTGTGTACCTCAGGGGCCCTTGTGTGTACGTCAGGGGCCCTTGTGTGTACCTCAGGGGCCTTGTGTGTACCTCAGGGGCCCTTGGGTGTACCTCAGGGGTCTTGTGTGTACCTCAGGGGCCTTGTGTGTACCTCAGGGGCCTTGTGTGTACCTCAGGGTCCTTGTGTGTACCTCAGGGGCCCTTGTGTGCACCTCAGGGGCCCTTGTGTGTACCTCAGGGGCCTTGTGTGTACCTCAGGGGCCCTTGTGTGTACCTCAGGGGCCTTTGTGTGTACCTCAGGGGCCTTGTGTGTACCTCAGGGGCCCTTGGGTGTACCTCAGGGGTCTTGTGTGTACCTCAGGGGCCTTGTGTGTACCTCAGGGTCCTTGTGTGTACCTCAGGGGGGAGGGGCGTGAGGAGGGGATCACCTGCAGATTAGGCACCCTAGCTTATTTCACCTGATAATTAGGTCAGGTCAGGTCAGGTCAGGTCAGGTCAGGTCAAGTCACCCTCCCCTCTCATCAGCTGTTACGCGTCAAAGAAATTCTATAAAAACAGTCATGTGGAGTAGAGAGGCGTACATAGCAGTAGTCACACCCATTTACAAAAACGTACATGTGTGTGTGTCTACGAGTGTGTATAAGTGTATGTGTATATAGGATCGTGTTTATGAAGTGTATGTATGTATGTATGTATGTTGGCAGTGCACAAGACAGGAATCACCAAATGAGAGAGAGAGAGAGAGAGAGAGAGAGAGAGAGAGAGAGAGAGAGAGAGAGAGAGAGAGAGAGAGAGAGAGAGAGAGAGAGAGAGAGGTGTGGTAAGTTATATAAGGAACCATAAAAAAGTGTAAAGGGAAGGTGGTGTGTGTGGCCCCCTAACACACACACACACACACACACACACACACACTACAGGAGAAAGTGTACAGACCAGACTTAAGTGTATGGGGAGACACACACACACACACGCTACACAGGGGTGATGATAATACCCTCTCTCTCTCTCTCCTCACGATACGGCTCACACTCTACGTTAAAGTGAGTCTTTCTGTCTTAAGTGCGTTGACACACTCTCCAGGGTGCGTCGACACAATTTGGGTTAGGTTAGGTTTGGTTGTAAGTTTGGGGGAGAGAGAGAGAGAGAGAGAGAGAGAGAGAGAGAGAGAGAGAGAGAGAGAGAGAGAGAGAGAGAGAGAGAGAGAGAGAGTTTAGGTCACTGGTAAGATGGTGACAGCCTCCTGCACTCACGAGATGAACACCTGTAATCACGATAGTCTTCAGGTGTGTGTGCGTGCGTGTGTGTGTGTGTGTGTGTCATGATAACTTTCTGAAGGGCGGTAGTAGTAGTAGTAGTAGTAGTAGTAGTAGTAGTAGTAGTAGTAGTAGTAGTAGTAGGCCAAATTACATAGCGATGATGACTGTATTTCCTGCAGTCTGTGTAGTCACTTTCACTGCACCAACACACACACACTGGAATCACCTGAACATTAACCCCCCCCTATAACCTAACCTAACCCCCCCCTAACCTAACCTAACCCCCCCTAACCTAACCTAACCCCCCCTAACCAAACCTAACCTAACCTAACCTAACCTAAATGTGTAGGTGTGTGTGTGATGATAACAGGCATACAACCACACAACCAGACAGGCAGACAACCAGACAGACAGCCAACCAGACAACCAGACAGACAGACAGCCAACCAGACAACCAAACAGACAGACCCGGAAGTGCAATATTTAACATGGTAAAGTGACGTCAAACCACTACCTGTGGGGGGTAAGTGTCGACCTAACTACCCTGTTAACTAGTGAGCCGAGCCATGGTAGTTACAGGGGGGTAGTTATGGAAGGGTTTACGACTTAACTACACCACCATTCACAACATCACACAGGTAGCATAGGTAAAAAGGACATAATTGCCAAGTCATTATGTCACCTGGGCCATATTTTGGTTTGAGTGTTACAGGTGCGTTAGGTGACGGGGGGAAGGAAGGAAGGGAGGAAGGAAGGAAGGAAGGAAGGAAGGAAGGGAGGGAGGGAGGAGAAGAGTGGAAAAGAGTGGGGAGGGGAGGGGGAGGAATAGGGGTAGTGATGATTGTGTGTGTGTGTGTGTGTGTGTGGATTATGTATACATGAACACGGAAGATGATGGTAGTAGTGGAAATAGTACTGATAGTAGAGGAAGGAAGAGGAGGTAGGAGGTGATAGTCCCCCTCCCTCCCTCCCCATCCCCCCTACCCCCCTCCCTCAACCCTCCCGGACACACAGCAAGGGAAAGTTACCCCCCCTTTCCTCCCCCCTTCCTCCCCCCCCCCCCCACGACGAATCCAAGTCACGCAGCATACAAGTCTCCACCCCGCTCTCTATACCAGCCGGGCCAGGCCAAGTCAAGCCCAGCTCAGACAGTCAATATCGAGACACAGGCAGAAACGTACTAACTCTCTCCCTTCATTACCGTCTCACACACGTGGTTTAAACCCTAAAACTAAACCTGTAGTAAAAGCAACATTATTAAGCAGCTTTATAAAACATCCACATCAAGTAAGTGGTTTATTTTGGATGGTTTTTGGTTTATTGATTATTTTTTTTTTGGGGGGGTGCCTCAAGGGGGTGTCTAGTCTCCCACTCTGTTTACAATAATATTGGTTGTCCCTCGTGTAACTAGGATGGCCGGCCCAAGAGCCACCTAGACGTGAATTTGTTTAAGGTGTAGAAGCTGTCGCCAACACAACCACCACACCCTGAGTTAACGAGCTGCATGACCCAGTGTTTAAGGTGTAGAAGCTGTCGCCAACACAACCACCACACCCTGATTTTACGAGCTGCATGACCCAGTGTTTAAGGTGTAGAAGCTGTCACCAACACAACAACCACACCCTGAGTTAACGAGCTGCATGACCCAGTGTTTAAGGTGTAGAAGCTGTCACCAACACAACAACCACACCCTGAGTTAACGAGCTGCATGACCCAGTGTTTAAGGTGTAGAAGCTGTCACCAACACAACCACCACACCCTGAGTTTACGAGCTGCATGACCCAGTGTTTAAGGTGTAGAAGCTGTCGCCAACACAACAACCACACCCTGAGTTAACGAGCTGCATGACCCAGTGTTTAAGGTGTAGAAGCTGTCGCCAACACAACCACCACACCCTGAGTTAACGAGCTGCATGACCCAGTGTTTAAGGTGTAGAAGCTGTCACCAACACAACAACCACACCCTGAGTTAACGAGCTGCATGACCCAGTGTTTAAGGTGTAGAAGCTGTCACCCACACAACCACACCCTGAGTTAACGAGCTGCATGACCCAGTGTTTAAGGTGTAGAAGCTGTCGCCAACACAACCACCACACCCTGAGTTAACGAGCTGCATGACCCAGTGTTTAAGGTGTAGAAGCTGTCACCAACACAACAACCACACACTGAGTTAACGAGCTGCATGACCCAGTGTTTAAGGTGTAGAAGCTGTCGCCAACACAACAACCACACCCTGAGTTAACGAGCTGCATGACCCAGTGTTTAAGGTGTAGAAGCTGTCGCCAACACAACAACCACATCCTGAGTTAACGAGTTGTACGACCCAGTGTCAAGGAATAGTCCGAGAAGACCGGACAACTCACCAACTGCACTGGCTAACCATTACCCCGGAACACAATCAGCAAATTGATAAACATCCAAGTCCCCAATTACTGCTGGGTAGGCAGAGGCAAATGGCGTAAAGAAACTTGACCATAGTTTCACCCTGCCCGGGGACCGAACACACCCACACGCTACAAGAACAGCCCAGTCCCAACCACTGTAAACATTATCAACAACTTGTAATCAACCAGTGTATTCACTCCCAGTCAATCTTACCTTTTGTACAGTCACTTGTTGAACTGGCCTGTAGTATGACCTTCTCCCCACTACCTTTTGTACTGTCACTATGTTGAACTGGCCTGTAGTATGACCTTCTCCCCACTACCTTTTGTACAGTCACTTGTTGAACTGGCCTGTAGTATGACCTTCTCCCCACTACCTTTTGTACAGTCACTATGTTGAACTGGCCTGTAGTATGACCTTCTCCCCACTACCTTTTGTACTGTCACTATGTTGAACTGGCCTGTAGTATGACCTTCTCCCCACTACCTTTTGTACTGTCACTTGTTGAACTGGCCTGTAGTATGACCTTCTCCCCACTACCTTTTGTACTGTCACTTGTTGAACTGGCCTGTAGTATGACCTTCTCCCCACTACCTTTTGT